>JAJJWW010008174.1:0-187500 GCA_023531295.1 Papaver armeniacum
ATACCATTTATGCCCTTTCATTTCACAATTACTCTTTTATCCTCTTCTTTCCCTTATTTCTCTTCTTTGTCCTTTTTGTTTACTACTTATTGATTAAACCCTAGCTCTACTAGTTTCAAGTTTGGTTTTGTTTAGAAAAGTGGCGTAAGAACCCTAAATCCTTCCTAACAGAAGAGCCTCCAACACTTTGTTATTTCCAATTTGTAATTGGGTAGAAATTTCAATTTGTAAGAGATGCATCTATTATCTTCTAGTTTCCAATCTTAGAATTGGGTAGAAATTTGAACATTATTAGAGAATAATCTCAAATCTTTGTATCTTCCTTGTTCCAAGGGTAGAAGAAGCATCATTTGAAGGTTGGTTATTTTTTATTTCATGGTGTTTTGTTATAATTTAACATCCAATTTCAATTATAAGTGTTACTTTACATTAGCTGGTATCAAGAGCTTTGGTTTCTTTTTTTGGGGAAATTGTGGAGAAGATTTTAATTATTAGCTTGGGGGTTTGAATATTTGTATGTGCTATTGTCATATTGGGTTCATTCTCCTTGTGATTTCATTATGGCTCCAAGGAAAAGAGTTAATCAAGGTGAAATTTCTATGAAAGAAGAATTAGAGGTCTTTAAGCATGAAGTGTTTGATGAAATGCAACAAAGAATGGATACAAAATTTGAAGATTTTTTTTTTAAGATTTGGTAACTTAAATATCCATCAAGATCAATATAGAACTCAACATCATCATTATGAAAAAGAAGTAACGGATGAGGAGACCACTTCTTTTGATAGTCATGTTCATCAACAAGGGAGACACCAAATGTTTGAAGAAAGACCGAGATACCACAATGTTACTACTTCAAACCGATGGGAAGGTGGACTCAAAGTTGATATTCCGGAATTCCATGGGGGTTTAGCTCCAGAAGAATTTGTTGATTGGTTAGAAACGGTTGAAGAAATCTTGGATTTCAAGGAAGTGCCCGAAAATAAGAAAGTTGGGTTGGTTGCAACAAGACTTCGAGGAAGAGCCGGCGCTTGGTGGCAACAACTTAAACAAATGAGGTTGAGAAGAGGTCAAGCTAAAATTGAATCTTGGGAGAAGCTTAAGAAACATATGAGGCTTGCATTTCTACCCCATAATTATACAAGACTTATCTATCAACAACTTCAAAATCTTAGGCAAGGTTCCAAGTCGATTAATGACTACACCAAAGAGTTCTATCAATTGGTTTCAAGGAACGATATTAACGAAATGGAAGAACAACTTGTAGTAAGGTATATAGGAGGTTTGAGAATGCAATATCAAGAAACTTTAAACTTATTTGATATTTATTCAGTGTCGGAACATATCAAAGGGCATTATCATTGGAGAAGCAATACACAAGGAGAGTTTCACATACCAATTGGAGTACTCACACTCAAGGAGGTGTTAAAAATACTACTTCTCCAATTCCAACTCATCGAGCTCCAACTACTAACGTTCCATCAAAATCCAATATTTCTCAACAAGTCTTTCAAGGTAAATGTAACAAGTGTGGAGACGAAGGACTTAAAGCATATGATTGTAGGAAGAGTGATCGTCCGGGGAAGAACTTACTTGTTAAAGGTGATGATGAAGGTGATGCATATTTGGATCTTATGGAGCCACCAATATTTGATAAAGAACCCGACGAAGAAGTGGAAGAGGAGTTTATCACCGGTGACCAAGGACCATGTTTGGTTGTGTTGCGTAACTATTTTACTCCAAAACTCGACGAAGGTGATCGAGGGCTATGCCACAATATTTTTCAAACCACTTGCACAATTGGTGGGAAAGTTTGCAAGCTTGTGATTGATTCGGGGAGTTGTGAAAATATCGTTTCCGAAGAAGTGGTTCGAAAGTTGAAGTTAGAGACAAAAGACCATCCTTCTCCATATTCTTTATCATGGCTTAACCAAAGAAGTGAGGTAAAAGTCACTAAACGTTGTCTCATTAATTTTTCTATTGGTAACAAATATGTAGACAATGTTTGGTGTGATGTTGTTTTGATGGATGCATGTCATTTACTTCTTGGGCGCCCTTGGCAATATGATCGGTTTGTGAATCATGATCGGAGAACAAACAACTATTCGTTCATGAGGAGCAATAAGAAGTTGACTTTTGTACCCAATCGTGAGCTTATGCCTAAGCCACAAAATGGTGATGGTAAAAATCTACTTACTTATCAAAAGTTCATAGAAGAGTTGGATGATTCGGAGGTTTTCTATATACTTCATGTTAAAGAATCTCCATCGTATGATTTAGTGCCACCGCTAGTCAAGCCAATTATCGAAGAATTTCAAGATGTTTTTCCTACCGACTTACCGGATGTATTACCACCATTACGAGATGTGCAACACCAAATTGATCTAGTACCGGTTCAAGTCTTCCCAACAAAGCCCACTACCGGATGAGTCCCAAAGAACATGAAGAATTACGTCGCCAAGTTGAAGAGCTTATATCCAAAGGTTTTATAAGACCGAGTCTTAGCCCTTGTGCGGTACTGGCCTTGTTAGTACCAAATAAAGATGGTTCATGGCGTATGTATGTGGATAGTAGGGGAATCAATAGAATCACATTGAAGTACCGATTTCCAATTCCTCGTTTGGATGACTTACTTGATCAATTAAGTGGAGCATGTGTTTTTAGCAAACTTGATTTTAAAAATGGATATTATCAAATTCGTATCAAAGTGGGAGATGAATGGAAGACCGCTTTCAAGACTAGAGACGGTTTGTATGAATGGATGGTTATGCCATTTGGGCTATCAAATGTTCCAAGTACATTTATGCGAGTAATGAATCAAGCACTTCGGCCATTGATTGGGAAGTGTGTGGTTGTTTACTTTGATGACATACATGTTTATAGTCCCAATATGGAATCTCATATACGTCACCTCCGTGAGGTTCTCATGATTTTGCGGACACAGTAATTTTATGCTACCTTGAAGAAGTGTGCATTCATGATGACCGATAAAGTTTTGTTTCTTGGTTATGTGGTTAGTAAGGATGGGATTTAGGTAGATGAAGATAAAGTGGAATGCATAAGGAATTGGCCCAAGCCAAAAACTTTGCTTGATATTCGAAGTTTTCATGGGTTAGCTTCTTTTTATCGTCGGTTCATTGCAAAATTCAGCGGAATCATGGCTCCAATAACCGAATGCATGAAGGGTGGAAAGTATTCATGGACTCAAGAAGCGGACGAAGCCTTTGAATTGATGAGAATAAAGTTAAGTACATCTCCAATCTTAATATTACCAAATTTTGATAAACCATTTGAACTTCATTGTGATGCTTCTAAACTATGCATTGGGGCGGTTCTTAGCCAAGATGGGAAACCGGTGGCATTTTATAGTGAAAAGTTGAATGGGGCAAGACTTGCATATAGCACTTACAATGTTGAGTTTTATGCTATTGTTCAAGCACTCAAGCATTGGAGGCACTATCTTATTCACAATGAGTTCATTTTATTTTCGGACCACATGGCATTGAAGCACATCAATTCTCAAGGCAATCTTTCTACTAGGCATGGTAAATGGGCTTCTTATTTGCAACAATTTACTTTTTCCAATAAGCAAAAGTCGGGTGTACAAAACAAGGTAGAGGATGCCTTGAGTCGACGCACTTCTCTTCTTACACAAATGAGGGCTCGTATTTTGGGATTCGATGATATGCGGAAGCTCTTAAAGAATGATACTTATTTTGGTCCTCTTATGGTTGATGAAAGGTCAATCCAAAATGGCGATCATGTTCTTTTCGATGGGTACCTTTACCGGAAGGATTGTCTTTGCATTCCGCAATCAAGCTTGATATTGAAAATTATTAAGTAGCTTCACGATGAGGGGCATATGGGGACTACTCGTACTTGGAAATTGGTTTCTAGCTCATACTTTTGGCCGGGAATGTGGAAGGAGATTCATTGATATGTGAAGAGATGTCATGTATGTCAAGTATCTAAAGGAACGTCCACTAATGCGGGATTATACATGCCACTTATTATTCCTTCTCGTCCATGGGAAGATTTGAGCATGGATTTCATCTTGGGATTACCGCGTACTCAAAGAGGTATGGATTCAATATTTGTAGTGGTAGATCGTTTTTCCAAAATATCTCATTTTATTGCTTGTAAAAAGACAATGAATGCGGTCATGGTAGCTCAACTCTTTTTTAACGAGATTTACCGTTTACATGGTATTCCTTCTTCCATCGTCTCGGATAGAGATAGTCTTTTTGTGGGGCATTTTTGGCGCACCTTATGGAAGTTGGTCAAGACCAATTTAAGTTTTAGCACCTCTTATCACCCTCAAACGGATGGGAAAACCGAAGTGGTAAACCGTTCCTTAGGTAATCTTCTTCATTGTTTGGTTGAGGAGAATTTGAAGACATGGGATCAAGTTTTATGCAAGGCAGAATTTGCTTACAACCATGCAGTGAACCGGTGAACCGGAGTAGTGGTTATTCACCATTCATGGTGGTATACGGGTTCAATCCAAGAGTACCACTTGACTTTTCCTTAGTACCGGATTTGAAAAGGCCAAATGCTAAGGCGGAAGACTTTGTTTCTCAACTTCACCTTATACATGAAAGCACCCGAAAGCATTTAGAAGCTTCATCAAGGAAATACAAGAGCAAGGTTGATCAAAGACGACGCGTGGTTGAGTTTGAAGTAGGAGATCTTGTTTATGCGGTTCTTACTAAGGAACGTTTTCCCGTGGGTGAGTACAACAAGCTCAAGGCAAGGAAGATTGGACCATTTCCAGTTGGATAAAAGATAAATGATATTGCTTATCGACTCAACTTACCAAGCTCAATTCGTACGCCCGACGTCTTTAATGTTAAGCACTTGGTTCCATATTGGGGTGACAATGCTATGGATGAAGAGATGGACAATTCGAGGGTGAATTTCACTTAAGGATGGAAGGATGATGCATAATGGTATTTCAAACATACCATTTATGCCCTTTTATTTCACAATTACTCTTTTATCCTTTTCTTTCCCTTATTTCTCATCTTTGTCCTTTTTGTTTACTACTTATTGATTAAACTCTAGCTCTACTAGTTTCAAGTTTGGTTTTGTTTAGAAAAGTGGTGTAAGAACCCTAAATACTTCCTAAGAGAAGAGCCTCCAACACTTTGTTATTTCCAATTTGTAATTGGGTAGAAATTTCAATTTTTAAGAGATGCATCTATTATCTTCTAGTTTCCAATCTTAGAATTGGGTAGAAATTTGAAGATTATTAGAGAAGAACCTCAAATCTTTGTATCTTCCTTGTTCCAAGGGTAGAAGAAGCATCATTTGAAGGTTGGTTATTTTTTATTTCACGGTGTTTTGTTACAATTTAACATCCAATTTCAATTATAAGTGTTACTTTACATTACTACTTAACTTCCTCTTCTTCCTAAACCATTTGACAAATTTAGATCTAGAAAATTACTCGATCCTCTAATTCTTTTCTTCTCAAAATCAAATCTCAAGAACAAATTCAAAGAAAATTCAATCGAAATGGATAACAACCAAAATCAAGTAACATGTAATTTGTCTCTCTATTCTTTCTCTCTCAAATATCCAATTAACTTAAGGTTTGTTTAATTGTATTTATTTTCTAATTGACAAGATGGAGAGAACTTAAGGAGGTCGTTGATCCACCGCCTTGGGACCAGGAGAAGTAGGATGAGCTGCACCACCATCCATAAAACAAAATCCAGGTATTGTTACCTTCTGTTTGTTTCCCCCCCGTAGAAAAGCATGAATTTCTTGTTGTTGTTTTTTTTTTGATCAATTTTCTTTTGTGGTTAGCTGAAGAGTTAGTTTTCCTGGAATTCCAAGGACATAAATGATTACTACAAAAAAAAAAAAAAAACAATTAAGACCAATCTTATAAGCCTGTAATCCAAAGAAGAAAAAAGTTACTACAAGAGAGAAACAACAATTTGTTTAGCTTCTATTGGTTATCTTTTTAATTTAATTTCTTATTATATTATTTATTTAGCTAGTTTAGTTGTCTTAAATAAGATATATATTTGAACACATGTATCAACAACACATTTCTAAAATTATTAAATTAAACACCCACATATTATTAAAAGTGATATACTTTATGCTATAAATGATTTTTAGATTGATTTCCAACCCCAGTTTAATTGCTAACTTGAATACTAAAGTAAATCCTAGGATAAAGATAATTAAAAACTTCATGTAAATATTGGTGGAGTTGATCCGTCAACACTCTAAATGATTCAGGCGAAGATAAGTTACAAAGGTTAGTTAATAAACATATTTAGTCCAACATATAGGTGTGGATTTCTAAACCAATGATATCTACGGTATAATCCATATTTTTATAATAAATTTAAGTTTGAATGATAATTTATAGTTTTATTGATGGTTAAAGAAACAACGTAATTTGTTATTTTAATCCCATTCTATTTAATCCAACTAAAAATTAAAAAGCTTCAAAGAAAATTATTACGTTAACTGATAAAACAACGTAAACAATTCCGCCAATCTACCTTAGTATATTAAAGTGATAAAACAACTTTTAGTAAATTATCAATAAGTTTAATAAATCTTCTAGATACCACATTAATAAATAACGCGAAATTGGGGGATAAAAAAAAAAGAATTGGGGGATATAAGAAAAAGGACAAAAAGTGGATCCAGATATCAATTCGGGGTCACCCCTTATCTAAGTATTTTACGTAATACCTAATCTACCCCTCACTAATCAGGATTAGTGATTAATAATAATTAGTAAAATCATAAGATTTTTTTATAAATGATTAGTGTGTGTTTTATTGAATTTGGGTTAGTGAGGTGAGAGTAGAAGGAGGGAAAATATTTTGAGAGAGAAAATTTTTTGAGAAAAATGGAGGATGATTGTGAAGAGAGAATTGCTGCTGCAGAATCTTTAGCTCAACTACAACAAGGAGCATATCTTGAATCTTCAGCTAACGACAACAACTCTCAATTGCAACTCTTTGTTGAGCCAAGACCTTTGAATGATGATTTTGACGAGAATGGAGAGTTTCTTGAAGAACCAGCACAAGAAAGTAAACTTGCACAACATACTAGCATCCCCAACACACAGGTAAAACTGCTAAGATGTCGAAAAATCATTTTTTTTCTTTAAACCCGCCATTTTTTCCACTGAAAAACCTCGGTGCTGGCATGGTGGTTGTATGAATTTCATGCCGGTAGTCAAGTTACCGGCATGGTATGCGAACTACGACCATGCCTGTAGTAAGGGTACCGGCATCGTATTCATACTACGACCATGCCGGTAGACCGATATCCCCCATTTTGAATATTGATCCGGCATAGCATTCTTCTAATCAACTATGCCAGTACTCAGTTAACCTTTTTACCTACCAAGGAATATACTTTGGAATATGCAACCGGCATGGATCAATTGATAGGTTACCATGCCGGTACTACATGAAAAACATACATGAAACAGTACCATCCCGAACCTAAAACCGGCATTGACACTTAATAAATATCAACGCCGGAACTGGGTACCGGCGTGGTACTATCAATATCGATAATGCCGGCATTAAAACCGGCGTTGTTCAGTTACAACTTTTAAATGCCGGCACCTACAAAAAAACAGGCGAGAAATAAATGTTTTCCAAGCTAAATTCCGGCATTCAATATCAAATATATTCAATGCCGGAATTGTGTATGTGCTTGGGACAATCGATTACGAGAATGCCGGCTTCACGTGCTTCCGGCGTTGTTTTCTAATGAAACATTTATGCGGAATAGGTTTCAAATTTGGTCTTCCGTTTTGGTTAACTTAGACTATGCCGGAACAATGGTCGAGCATGCCGGTAGGGGTTTACGGCATAGTGTTTTAATTGTGTTTGGAACTAATTTTCATTCGATCTTTAGGTGGTGACATATATTGATCCAACAAATGCAGAGCCGCTTTATCGGGATACGTCGGAATACTATAAAATCCCTCCGGTATGTGACCAAAGAATACTTTTCACCTAGTATCTTGAACTTTACTAATGGATTGCTAGTAATGAACCTCCTAATGAATGAGAAATTGTTCTTATGTAGGGAATAACAGATCGAAAGGAAGCAATCGCTTGGGCTAAAGAGACGGCTCTTAAGAACATGTGTGTGTTGGTGAGGAATACCGAAGATTCGAAGAGGCGTTTTGAGATGGCTTGCGACAGAAGTGGTAAATACAAGGAGAAGAATAGCCACAAGAGAAAGGATTATGTATATCCAAAGAAGACTAATAGGGTATACAATACTCGTACGAGGAAGAATAATTGCCCGTTTAAGCTTGTATTCCGTTTAAATGACATAAACAATTGGGATTATGAGGTTTTGTGTGGCTGTCATAACCACCGTGATCCGAAATATTTTGTTGGTCACTCCTTAGTTGCGAAGCTAAAACCTGACGAGTTCGAGCATGTAAAGAGATTGACCAAAGCACTTATCAAACCGAGACAAATTCTCAGAGGCTTCAAGGAAAAGGATGAGACTAACATGTCTTCTCTACGTACAATTTATGCCGCAAAAGCAACTATTAGAAGGGTGGAATAGGAAGGGAGGAGCGTTATGCAATAATTTGAGAAGATAGTTTGGGATCACAACTACACGCGTATCATTAAAAGAGGGCCAGAAGAGAAGCTCCTTCAAATATTCATTTTGCATCCTTTGCTCTCACAATTGGCAAATACATGTTGTGGTGTTCTTTTGATGGATTGCACCTACAAGACAAACAAATACAATATGTCGTTGTTCAACATCGTGGGGCAAACCTCGGATAAGGTAACATTCACATTGGCTTGGTGCTTAATGGAAAACGAGAGGGACTATAATTATCATTGGGCATTACGACAATTGAAATTGTTCTTCCGGGAAAATCAACTTCCGAGGGTCATCGTAACCGATAACGATGACGCATTAATGAAAGAAATATCCGACGTCTTCCCGGACGCACAAAATTTCCTATGTACATATCATATACGTCAAAATATCATAAAAACTTTACATGCCTTGTTTGAACCCGCAAAGGCGGATATTAAGAAGAGAATGATGGTACAACTAGAGGAAGATGTTCGAAAGAACAAACTATCCCCCGAAGAAGAAGAAGATGAGAGAGGCAAGATAAAGGAGCGAGTGGACAAAGAACATGGTGAAAATCATAAAAAGTAGTTGGAATTTCTAAGAGATTGGGAGAAAGTTTATTGGTCTCTTACCGAGGTTATGTACGAAAATAGATTGGAGAAGTTTATTACCGATTGGAACGAAGTTTATCCGACTGCAAGGATAAACATGTTCAACATAAACGAATCACTAGAAATCAAAACATGTTCAACATAAACCAAACAACTGGATTCTGCTATCAAATGTTCTTAATCCAGGTATCCTAAACCAAAAGAAAACCAAACAACTAAAGAGTTAACCACGAGGTACAAACGAAAACAAGTTCGGAATTGTTCAAGACGTGACAACTACCATCCAAAAAAAGAAACACAACTAAAGAGTTAATCATTGGGTCTTTTGCTTCTTTTGGGCCGGTTTGTTCTTAGTTTCCCCGAACAAAGCTTTTGCACTAGGGTCGGTTTCTTCAATTCTATCAAGCTTTTCCTCGAATTCCTTCATTTCTTCAAGGGATAGCACCTCTCCTTCCTGGTACTTGCAACCCAACATCTTCTTTAACTTGCCAAGCCGACGCTGCTAGATTAATATATCAAACACATAATTAGTATACATATAAGATTATGTGTATATTAAACGACGAAGCAATTAACAATACTTACAAGCAATCCAACGGTCTTATTAACACTACAAGAAAATGGGGAGTTAGTGTCAAAAAAATTTGTCAGGAAATGTTCTGTTTTTGTCTCGAAATATTTTCTGAGATGCATTTTTTTTTGTCACGGAGTTGTCTCAAATACCCAAATGCTGGGAAAGTATTTCGGGACAAAATTATGAACGTCACGAGAAAAATTAATTAACAACTAAAAATTCATTGTTAACAAAAAAAGTCTCTTTCACCAACGAAATAAAATTTCAAGTAAAGTTATTCTAATGACCAAAAAATTAGACACCAAAAGGCACTCTTTTGCGGGCAAGTTTTTGTCACAAAAATGTAAATTTAAGGGCAAACTAATTTGTCTTTAATGATAACTATTTAAGACCAAAAAAATTGTCTTTAATGATGATTATTTAAGACCAAAAAATTGTCTCAAAAACTCGAAGTTTTGTGTCAATTTAATTTGTCTTTAATGATAACTATTTAAGACCAAAAAATTGTCTCAAAAAGCAAGTTTTGTGTCAATTTAATTTGTCTGTAATAATTATTATCTAAAACAAAAAAATTTGTCTCTAATTTTTTTTTTTTTTAGACCATTAAAAAGATCAAATAAGATTTTATTGATACCAATAAAAGACTTTTACATAGAAGGCAAGCGAGCAAACAAGTCACACCGCAAGCCCTTTTGGATAGCAAAACCTATCCTTTTAAAAAACAAACTCCACCGAACGGGAGTCATGACATTCTTGTGCATGACTTTCCCCCGAACTCTCTTGAGGAGTCCAACCGCCTCCGGAGCCAAATAGCCGAAAGTGTCAAAAGCAAAGGGGATAAAAGCATGTCCATTATCAATGCACGCTTTTTCATGCTTTGCTATCTTACCCGAGGCTGACTCTCGATCTTGCTCCCCGGCCAACCGCAAAAACACCATGCCCAATACCAACTAATGGAGAAACACCCGTGAGGTCAACACATGCATGTTTACCATTAGCCCATCCAAAGATAAGAACATCAATTTTGGCCTAAGTGTAGATCTCCTTCAAGTGGGTTAGTCAAGAAGTTGACTGCGCCTCTTTCTTTTCTTTGAAATACTCGCTCTCCACAATATGTCATACAGCGTATCCCTCACATGATCATATCTATATTTAAACCCAGGGTCTACCTTGCGGTGGACCGCATGTTCCCCAAACGAGTCCGGACACCCGCAATGCAAGCGGGCACTTTGTGTATCGAGAGGGGTATAGAGGGATCATTAACCCGTATTTAAGGATGGACCGGTACTCCACAGGTGACATCTTCGCCCAAGGCCCTCAATCGGAATAGCAAGAAGAAAGTCCCGAGCATGCGCTTGTCGCAGAGGCAACCAAAGACCGCTTCTCGTCTATCAGAAACTCATAAACACTATCAATGTCCTTAACTACTTTACCAAAGAGAGCACTCGCCAGGTTGCTTTGTGCTTTTGGGGGGGTGTGTCCTTTGGTAAAGCTGCTAAAGTCATAGTCAGGGAGAGTTACCTTCAGTGCCTGCAAAGCCTTATAGAAATTTTCATCCATGCCTTCAACCCCGCTGTCCCTTAAAATGTGATCTTGTAAGCCCCATGATTGCACACGTGATGCTCAATATAAATAGCCCTTGAATATCAAATTAATTTATAAATTTTCATCTATTTATATTGTCTCTAATTAATTTAATTAGAGACAATATAAATAGCCCTTGAATATCAAATTTTTGGAGACTAAATTTTCGTCTCAAAAAAAAAAATCGGTGACCAAATTTTTTGCCTTAAAAAGAATTTTTGAGACAAATTCCTCCTCTCCAAAAGATTTTATTTTGTCTCTAAATTTATTATTAAAGACAATTTATTTTGCCTTTAAAACGAACTTTCAAATACAATTTTTTTTTGCCTCCAAAAGCAACATGTTTTGTCCCAAAATATTCCATCAATGACAACTCGGTTTGCCTCGAAATGCTTTATTCAAAGACAAATACTTTCCTCAAAAAGTCGCCTCTAAATATCATAATTAATGACAATTAATTTTGCCTTAGAAAATGAATTTCTCATACAAAACACTAAAGCTCTAATCACGACAATTAAAATATAAAAACACTAAATTTGAAGACATTAAACCATAGACTCTTTTGCGGCAGCGAGGGAATCAACATTGAAGCTTGCACTTTCACATGCATACCTTCTCTTCCTCGCATTTCCTTGTCTTTAGCCTTTTCTTGCAAATGTGTTAGTAGTCCTCAAATATCTCTTGCTTTTTCGCAACGGTGGATTTGAACAAGTATATAAACTAATCCGGATTTCGTAGGTTTGTGAGTTGTTTATACAAATTAAGTTAAAAGTTCGCACTACCTATACTCTTGGAAGTCTTCTATAAGCAGCTGGCATGTCCTCCCAATTTAAAGATGTCTTCCTACTCTAGGTGAGAGAATATATGAGTACAAATATTTGCAAAGAATATCTCTTATAAAAAATTGCGTAGTAAGGATATAAAAGTCCTAGTGCTAGTATATAATCATTGATATACCTTAACTGAGTGTTGACAATCTTTTCAACAAAGTCCTGCAACTTCGAAGAGTTTGTATTAACCTCAAGTGACAAGGGGGTCTTCCATATAGCACGCAATCAGAATGTTGTAATCAAGAAAAAACAAGAAAAAAAAAAAAACCACTAGCAATAAATATACCTCTGAGCGAGATATAACACGATTTGTTTGGCTCAAATGGCTCTACTGGCATCAAAAGTATCTTTCTAGATGGATGTTCAGGATAGCGATGTCATCTGCACAAACAATCAAAGCGAGCTTGGTCTATTTGTTTTCCATGTCTCCTCATTACTTAAAGCCACTTCAATGTTGTAGCTAAAGCATGGCCGTCGACAACATTGAGCATTCTTCACTCGAGATATATCGAGATGCCAACGATAGGTAAAATAAACATGTTAGTGACGGATAAGGAATTGCAATTGAATAATAGTTATAGATAAAGTCACCGTTGACCGAGTTAAATCAACCGAGCTAGTGTCTGGCATCGAATAAAGCTTAGTCGTATATCTATGCCATTGTTATCATCGGATCGACATGACGCAACTAGAGATCTAATCAACAGTAGTTAAGCGAGATGGAAAATTGATAGGCTGTGGAAGTAGGCATCACGTGTGTGAATAACAACGGTTCAAGTGCAAACTCAAGATGTCAAAATCCTAGCTGTAAATGGAATCATTGAACATCACCTCAGCACTAGCACCACTCAACGAGATAAACTTCAAGCGTAAGATGGAATAGTTTTGTAACTTTGAAAAGTGCACAAACCTTTGGAGTGATCCTTAATTATGTGAAAATTAATAAACCCGACTCCAAATCCCCTTCTCATAGCTTCATACGGCACGACAGACACATAGTAATTTTTCGCATATAGAACACATACAAAAGCAGATATCGCTTGCTTTCTTTTCATGCCGCTTTTTTGATTCCATTTACATGCCCATTTATGTTACTCCCCGAATAAATATGTACTATGGCCGAATGCGATACAAAACGAAGCAAAAAGAAGTAATGTATCGCTTCCTACATACCAAATGTTCTCGGCATAGCTCTATCAAGCTACGAATGGTGGGCAATTTAAGCTTGAATATGCGAACGGTCGTTATTCCCTGCATTTTCCACCATCGAGGGAGTATATCCATTCCATCGGTATATCCTCCGCCACCAAATACGCCAACCGCTGTCTCGCATCGTCCGCAACAAGTAAAAGAGGATATTTATTGATAAAATCTTCACTAATCCAAGTTTTCTCGTGGTTACATCAAGAACACCACCACACCCGATTAATAGAGTAACTTGGGGGACCATCTGGTAGAGTTCAATATGACTCTTATGACAAGCTTTGCATCAAAAAAGACAACTAAATGTTACATACGGTTTCCTTCCCCGCAAAACTTACTCACTAAAAATCCAAAAAATCGACACTATCTAGTGGTTATTTTGATTCTCAATGCAATAGCACATTGCGTTTTAAGTGGTTATCTTACCTCAACATAGGAGATACAACTACCAGCTCAATCTTCTTGATAAGCCCGAGTCATGAACATGATTTCGCAAATTATCAACTTGTTAAGATTGCTCAATATTATCAGTTTATCACAATTCGTGTTAAGCCCACCGCCGAAGTCTACAAAATAGAGATATCCAACTATAAACCCATGTATTCAAGTAAATAATTACACGGGAACAAAGAAATGACCTGTTTCCAACCTAGAGGGGTAAGAGGTGCATCAAAAAAGTGAGTAAGATAGATATGCGCTGTCGTCCTTTTAAGCCTTCTACATTATGAACTCCTTGAGCATGCCTAACCCGTAGTATTAATCAACTTGAATTAGAGAAATTAGCATCTTCGAGCACCCTTAACAGCCAAGTCGGCATGGGATGATAATAATATACCAAAGAAAAGGGAAACGAATACAAACCGGATGCAAAGTTTTACAACGGTGTAATGGGAACAAACTTGGAGTTACACCACCATCCATATCCGCCAACAAACTGTGTAGGAGAATTTAGTATTGGTAAAGAGTTAATCGAACAACCAACCGAGAACAGCCCAGTTCGCTATGGGGTTGGCTAACTTCCGAGGTCTTTCCAAGTCCCCATCCTGACTGCCAAGTTGTCCATGGGGCTCCCCAAAGTTGACCGATTCGGGGGGTTTCAAAAAATTGTACACCATAAGGGTTTTAAAGGAACAATAATCAATTTGTATACATCAAAGAAGAAATGAAACTCAAAGCAAAATTCCATAACCCAAACTGCAAAGGCTACATTTTTCCGGGGTCTCATTGGACAATTTAGCTCCTATACATGTAATCGTATCCTATACATGTTTTGGCACCCAACACCTAGATTTTATCTACCTACATGGTCGAATTTCGTACATGAAAACGACTTCGCCTAATTTACGCATTTAAAGATCTATGAAATGTAATATATGCACCCTATTTATCCATATTTCATTTGCAATTTCACTGATTTTCGCAATAAACAAGAAATGAAGCTCAAAGCAAAGTTCCACAACTCCAAGTTTTAACCTCCATGGACAAAATTAACTTAAAAATTCAACAAATAAACAACAAACCCGTCGATTCGATTCCTCAATCTCGAAGAAACTTCTCAGTTCCTCCTTAGAGTTGTTCTTCACTAGAACCCTAACTTCAAGCTCATCTTCTAACCGCATCTAAGATTCGAAACAATTAAAACCCTTTGAACATCACCTCAAGTACTAGCATCACCAGCGAGATAAACTGCACTATCATCTCCATATATTCACCTTCTCTTTGATTTGGCTGCAGATCTAATAACATGAATCAAAGAGAAATTGATCAGTTTCCCACTTGGAAAACTAGATTTTTCCAAAATCAAACTATCAATTCATTTGAACCCTAAGTTTCTCCAGATTCAATCATCAAAACCCTGTTGATTTCAAGAATCCATATCGATCTCTTCTCAACCACATCAATAGACAACTCAAATTTACCCCATCACTAATCTTCTTTCAGCCTCTTGCCCCCATTTCATCTCGATCTCGATTTCTTCATCAACGTAAAGATTGGTCTCTCTAGCAATTTCCATCGTCTTTTCTTCGTCATCCGCATCTCAAAATCACCAGACCCACAGTAGAAAATTAATCTTCATCTTCTCGATTTCTCCGAGCTATGGAGCTGCCATGGCTTCGTTTATTTCTTCTGCGAAGGTAAGTGAACGAAGGAGAAGATGAGAGACGTGAGAAAATTGAGTGAACGAAGATAAGTGAGAGAAAAAAAAATGGTTTTATCTAAAAGAATTTGAACGGATAAGATGTGGTAGGATGGTGTCATACGGATTAGGAAAATATTTGGACGGTGTAGATTTAAGTTGAGAGTGTCATACGGATCAAGGTCTTTGTGCTTTCTCTTTGTGTTAATACGAACTCATGTTTTCGATTTAATTATCAACCTTCGACATGAAAAAAATCCAAAAAAATATTAATAAATTTAGGACATCGTTCTCGACATTTTGATATAAAAACATCTAAAAATGTATAAGAATGAATCGGGAAAATGAAAATGAATTCGATAATTGGTGTGTTTTTTTGTGATTTCTCTTTAATACAAACTCATGCTTTCTTTGTGTTTCGAACTTCAAATGTGGTATACCAACATACAAACTATAAGCCAAGAAGCTCTGGGAGGGTTCTAACTTCAAACTTAGCATGATATATCATAGAAATCGATAAATATGAAGCTTAATGTTGATTCGAACTTCAAATGTGGCATAACGACAAACAAACTATGAACCAAGAAGCTCCGAGAGGGTTCAGCCTTCAAACTTAGCAGATACATCATCTAAATCGATAAATATGAAGCTTAATGTTGATTCGAACTTCAAATGTGGCATAACGACAAACAAACTATGAACCAAGAAGCTCCGAGAGGGTTCAGCCTTCAAACTTAGCAGGATACATCATCTAAATCAATAAACATGAAGATCGTTGTTGATTCCAACTTCAAATGTGGTATAACGACAAATAAACTATGAACCAAGAAGCTCTGAGAGGGTTCAACCTTCAAACTTAGCAAGATACATCATCGAAATCGATAAATATGAAGCTCGGTGTCGATTCATTTACGAGATAAGATTCCTTCTAATATTCCCTGAAACATTAAACAAACCATATTCTGGCATATTATATGCATACCATAGCTCCGAGATCGAAACTTGGCCGTTAGTGGACTACTATAAGTCGGAAACTTCGTAAGAACGATGAATCCATCCATTTACTGATAAGATTCCTTGAATATTCCCAAACATTAAACAAACCCTATTCTGGCATATTGTATGCAAACTCTGGCTCCGAGATCGGAACCTGCCCGTTAGTGGACTACTATAAGTCGGAAACTTCGTAAGAACGATGAATCCATCCATTTACAGATAAGATTCCTTCGGAATATTCCTGAATTGAACATCACAGGTTCAAACATTACTAGAGTAAGACCTGAGTTTCTCGTTCGGATGAACTGAAGACGAAATATATCAGAATTGAGCATCACAGGTTCAAAGATTACTAGAGCGCATTCGAGTTCTCGTTCGGATGAACGGGAGACGAAATATATCGAATTGAACATCACAGTTAAAAGATTACTAGAGTAAGACCCGAAGTTTCTGCTCGGATGAACCGAGACGAAATATATCCGAATTGAACATCACAGTTCAAAGATTACTAGAGTAAGACTCGAGTTTCTCGTTCGAATGAATCAAGACGAAATATATCAATTGAACATCACGGGTTCAAAGATTACTACAAGAAGACGCGAAGTTTCTCGCTCGATGAATGGGACGAAATATATCGAATTGAACATCACTTGTTCAAAGATTACTAGAGTAAATCGGAGTTTCTCGCTCGGATGAACTGAGACGAAATATATCATAATTGAACATCACATGTTCAAAGATTACTAGAGTAAATCGGAAGTTTCTCGTTCGATGAACCGACTACGAAATATATCGTAATTGAACATGACCATACTACCCTCATCGGAATAAGGCAATAAAAATTTTGAAGACTCTGAAAATGACCATATTACCCTTACTGCAAATTAGTTCAAAAAATATTATTGAGACTGTGAAAATGACTAGACTACCCTTATAAGAAATAAATAAAGTAAATATTACCGATCAGTAAAATGACCATATTTCCCTTAATGGAAATTAGGCAATAAATACTATGGAGACAAAGAAAATGACCCGACTACCCTTATCGGAAATAAGTAAATTAAATATTACCGATCGTGAAAATGACCATATTACCCTTCATGGAAATTAGTATAATAAATATTACGTAGACCGTGAAAATGACCAGACTACCCTTATCATAAATAAATAAAGTAAATATTACTGACTGTGAAAATGACCATATTACCCTTATGTTGGGACTTAATCAAGGCTTGGTTGTGTGCTGGCCATCTAATGCTTGTTTGTGTGCATAATTCCATGTCTTTTGGGTAATTTCATCGGCTTAATGAGCCGACTCTTATGTTGGGACTTAATCAAGGCAAATTATGGTTTCAAGCCTCGACGCTATATATTTCCCAAGTCTCAAGCTGCTCGAAGGGAGCAATGATCAAATACAATCATCGATTCGCGCCACTAGCAATCAGCGATTATTCCGTGAAGAGTCATATTTGAGTCGCGAAAATATTCTGATTTACATACCACAATTTGTCTTGCCGCTAACAAAATTTTAACGACAGAATTTCAGATTTGCTTCGTATTCATTTGGATGACGAATTAAGTTTTGTCTGCATAAATAGACATAGGGACAAAAGTCACACGTTGTCCGCAATAGTTTTTCCGAACGAATTAATTTTTGTCTCGCATAAATAGATAAATAGACAAAAGTTACACGTTGTCGCAATAGTTTTTCGAGACCAATATTTTTTTTGTTAGTAGAAAACAATCCATTTGCGTCAAATTTTTTTTTTTTGATACTAATAGTTCTAACGGCAAAATCCTTATTTGACGGGCATTCATTTCGGCAACAAACTAATTTTGTCTCACGTAAATAGATATAAGGACAAAAGTTACACGTTGTCGCAAGAATAGTTTTTCAGAGACCAACTTTTTTCCGCTTGGTAGAAAACTTGAGTCCATTTGCGACAACAATTTGTTTGGATACTAATAGTTCTAACGGCAAAATCCTTAATTGACGGGCATTCATTTCGCGACAAACTAATTTTGTCGATTGTAAGATGCATTCGGGGACAAAAGTATTGGATCGTTGGAAATAATATGTTTGGAGACTATAATTTTCCTTTGTCGCTATAAACCAATTCCGTGACCAAAATAATTGGTCACAAATAAATATTTAGAGACAAAGACATAATTGGTCACTATATTTGGTCACAAAAAAAATTTCGAGACGGAGACAAGTTTGGTCACTATATTTGGTCACAAAAATTTACAAATGACAACTTTAAAGACTAAATTTACCGTTTGTCGCGGAAAAAATATATATGGTGACCAAAAAAATATTCCTCCCTAAACACTAGATTTGCAGACAAAATTTTATTGGTCATATAAAATTTTGTCACTAAACGTATGTTTTGTTGTAGTGTAAGTTGGGTCATCGTAGGTGGTGCCTGTGCGGGAGTTGGAACGGGAGGGTTTTTCTGGGGAGGAACTTGGACGTCATCCGGGCGGACGACATAAGGATGTGACCATTGCAGTTAATCTTCCATGTAGTCAGCATCAACTTCATCATCGTTTTCAGAAATCTCCAACTTCTCCCACTGACTAATATCTACCAAACGACGTGGTTCCCTATCCCTCCAATCTGTTGGGTCCGGTTTTGGAACATACTCTACATGCAACCGATTTGGAGTTGAATAGCACCGAGAAAGGTCGAGATCAAAACATTGAAAAGAGGCCGTCTGGAAATGTGCTAATTGCTTATATCCAAGTTGACGCATCACACGTGTATGATTAGCCATAACGTATCCTTTTGGGTGGAACAACGACCCATGGTAAAATGCAACGTTACCAAACCTCAAAACTTGGCGGTTTCCTCTAGCCTCCTTGTAAGGGTCGAACACAACATCTTTGGTACTCATTGCGTCCAAAGCCAATCTCATATCGATCGGGCCGACCTATGTTACCGGGCTTTGGAGTATTGTTGAACTCGTATCTCTTAGCTATAGGCGTATCGGGTTCTGTAAGGTCTATGATCTTCAAGGAGGGGTAGACCTTGAACAAGGTTGGGAAGTGTTCATAAGCCCACACCTATTCCAATGTGAAGCAATAAGTTTTGTTTCTAAGTTCACGATAAGAGTACATATGAACAATATACATAATAACATAAGTTTAAGAACAAATTTACTCGCAAAGATAGTGAAATTCCCGACAAATTGGTTGGTTTTAGCCTTAGAGGACCTTCTCATCTCCATCATCAAATGTGCCATTACCGCGGTGCCCCAAGAATAATTATAGACATCTTCCAACGGATCCAAGTACTTAAGGTAGTTCGCACTAACCCGTTGCCATTGGTGTCGTGGAATACCCTAGTGCCCAAGATGTATAACAAAAAGCAAAATCAATAAAGATAACGAATTTGTTTAGGGTCCCATCCATCCTCCAAACTTCTTTTCTTTGTGTTTTCAAAATTCTTATTAAGCAGGCGTCAACTTGATTGTCTTTGTGTTACCGGACGTGGATTCATAAAAAGCTCTCCACATAAGTTTTGTAATCCCAACCAAACAGCCTTGTTAGTCGATCAGGTGCAACGTCGACCATTCTAGGTCCGTGAGACTCAACTCCTTCGCAATTGATTTGCCGATAATATTCAAGCCTAGAATGTTCCGAGCATCTTCGGGGATGAAGGTCATCTCCCGAAGGAAGTGCATGGTATCGGTTTCACCATGATACCTTTCGACGAAGCAATTGACCGTATGTGAGAATCGAGGCTTCACATAATTTTCAACCAAAGCATATAGACCAGAATCCTTTACTATTGTTTGGACCTCTTCACATTCCTTGGACAAATCCCAACCATCCGCGGATTGGTTTCGGCAAACACGCACAGCCTTCTTATGATCCTATAATTAGGAGAGATAATACAATTAAGAGATTTTACATAAATACACAACAATACATATGTACAAGATAGAAAATTCTTACATATGTTTGATAGATAGTACGAGCCCACGAGTGCTTGTATCCAAATAGTGTTTTTGGTTCCGGAGCTTCGCCCCAAATTCTACCACGTTCAAGGTCAGGTATCATGTCATTAATATGAGGAAGGTGGGAACCTTTAACTTTCACTTTTATGTTGCCCTTCTTGCCATTGCCTTGTGTTGGTTGTTGACTTGGGCCACCAACTTCGCTTTGGCTTGCTAATTGACTTTCCTCTTCATCTTGTTCATCTTGATCATCGTGCTCACGGTTCGCAAGTCCACTACTGGCCACTACCACTCTCCCAAATTATCCCTCTTGTACCAGCCCCCAAACGTATCTTACGACCTTCATCTTTCCCTCGAGGAGGCAGAGACTGAGGAGTATCAAGACCGTCCTTCCTTCTTCTCTTAGTGACATCATCTTTATTTTTTCTTTTGTTAGCTTCCTTTGCTTTTGACCTATATCGTAAGCACACGGAAAGCAATGAATATAAGACAACTCACCTTCAGTTTTAGTACCGGCATTGACTACTTAAAAATAAACCACGCCGGTACAATGTTCCGGCAGTAAACATTGACTATCGACAGTACCGGTACCAAGTACCGGCATATAAATGCAACCTAAAATCTATGCCGGTATTATTGACAGTTTTCCTGTATGTTTTAAGTCCACTACCGGCATGCTCGAATTATTACAAAAGAATGCGGCACCCAAAACCGGCATGTAATGAAACAAAAAATCTATGCGATCTTTTGGTGACAAATTCATAAACTCTCCCCGTATGTTTTAAGTCCACTTCCGCATACACGAATATTATCAAACACATAGGTACTAAAAACCGGCACTGTATTCATCCTAGATTGAATGCCGGTAGGGAAAATTCAGTTTCTGGTTAATCTGGGGTTGGAAACCGGTATTGTATTCATCCTAGATTGAATGCCGGAACACAAAACCGGCATTGTATTCATACAAATTTCAATGTCGGTACTCTCTGAAACTCAACTGTTTGAGTTAGGGTTCGCGATTCTAACCTAAACCCATTGCTATAGATCGATTTAAACACCTACAAAGTAGTTTAAAATCACTTACCTTCTCACGGAAGCCATATTTCGAGTAGTTGATTGTCGAGAACGTTGCTTCGTCGTCTTCTTGTTCTTGAGCAATCTTAGAAATTCTTTCTGCCTGTTTTGTTGAGCAATCGATGATGTTGAGTTCAATTGGGCATTTGGTTTCTTTCGTGGAGGCATTGTTTATGATTCGGGTAGGTTAATCGACGAAGAAATTTTTGAATCGACGATTAATCGACGAAGAACGGATGAAGAACGATGAAATTTTTTTTTTTCAGAACCTAACCCTAGGACAGTGCCGGAATTGATTTGTGTAAATGGGGGATAAAAGATTTGGTTTTTAGATTTTAATGTTTTAGGAGAAAGGGTATAATGGTCTTTTCATAATGTTTTTTAATTAACCAAAGGGTATTTTAGTATTTTCATACCCAAAAATCACCCCTTAACACACACCATGGGTTGGGAGAAGTAATCAATATCCCCCAATTCCTTTTTATATCCCCCAATTTCGCGTTCTTAATAAAACCTAAATAGTTCTGCTAATCTAGCTTAATGAAACTGTTGAGGTGTTAAAATAATTTTTAGTAATTTAAAAATAACTTCAATAAACCTAAAACTCTTCTGGGTTGTCATATACATACCCACCTAACAAAACTATTAACTGTTATTAGTATATTAAAAACGAAGCTTATATTTCCAAGTCAAAGGGCGTTGTTAGAAGTTTTGTAGAAAAAATATGAAAACCTTCGAGTGCTATGGGACTTGTAAAAATCCCTAAATCTTCAGCTAAACATGGACGGAGGGAAAAACAAATAATTTAAGAAAAGGAAAATATCTTAGACCTCTCTAGGTTACTTCTTCCAAAGTTCCCACCCATAACTGCATATTTCTTTGTACCATTTTTGCTAAGAATTGTTTATTATACCACTGCAACTAATTTTTGATAGTTAAATCTGGATGAAGGTGTAAAACTCGTTCTCGTTACACGCATTGGAAACATTATTATTTATATGTTAGGAGAACAAGAAAAGAGGATATGGAGAAACTCGTTGAATAACTCGAACTTCTTTAGTGAATATCATATTTCGAATTTTCATTTTAACAGTGGATGCATACAAGGCGTAATAAAGTAATACCATAATAGAATTCCAGTTAATGATGTACCCATATGTCACTTGTTATTAAGGATATTAAAGAAAAATCTACTCATATAAATATATCTACTCGTATAACTTCTTTGGTAGGTGAATTGAAACCCTTGGTCATGGGTGGAAAATTATGGATCTTGCGGTAAGTTTTTGGTTAGTGCAATATATTTTGGGTCATATGCAATTTTTAGTAGATAACATCCTTATTTTGTTTCAAAGTGGTAGAGATTTTTTTTTTAACGGTGTAAATTTATAAATGTACGACACATTCCAACCACGATGGCTACTTTTGTTGCGTCAAGAGGCATATATGTTTTAATTGATGGACGTATTTGGTTCGTGAGATGTATAGATTTTAAGCTACAATGAAAATTTTAGATCATGATGAAGGTTAATTTTGTGTGAGTCGGAACATATTCATCTTATAAGCAGGTCTTGAGTGAGTCATGTCACAGGCTATACATAGGTTATGTTGCAATTTTTTATTTATCAAAACCAAGTTTTCGATCGCAGGATATATTATCATTGTTGCATAGTTTGTGTCACACGACATATTTCGGTTCATTGGACAGGTTTTAGGTCACCTTCAGACGGTGGATCACAATGCCATATTTTGGTTTACTGTGCAAAATTTGGGTCGCATGTCAAATAATTATAAAATATGCGACATATCTCGAATAAGATCTTGGATACGTTGAGAAAAGATTTCTGGTTTCCCATGAGAAGTAGCTTATCGATAGACAACAAGCAGATGGCGGGTCATGTTAGATTAAGAGAAAATTTCAAGTTACATTATCAAATTTTGGGTTACATAAAGATTTTGGGTGGTGTTACAAATTTTGTTGATCTAGTGCAATATTTTCGGTCGTATGGGTAAATTTTTTGATACAAATATCATATTGTATATATCATGGACATATTTTAAGATGTGTACTTTGGTTAGTACCAAATCTCGGGTCATATGTGAGCTTATATATCCCATGAGAATACTCTATGACACAGTGAATAATCTCAAGGTAAAAAAATTGTACTCTATGCGGAAGGGTTGCTTTTAGAACATATCCTCTGTTCCCAATTACTATGATCTACAATTTTTTTATCCGTATAAAAAATTGTAGATCATAGTAATTTTGGGTGGTTCGTGTCACAGTGGTATTTATTTTTTATAGTCGCATGGATATTTCAATCACGATGTACACTTTTTGTTATAGCATCGCTCGGTCGAACTCACAAGTTTTGTTATCTCAAGCTTGTTGTTAATGTTAGATGTAAAAAACTTTGCTTCTAGTATACTAAAGTCAAGTCTCGGACTAGGATTAAAGCACGGTAGTTGAGTATCATCTATCACCGAATACCCACAATGATTGAAGACCGAAGAACAAGCGAAGACACTTGAGAGAACTTCATCAATAAGAGGTATGTGAAGATTGACTTATCCTATTTACTCATCTCATCCAACATTTTATCTTATACGACTATGTCGTATGATTTTAGTAGATTTAATATTGCAACTAGCAGATTCGAGTCAAGATTATTTTTTCTAAACTCTCGAAATATGATTCAAGTAATGGAAGTTAACAATCTTAGTCAAGAACAATTTATTGTTCACAGATATTTTTGTCTAAAAATGATCTTTGGAAATTGCCTAAACAAAACAAAGACACAAAATGTTTTTATCAATACACGAACTGTTGAGGGGTATGCATACATAATATGTATACTACGGCTATTGAGAAGGTTTCTGAACTTATCTATGAGAGAACTAAAAAGTACGCAAACTGCTTGGGGTACACATACCCCGTATGCATACCAAGTCGATTTGGCTTCGTGAACCACCAAAGTTAAATATACCCAGTACGCACACCTTGTGGACTTGACTTCGTGAACTACCAAGGGTACGCATACCAAGTGCACACCTTGTTGATCATCCAGTTATGTAATAATAACTTAAAAAAATCGACAACGTAGAGGCAAATAATAATGTGTTCTTGTAACTTGAATTGGGCTACTCTTTCTTCATCTGAGGGGAAATCACTAAAGAATAGATGTACAAACACTATCTCATTCCAGTTAGAATTAGTTTTTATCCCTTCAGTAACAAATTCTTATGTTACATTCGATAGTGCTGACAAGCAGTGAGAAAAAGATGCCTAAAAAACCTTATATATATAGTTACCGAGACACCTTATTTAACAATCACAATAAATATGGTAGGCTCAAGATTTAAATAAATTGTGAACGTAGTGTATTAAACATAAATCCAATTAAAAAAATAAGATATAAAACATAAAATATTTAAGAAGAAAGCCATTTAACAGAGTCAATTAAAATCAAATTTGCTAGACACACCCAACCCATGGCCCTCATTATTTTCCCTCATGTTCACATCTAAACTCCACATCTGGAAGCCTCGAATCCTTTGGGCCACCGGTGAATCCTGGACTGGATGTTATAGGCCATCAAAGACGCGACACATCAAAAGGAAAACAATATGGGGGAAAACTATGAGGCGTGTAAAGCATTCCAACC
Source organism: Papaver armeniacum (assembly GCA_023531295.1). Classification (NCBI taxonomy): domain Eukaryota; kingdom Viridiplantae; phylum Streptophyta; class Magnoliopsida; order Ranunculales; family Papaveraceae; genus Papaver; species Papaver armeniacum. The sequence continues at coordinate 25,235 of JAJJWW010008174.1, forward strand.
TTGTTAGAGGTGGACCAAATAGGTGTCCCAAATGTGGACGTCCAATGCTCCACCACCATGAATTGATTTATTCAGATCATTTTTTCCACATTTGGTACACCTTTGATACACTTTGTTTGGTCCACCTTCATTGTTTGCTAAAATAACTATAGAGCTAACAGACTGACATACCTTTCGCCGATCGAAAATGCTAGAAAGATCCCTGATTTAACCCAGAGAAAATACCACGTCTAGGTGTCGTTACGGTAATAGTTATTCACATTCGGTCAAGGTTCCACCCGCGGGCCCTAAAGGGTTCACCGTATGAGATTTGGGGTGTAGATATGCATGCCACATAAGGGTGTAAAAACATGGGGTCAAATTCCGAAATCTCCCTAGCACTGTCCTTCGACGACCAAAGAAGCATTTGTCCAAAAGAAAGAAGAAAAAAAGTCTGATTTCAAGAGGCGAGTAGTTTTTAGCTTTTTATAATACAAGCCACGGATCGGAAAAGATGGTAATATTAAAAAGTTAGAGATATAAATGAATACTCAAGCTGCAAACAAAAAAAAAAAAAAAAAAAAAAAAGACCTAAATCACATATTACCCTACTGGTAGTACTATAAAATGTGAACAAATGCTCCCGAAGATTCTCTCGAACCTACTTGGGTCTTGGCAAAAAGCAGTAAGCTACATACAAAGTATAATGGAACATACATGACAAATGACAATGGCAATTAAGTTCAAACAATAAAAAAGAACTGAAAGATTAGATAAAATATCACCATCCCTTTAGGTACGTTCATAGTATAATGGACCGGGTACGTTTATAGTATAATGGACCATACATGACAAATCATGACTATAGCACATTCAGATGGACACACATACTATTTTTTTTTTTTTTTGAAACAACACTTCATTAAACTAAGATTGAGTACATAACTTCAGGTTAACAACATCATCCCTTATGGCATCTTCTATATCTTCAGGGATATTATGCAAAATATCAAAAGAAGTTCTTAGTTTTCTAGCTCTATTAGCTATTTTATGAGATACATTGTTACCTGATCTAGTTACATAAGTTGTAGAAACATCTACATTAGTAGATAACATATGTTTTATTTCATTTACAATGCCCTGGTTCATCCAATGTACATGAGGCCTGCATCATTGATAGTAGTAACCGCATTTTGACAGTCTGATTCAAGAAGTACGTTTGCAGAATGTAAATTCTTGGCCCAAAGTAGTGCTTCCTTAATGGCCAAGCATTCGGTCTGCTCAGGGTCTAATCCTCCATCGTAGCTCCTGCCCCTGATGCCTTTGGATTTGCCTGCAGAATCACGAACAATTAGTCCAATGCCGAAGCTTTTGGTTACATCATCAAAAGAAGCATCAATGTTTTTCTTAAGCTGATTATTTCCGGGCGGTGTCCAACTATTCTGTTTAAGACTGACTTTCTTCTGCTGACCCTGGTCATTGTTGCATTGTTTTATTGACCATCTAATATTACTAATTTTTACCCATTTATTAGGATTTTTATTGCGAAAGAGCTTATCACAACGGTTCTTCCAAATCTTCCAGGCTGTATTCATCAGGGTAAACAACCAATTATTGTAGTCTTCATTGTGAACATCTTGGTCAGGGGTGAACCAACTTATTATCCATGTAGGTACTGAGATGTGTTGAGCCTGAATGTTAGATACATTAATATTCATATCCATCCAAACTGATGATGAGTAAGTGTAGTTAAAGATTAGATGCTCAAGAGTTTCAGTTTGTGCTCTACAGTGGGGACATAGAGTATCTACATCAGACTTATAATGGCTGATTTTAGAAAAAGTAAGGACAATCCTTTTTAGACATTTCCATATGAACAATTTTATTTTATGGGAAACATTAACCTTCCATAACCTTTTCCAGACCAATTTAGGTGTTTGTTGGTATGGATGGTTCACTTGGTTGTCCGATGTTGTGAGAACTTTGTATGTTGATTTGACAGTGAAGACTCTTGTTCTATTGGGTTCCCAAATAAGTGTATCTTGCCCTTGTTGTGGGATATACATGTTAAGGATTAACTGAAGTATTTGAGAATCAAATAGCTCCATAACTAGAGGCTCATTCCATCTTCTTGGATTGTGAAGCATCAAGTCCGAGACATGAACTATTCTTGCTGGCTCAGCAAAACTGTGTTTTGGAGATGGTGGATCAGGAAGGCCATATATCCATCCATCATACCAAACTAAAGCTTTAGTACTACAATTTATAGCCCACCTGTAATGTTGTTGAACTATTTTAAGTCCATGCTCTATCCCTTTCCATATCCAAGAAGAGTTTGTACTATCTTCTTGTAGATGCAAGAAGTCACAGGACACACATACTAATTATGTTGTTGTATATTGTGACATTTTAACAGCTTAACTTTCACTGACTTAAACTGGAATGATTTGTTATATAAAAATTATCCCCTACATATTCAAACTTTTGGATAAAGGAGAGCCATGATTGGCAGCAACAAACATTAAAATTATAGAATGAAATGGTCACATACTCACTTGATGTCCAACTTCGGCCTACCGTGAATAAAATATCTAGTACCTAGGAATTCTTATTCTTATTCTTATCTTCCCATTAAACATAAGCGTTAACAACCATAAAAAATCCATAACTGAGCACAAAATAAACTGCACCAATACTTCAAATCACTTCAAATCCATGGATCATCATCATCTAGGTTACCATGGAAACATGTTATTGTCTTTCATGGACTACAAAGGAGATAAAAGTGTACAGGAACACAATAATCTTGTGCGATGACCAAAGTAAATTAAGCATTATGGGAACAATAGTTCTGGACATACCGTCAATAAATCATCCCAAAACCGTCATGTAAGTGGGGCGATGGGACCCACCATCTGGAAATTAACAGGGGTGCTATTAAAGGGTGAACTGTGCCCAGCACTTGTGTCACGTCGATTTTTAAGTAGTTTAGGGTGACAGTCTGTTTAGATTTTTTTGTCATGGGAAACTATCTTGAGAGAGAAATATTCATATGATGTCAGATGATATCATGTATTACCAGAAGGGATATACTCACCAAAATTTTCTCCCAATTTTTATCTCAAGAGGGGAATAGACGGCTCCTACCGCGTTCTTAGAGCATATCCAATGCAAGAGGTAGAGGTCTTAAATTAGTATGACACATAGGATTTAATACCCTTTTCACCAAAGTTTCATCTCCAATGCAAATGTGAGGGTCATAGAAAAGATCACATGGCCAAAATTGGGGTAAAGAAGAAAGTCTAAATAAGACTTTCTTGATGACCTTGGGTCATAAGTCCACATCATCTTTTGTCTCTAAATTTAAATAAAAAGTGTTAAATAAGACCCTGGGCATTGGAGATGGAATTTAGGTAGAGAGTGTTATCTTTGTTTATTTTTGTCATGTAGTAAGTGACCCACAACCAAAAGGTATAAATAAGACATCCACATAGGATGACTTTGACCTCTAGCATTGGAGATGCTCTTAGCATTGGGATGGTATATGAGGTAAAGTGGGGCCCAACCATCTATTAAAGTGTCGGGATATTTTGTCGGCCAAGCTAGCAATTTTCCCATATATTACCCCTTTTTATGAATCCAGATGATGTCACCATCGAATTATCAGAAACCCAAAAACAAACCAATTGACTGCAACTTGTAACCTGACTAATTTCCATTATATTCCCTCCATAAGTCGAACCAAGTTTTTGGTTGGATACTTATAATCATCCTCACTCCTCCAAAATTTAGGTTCTCCTTGGATTTAGGGATAATTTTTCCCAGCTGCAGCTCTCTCATCCTTCAAACTTTCCATGTAAACGTACAAGCTCACCTCTTGATATCTAACGGGAGTTATAGTGTAAATATTTGATCTGTAGACATTAGTTCGGGATGAATCTCAAAAAAAATTCAGTTTGTAATGTCGCGTAAGCGGTTAAGAAAATATTTTGTTGTTGGTACGATGATTTTTTTCATTATTGTTGCAGATCTGTTATTATAAATTATTATTACAAGTTATGCAATATATGGATAATGGGGGTACGACAGGAAAAGAAAACTGCACATCCAGCCCAGCTCACTCCCAAGCTAAAATTTCGATGAAAATGGACTTGCAAGCCTAATTAAGAAAACTTGCTACCCCTAACAGCATGTTGCGCCCCCATTGCTAGATTTCTAGCTCCGCCCCCTGGTGTTAGAGATGGTTGATTGATACACAGTTGCACTTCAATGATCTTGTGTTTTTTTTTTAATTATTATAAGATGAGATTGATACGATGGATAGAGTAGCCGAAGATAATACGAAAAACAAAAAAAAAAATGGGGAAGCAAATGTTAGGATCCGGCACTGAAACTAGACGATCCTAATACTAAAAATAGATAAAGATCGTTTAGTTTGTCATCAGCCACCTGGTGATAATATTGATTGAATCTATTAATTAAACCCAAAAACAAACCTAAAATTTATGTGAGTGGGGAGGAGGCCGAAAATTTATGCCATATACTCCCTCCGTCCCACATATATAGGCGGAGAGAGACAATTCTCTTAGATTAAGAAAATTGCATGGGATTCATAATTTTATATGTTTTTTCTTGTTTACCCTTCGTCTTATCTCCAACACAATTACCTATGTACAATAAATATGGGTATATATGGAAAAATTCATCTTGGAAAGCAAAGTCCGCCTATTTAGTGGGACAAACAAAAACCAAAATTCCGCCTATATATGTGGGACGGAGGGAGTATTATTCTCCCTCAATTCCTAATTAATAGTCCGGTTTTGTTTTTAGAGAAAATTAAGGAAATTAAGAGAACTAGTCATTGAAAGTGGTCCTCATGACACTTGTCAATAAAAGAAGTGAAGTGAAATGGTCCCCATGACATTTGTCAGCAAAAGAGGTAACACAAAAATGGTTAAAAAGACCAAAATCAATAAATCCTGAGTGAAAAAGACATCTAGATTTTGATGCTGTTTAAATGGACAAAAATACAAAAATAGCCAGGATGTAAACAGTTTCATCATACCCATTTTTAAATACTTTTTATTTTTTTAATTTACATCAGGATGCATCCAGTTTCATCCTTGCTATTTTTTAAGTTTAAGTCAAGATGAATCCAGTTTCATCCTTGCTATATTTTTTTTGTCCATTTCACTCATACTAATTTTTACTCGTCCATTTGAACCAAGTTTTAAAAATATTTGGACAAATGACCCATTTTCCGAAGAAGTAAAGTGAAATGGTCCACATAGCACTTGTCATTAAAAGAAGTTAATGGTGGGTTTGGATGTAGAATTTTAGAGGTGGAATTCATGGGTCCAGGGGATTTGGTAGAATTACGTTTCCCTCTGTATGTTTGGTTGCCCGAATCCTTGGAATCACGTTTCCTACGGGATTCAGTTTTCCAGCAAATCCCCTATATGGAGTCCGACCCCTCCCCCTAAGATTTGCTGGGAAACTTTTCAAGGGATTTATGGACCCACTTTTTTTTAACTCTAAATCCCATATATATGCAATTTTATGATTTGAGTGTAATGCCAAACGGTAGAAAGACTTTAATACAAGAAAACTCTATAAATCCTAGGAATTTATATTGAGTTACCAAACACACAAGGAATTTACATGATTCCTAGAATTTGTAATCCCATGGGATTATAAATTCCTGGAAACGGTGATTTCTGCAAACAAACCCACCATAAGGATCTCCTTTTATTTCAGTGTCTCCCTTGTATTCAGTTTCTTGCATTTCTCCCTGAAATCCACACATCCCGATGATTGGTTACCAGAATTAGGCATACCTTATTACTCCTCACCAAACTCATCCGTCTTTCCTCAAGTTGGGTCTGGTAGATTGAGGAAGCTTGAGCATATGAAGGAGATGGATATGGAATCCATCAACTAAAGAATATAAGAAAGATCGAGTCATGATGGAAACCACTGAAACGGGGAGGACTTCCAGTTTTCTTTGTCTTCAAACATCTGATTTATTTCTCTCTTCTAATTTTATTTCTTTCTCTCTTTATCACTCATTTATGGATTTCTAATTTTTTCAGGGTCTCCATTCATCACATCATGGGAAGCATTCAGTATTGGACTTTTGCAGCCAATACTCTCCTTCTCATGTTTTCTCTAGTTCAACCGATTCAAGTTTTGTCTAACAAGTATGAAGCAGTTTTGCGCTCCATCAATTCAAGGATGGATTATCACAGTATGATTCAAGATACTCTCTTCATCATGTATATGATTTAAGTGTTATCATCAAGATTTCTACACCTGACTCAAATCGACCGATTCAGCCTAGTTCGACAGGAGTTCCAAAATTCAAAAAATCAAACTTTCCGCCTATTCTCTTGCATAATTACAGGGAAACAACTCAGCAACCGAAATTTACTCATCTAATTTTCATTAGCTATGGAAACCATATCCTCCTCATTCATTGGCATAATATATGCTTTGCGGTTTTAGAAGATAAATGTTATCCTCATGCAACTATTTTTGGTTACTCTAGTCAACACAATTATCCTTATAACCAAGTTGAAGAGAAATCACAAACTACCCTTCCCCTAGAAAACCATCAATCTCTTTCTAGTATTAACAAGCTCAAAGAAATGGCTTCAACTTCGAATAACCAGATCTCTGCAATCACTGGCAAGATGAACAACACTCAGATCCGTGACATTTGTGCAAGGCAGATGTGAAGAGCTGTAGGAAATAAGGCAGCGATAAATAAGGTTACTGATGAATGGCGCACTACCTTAATTGGAAAACTTTTCTCTAAGGATTCAATTGAAACTGAAGTGGTAAGAAAAGAAGTTATCTAAAGAAGTAAGAGCCATTGATAAGAACCTTTTCCTATTTAAATTTTTCACTGAAGACAGTATGAATTCAGTTCTAAATAAAGGGCCCTGGAATGTGGTGAAATGCCATCTTAATCTGAAAAAATATGACCCTGCAATAGCAGCAAAAGACTGGATTTTCACGCATCAAGAATGGAACGTGCAGTTCAAGAATCTTTTGTTTGAGCATCACTCAGTAGAGGTGGTCGGCGAAGCTATCCAAGAACTTGGTACTAAAATCTGGACAGATCCTGAGGATTGTAGACTGAACTATGGAAGCACAATTGCTGCAAGAATCAACATTGACCTTTCCAAGCCACTTCACATAGGAGGATGGTGGAACACAGCAGCTGGAGATGTTACTTGGATTCGCTTTCACTGGGAAAGACAACCGCACAGTCTCTGCCCAAAATGTTTCACTATCGATCATAATGATGAGAAATGTTTGGATATTGCTGATGACCTAATGATAAGGAGATTTACTAATGAAGAATACATTGCTTATCTCCATGAACTGGCAGAGTCTTATGGTGTCGAAATTATTGATGATCTAGAGACGCTTGTTCAAAGAATCAGTGAAGCTGCTCTTAAACTGAAAGAAGAGGAAACAAAGGAAAAAGAAGAGGCGGTTCGCACAAACAAAAGATCCAGAACTGAGGATGATGTATCACTTGAGGATAACACAGAGAGTAATGCTGAAAAGATAATCCCCAATATCGAAATGGAAGACATGGAACATGATCTTGTTGAACAAAAACGATAAGGAGAAGCAAAAGAGAATTCCCATGAGATGAATGAGGCCTCTGCTGCTCTGGTAATTACTCAACTTCAGTTTTTTTCCCCTCTTTATAGTCCTTATTTTGGAAAACCCATTAATTTTAAAACTAAAAATTTTCTGCTCTGCTGGTTATTGTCCGTACACAATAAGGTTTTTGTCTTGAGTATTAACTTTCATCCTATTTTTTTGAGTTTAAACATGAAACTCCTAAGTTGGAATTGTCAAGGCTTCCTTGGTAGAGATACTAGAGATCACCTTGCTTCTCTGAATAATCTCCACTCCCCAGACATAATCTTTCTTGCTGAGACCAAAATTAATGATGATAGAATCTCTCAACTCACTAGGTTTCTAGGCTTCTCAAATAGATATTTTGTCCCTTCCATTGGTCAGGCAGGTGGTATCATCCTGTTGTGGAAAGATGGTTTCAAGTTAGAAATTGTGAAGCATTCTAGTAACATGATTCATGCTCTAGTGTCAAATGATCCTGCTAAAGGTCAATGGTTCTTATCCTGTGTTTATGGCACTCCTTATAAGAATGATCAACTAAGCCAGTGGAATTACATTAAAGATCTTAGTTCAGAAATCACTACTCCTTGGGTTGTTATAGGGGATCTAAATATTACTTTGATTCCATCTGAAAGAAATTCCAACACTGAACCTACCTCACAAGAAGTCTTAGATGCAATTACAGACTCTGATTTAACTGATTTAGGTTTCTCTGGAAATCCTTTTACTTGGACTAGTAACAGTCATGGTACAGGTAAAACCAAGTCTAGACTCGATAGGGCTCTTGGGAACAGTGATTGGATTTTGTCTTATCCTGATGCAAAACTCTTTCATCTCCCTCAGAAAGGGTCAGATCATTGTCCTATTTTATTATCTCTCTATTGTGCAACTAATGTTTCAGGCAGAAATTGGAAATTTTTTCAACATTGGCTAGAGAATGATACCTGCATGAATCAAATAATAAATGCATGAAAGTCAAGTACCACAGGCTCTGCTGCTTTCATTCTTTCTGATAAGCTGTCTAAAACAAGACATATTTTATCTAAGTGGAGTAAGAATCAGTTTGGGAATATACAAGAAAGAATTTACAGTCTACAACAAGATCTCACTCATCTTCAAGCTACTGATATTCAGGGCAGCAATACTTCAAAAGTTATGGAGCTGGAAAAAGAGATTGATTCTTTAAATGAATTACAAGCTAGCTCAAACATGCAAAAATCAAGAGATCACTTCTATAATGATATGGACAGAAATTCTAAATATTTCCATATAAGGGTCAACTATAGAAAAGCCAGAAATAGGATAGATTCTTTGCAAGCACAAGATGGTACCTGGTGTCAAGACAGAACCTCAATTGAAGATCTTCTTGTCACTCATTTTAAGAAGATAAGCACTACTTCTAATCCTCCGCATACCAGGGATTTTCTTCATCATATCCCAAATTGTATCTCCGAACAAGACAATGCACTGGTAGTCGTTCCTCTGCTCAAGAAATTCATGAAGCTTTATCTCAAATGGAACCATGGACTTCTCCTGGCCCAGATGGTTTCCCACCAGGTTTCTATCAATCACAATGGCAAATTGTCAAAGAAGATGTATGTAAGACTGTTCAAGCTTTCTTCAGATCAGGTTACCTACTTAAGAAATTAAACCAGACAAGAATTTCTCTAATCCCAAAGACAACTTCAGCCCACAAGCCAGAAGACTATAGGCCAATTGCTCTTTGCAACACAATTTATAAGCTCATATCTAAGATTATCTCCTCAAAGTTGAAGAAACATATTACAAATATTATTTCTCCAATGCAGCCGCCTATGTTCCAGGGAGACTCATTTCAAAAAATATCCGCATGGTTCAAGAATTAGTGAAACCAATGAAAAGTAAAGGTGGTAGAACTGGCTTTCTAGCTTTGAAGATGGATATGTCAAAGGCTTTTGACAGATTAGAGTGGGACTTTCTCATTGAAGTACTTAAAAAGTTTGGATTTTGTGACAAATTTTGCCACCTTATTTTTCAGTGTATCAGCACTACTCAGATTGAAATCATGATCAATGGTTCCCCTTCTTCTTCTTTCATTCCTTCAAGGGGAATAAGGCAAGGGGATCCTCTCTCCCCTTATTTATTCATCCTTGCAATGGAAGCTTTCTCAAGGCAGTTATATCATCTTGAATTGAGAAACCAATTAACAGGAATGAAGATTTCTAAGTCCTGCTCCAAAAGTAAATCATCTTTTGTTCATAGATGATCGCTGTCGTTTCGCAAAGCAAATCAGTGCAATCTAACACTTTACTTAAAGTGATAGATGATTTTAGTAAGTGCTCTGGCCAATTAATAAACTTCCATAAATCAGCTGTCTACTTTAGTAATAATACTAGTCCTTATACTTGTCAGATTATCAGTGGTCTTCTGTGCAGTCGACAACTAGATATTGCTAAGGAAAAGTATCTTGGCTTACCATTTTTCATTGGCAGAAACAAGAAGATCCCTTTCTCTTGTCTTACTCAAAAAATGGAAGCTAGACTCACCAAATGGTCTGGTATTAACATATCTGAAGCAGGGAGATCTGTCATGATAAGAAATGTCACAAACTCAATTCCAGTACACCACATGATCAGCTTCAAGATTCCAGAAAACACTATAGCTAAGATGAATTCAATTCAAAGCAAAAAATTCGGGAGAAACAAGAAGACAAACAAAGGAAAGCATTTCATATCTTGGAAGAAAGTCAATAAAGCTAAAGAAGAGGGAGGTCTGGGTTTGAGAGACTTAGAAGTTTTTAATAGAGCACTCTTAGCAAAGTCTCCGCTCTCGGGAAGTTATGCTCGAAGACAATTCTATGTGTGGAAGGTCTCTAAAAGCAAAGTACTTTCCGGATGGGCAAGTAGTTAATACTCAGGCACATTCCAAAGCCACTTGGTCTTGGAGAAGCATAAGTTCTGAGCTTCCATTTATCAAGAAATACAGTTATTGGTCTGTGGGTAATGGCAGGAAGATATTAATCTGGAACTACAAATGGATTGAGGGTCTTGATGATCCTTCTACTCCTAAACCAAATGCAACAAATATTGAAGATTACAAATATGTTTATCAACTTTTCAATAGTGAGACAGGTCACTGGGATAACAATATTTTATCTTCCTTATTTGATTCTCACATAGTAAGTATGATACAAAGACTCTCTATTCATCACAGGCTAGAAGACAGGTTGATTTGGTCTCTAGAAAAGAATGGTATTTTTTCAGTCAAATCAAGTTACAAGAAAATGATGGAAGAAAAAATGGTAATGAATCGTAGGTACAAGGATGAAAGCCATCTTCAAGAAGCTCGAAACTCCTCTTCTTCCAAGAATAAATCGCTTTATGTGGAAATGTGTTATTGATATTCTCCCTACCAGGGATAAACTTCTAAGCTTTATTCAAGTAGAGAATTCTGAGTGCCCTTTATGTCATCAAGCTATGGAAACTCCAGTTCATTGCATACTAGACTGTCAAATTGCAAGAATAGTCTGGTTTGCTGTGTTGGGACTACATACAAATAATTCTGGAGATCTGGCGAATTGGTTGTGCTCATGGTTTGATAAACTTATCACGCATCAGCTTCAGGAGGAAGTTCTCTGTAAAATTGCCATAATAGCCTGGTGTATCTGGAACTCTAGGTGTGATAAAGTTTTTAGCAACAGGAATGTCACTCCTGACTCCATTATCTTCATGTGCAGAAAGGAGATAGCTGAATATGAAGCAAAACCGAAGCCTGTTACTAAATCTACTTTGCCTCAACCTAGAACAAACTTACATTGGTCACCTCCCCCTTATGGCACTTTTAAAATTAATTGTGATGGCTCAGGTGGAGCTGGTCTAATCATCCGTGATTTTGCAGGTACTTGCAAGGGGTCCAAATGCGTCTACCTAAGTTACCTCTGGAACGCAGAACAAGCTGAAGCTAAAGGGCTATGGGAAGCAGTGCAATGGGCTAAGGAAAAGGATCTAGTGAAGGTAGTGTTTGAACTGGACTCAAAGCTTGTTGTTGAAGCAGTAAACAAGAATGTCTTCAATATTGACTGGAGATTACGTAATCTAATTCTAGATATTAAGGAGTTGTTTAAAATTTTTAGCTCTTGGCAATGTTGTTATGTGCCTAAAGAGAAAAATAAAGTAGCAGATAAACTATCTAAGCTTGCTAGAGTAGAAAGATTAAGCAGTGTTTGGTTATTAGAACCTCCAAATGAGATTGCTGCCATAATACAGCAAGAAGCAAACTTTGTAACCAATGATAATTAAGCAATGATATCTTTCAGTTTCAAAAAAAAAAAAAAAACCCCACCATAAGAGAAAAGTGGTCCCAGAATACTAAAGTAACATTTGATTTTCCCAATTAGGAAACCAGCCAATTTTTTTTGAAACATCTATTTATAGAAACCAGCCTATTATTTAGGAACGGAGGGAGTAAGTTTCACCAATTTTAGTAAGTTTTTTATACATATCTCCACCATTAGGTCAAAGTATTATTATAAACCAAAAACTAATTGCAGATTTGCATCCAAGGTCACAAGACTCACAACTTTCGAAATGAAAAATGGGTCGTAAGTCAATCCACGATACATTGAGTGTCTGCTCTTCAAAAAATGCATTTGGTTAAGAGAGTGAGGCCATTTTATAAGACTAAAGTTAGAAAATTTAAGGTCGTGGGATAACAAAATGAAAGTAAGTTAAGGATTATAGAGGGATCAGCAGGTTTTCAAAATAATTGAGTAGGGTCACAAGATTCAAAAATGTAACCGCACAGTTGCACACCCTAACAGGGGTTAGTCAATTGAGATTTATAGGGAATTTTGGAGACATTTCAAATCTCTTGTTAGTCGATAGGGAGCATTTGTAAATTTATGAGAGTTTCTGTTATTGGATAATGACTTTCTAAAAGTCTTTAGAATTCTCTGTTATTGGATAGTGACTTTTTGAAAGTCACTAGAATTATCTGTTATTGGATTTGGATTTCCAAATCAATGATTTAAGGTTATGAGAGACTTTTGGAGACTTTTAAGTGAAAATATACCATAAAAGGCTTAAACAAAGTCTCTCCAAAATAGGTAATATTTGTAGAGACTTTAGGATATTCAAAAAATTAACAATTAAGCTATAATAAATTTCATGCATATAATAAAAAATAATATTATTTTCCAAAAACTCCACATCATGCGAGATCTCAACCCATGCATTATGTTCGTGTTCAATTTGGTTTAATTTTCGGTTGACAAAATAGTCACGATTCCTAAATTTACAATTTTTCATTGATTATATTCTTCCATCTTTTATCTTAATAAATAAATCTATGAATTATTTATTATATATTAGTTTTATACAATTATTTTTGAATTATTTTTCCTTCTAATTTGAAGTATGTAATATAAAATGGGTAAATTTATTAAATACCCTTAGTTTTGACACCCAATAAATATACCCTTATACAACAATATAAATACCCCTATCATTTAAAATACCTTATCCCTTAAAAAATAGATTACCTAAATACCCTCACTTACAATATTATTTTCCATTTAATAATCTTATCCACTAAAAAATAAATTTTCCTATTATTTCACATCCACCTAAGAGCAGACTTTTCACCACCACCAACAAAGACCGCCGCCACCACCACTCCACCACCACCACCACTCCACCACCACCACCGCCACTCCGCCACCACCACCACTTACTAAATACAACCACCAATAATATTCCACCACCGTCACACACCACCACCACAGTTGTTGCCGCCGCCGCCGCCGCCGCCACCACCTCCGCCGCCATTAATATTAGGTGTCAACAACTGAAGTTGATTCAAAAAATCAAAAGTTCAAAAATATTTGTCAAATTTGGTTGTTGATTCCATTTTTCCATTGTTGATACACAAACATTGGTTGTTGACTCCCTAAAACTAAGGTCAATTTCTATTGTTGATACACAAATATTTGTTGTTGATTCCATTTTTCCATTGTTGATACACAAACATTGGTTGTTGACTCCCTAAACTAAGGTCAATTTCTATTGTTGATACACAAATATTTGTTGTTGACTCCTTACACTAAGATTAATTTCTATTGTTGATACACAAATTTGGTTGTTGATTCCATTTTTCCATTGTTGATACACAAAACATTGGTTGTTGATTCCATTTTTCCATTGTTGATACACAAACATTGGTTGCTGACTCCCTAAATAGTTGATGGAGTAGTATTCAACAACTTGTCGTCCAACCTCACCACCACCACCGCCAGCAGCGTACAATATTTCCAACACCACAAACAACCAGAATCACCATTATCTTCATGAACAACTTTAATTAATCATTCCAACCACAACCAACACAATCTCCATCATCAAAATTCATCATTCTAACCTCACCAGCATCACCAACACCACCAGCACACAAAATATCCACCAACACCACAACAACCATAACCACCACTATCTTCAAGACTGATTTTATTTCATCATTCGAACCTGAACCAACACAATATTCATGACTGATTTTATCTACATAATTGATCTCATAAAAAATGTTATCAACAACAGGAGTTGATTCCATAAATGGAATCAACAACGGTAGTTGATCCGCTGAAAAAAGCATCAACAACATTAGTTGATACACAACCAATGTTGTCACCATTCAAAACAGATTCAGTCATTACCTTCAACAGTTGATGAAGTAGTATATACCAACTTATCGTTCCAACCTCACCAGCATCACCACCACCACCAGCACACAAAATCTCCACCAACACCACAACAACCAGAACCACCACTATCTTCGTGAATGATTTTATTTCATCATTCGAACCTGAACAAACACAATCTCCATCATCAATTTCATCGTTCTAACCTGTTTACATCTACATACTACCACCACCAGCAGAAACTCAAACTAGAGAAAGAAGATAATCAATTGATAGATTGAAATACATACCTCCTTCATCGCCGCCGCCACCACCATCATTTTAGATCTGGCATCTTCCTCCATCACCACCATCATCTTCTTCTAATAAAACAGAGATTTGATATCCTCCTTCACCACCGCCACGACCTTCACCTGTATTATTATCGTCATCAAGAACAACTGACGCGATGAAGAATCAATACCCTCCCCCACCACCATCATCAACCAGTAAAAAATAGGTTGGAGATTCGATATACTCCTCCACCACCACCATCGTTCTAATCATATTCGATATCCTCCATCATCGTTAACGACGGCAAAAAAAAAAAAAGGTTGGAGAAACGACGGTGATAATGGCGGATATTTTCAAGAGAGCGGCAGAGAGAAGGTTTAGATCTGAAAAAATGAAAATAAAGAAAAGATTTTCTTTAAAAATCGTATATTTGAATGAGGATGAGGGTAAATTTGTAATGTTGTATAATTCTTAATGGACCCCTGATGGGCTTTGGATAGAGAGGGGTATTTTTATTGTAGGATAAGGGTAGTTGTGTAGCCCGTCAGAATTGAGGGCAATTATATAATTCCCACATATAAAATTCCTATATATTTGCGTCAATGACTCACCGGGATTTCCTAAAAATCACTCATAGAGTCGCGCTTGCGGGTTTTGCTGTTAAATGCTTGATTTACTGTAATGTCTCCAATCCAATCTTCCCTGTGCACTCTCCTTCCTCAGACTTGCAAGTTTCAGTCAATTGCAAACTGCCAATTACACTCCCCTTCTTCTCAAGTCTCTGAATCAAGCATGTCAGAATCTTGATAATCTTCTAGACTTTCACTCGCCTCCATGAAACCTAAAAAACTAAAAAGTTGCAGCAAATCTAAATTACAGGTTTTACATATGACAACTTTAAAACATGAAAGCAAAAAAAGTCATCAAATTGCACAAAGAAACTCGAAATCCAAAACTACGTGATGTACAAAAATGCTGGAAAACATAGTTCACGAGCAGTCGAGCACAGATGATAAAGAGAAAATTCTAGACACTGTACTTTTATTGGTCCACTAATAGTAAGCTGTGACAGAAATGAATCAATCAAACAAGCAACAACGTTAATTCTTCAAAATGGGCAGCTTGACAGAAACCATGAATAGGAATGCTATACATGAATTCTATTGCCTCCTCCATTTTTCAATTCTTGCAGAGACCATCCAACATGGTAGTGTATGTCACTTCATCTCATTAAGAAACCTTTGTGCAGTTTTCATTTGTCCATCCCGGTATGTCCCCTTAATTCATTTTGTTGAATAGCTGCATAGCTTCACTTATGTTTTATGTTTTATGCTTGCTTTTGGTAGAAGATGAAAACACGGAAAGTTTGAATAAGGTCAATGCTCTCTGAATCACTATCGCTCACATCATGGATGTTTCGGTGAATACGGAAAGTCTTACCTGTGGACCCACCACCCGCTCTAGACCGTGTGCATGTTAAGCAGCGGTTCTCTTGGCACTCTTTTGAGCCTCCACATGTGGTTGAGGAGGCCAACAGATTCGTCCAGAGCAAGCTCAATACTGCAGTTCCTTTTAATGGCAGAAAGTTTCTCCCATGTGCTTGGTTGGCAGCTTCTTGAAGCTCAACCTGAGATGGATTCTGTATACTTTTTAGTAGTGAAAAGGCAAAAAGCAAAAAATAAAAAAAATAAAAAAGCAAGTAAAGAAAAAAAAGTACTGATAACTCTGATACGATAAGGGTTCACGAAAAATCCCAATATCAGTACACTAAAACTTAACACTTCACTTAGAAGCTGTGGTTAATATCTATCTTTACCTGAGCAAGTGTGGCAGGCATAACAACAGTGACATCACCCTCCCAATCTTGTGCGAAAACGCCAAAAACTTTAGCCAAGCCAGCCAAAGGAAATCCAAGTTCCAATAGCTGATGACATCTATGCTTAACCTCCATCTCAGCTAGATGAGCAAGCTACAGCGATAAAGATGCAAATTATCTTTAATGTTCATTTCAATAGATTACAGGACTAAAAGATTAAAAACAATGCTATCATGCTTGTAGCTAGAATATGCACAGCAACAAGTCCACATACGGGCCAATGTGAAGATATATTTATGCAAGGGAAAAGATCTCGTAACAGGGAGACTTGCATGCACTCAGTGGGAGTATTGTTTATGACACCTGCATAATCTAATAGTTCAATTGAGAATAGCCAACAAAGGTGAAAAATGAAACTAATCTTCTGATCAGGATGGGTATTAGAAATACTACTCTTATGTCATCTAACTTTAAGACTTGACTATAATCTTCTGATACAGTGAAAGGTTGAGACGTGGGCACCTGTACTCGAATGTCTTCTACTTTCTACTACTATGGACATTAAGCCCTCCTCAAACTACATAGACATCTCTCCTTCAAACCAAACCCATTTTTTTAATATGAAGAAAGATTAAAACACCACACTTTCTACTGCCTGCTTTAGAAACAACAAATATAATATGATTTCTAGCATATTATATTTTTACTTAGCATCAACATGATTTCTCAAAACAACAATTTTGCCTTCAACACTATCACTTTACTAAGAGAGATCAAAATCAAGTTGTTGAAGCTTAGCATGAATCCTTTCATTCAAATATACATCTATAAATAGAGAAAAAGAAAGAAAAAAAGCATCGTATATACACAGTCCATTTCATATTCTGACCAAGTTATGAAGGAAAATGTGAAGTAATAAATGAAAACGTGGTATTGATATCAGTAATGATATAGAGTTTTTAACATAATTCTGAATATTTACCTTAGCAGCGCAATTTCCTCTATAAGCTCTCACAAAGGGTTGGCCTGACTAACAATGGAATGATTGACATTAAACAATTCCTTGATCTGTATCATGGGTAAATCGCTTTACAAACTACCATCCCTCCACTTTCTAACAGTAAGGCTCAAGGCTCATCGGGTCCTAGGTGAAAGGAGGATGATAAGGAACAATTTCACCACTTCTATCTCTGGCCATCAATTCTTGAGCCTCGAATGACCCAGGAAACGCGCAAGAAGCAGTCACAACACTCCATTTAACAACATGGGGAGATGTTAAGTAGTTAAGACATCTGGGAGGCTCTACCCGCCATATCGTAAGCCTCTTGAAACGTTAAATTACTGGTTAAAAATTCCTTAGCAGCTTCCGGATATCATGAACAGCTCCTTGTGTCATTACCCTCTTATTAACAGTAAAATAACACTTTCAGGATACTCTTGGGGACCATTTGATATATACACCAGAGCTACCACAACCTACACAAGACATACACCAGGATTTCGTCAAACTGCTGCTACTGAAATTTAACACTCATCATCATCATCATCATCATCAAAAACCATGGTTTACTACGGAACCTTAATCATTAGTAACATTATAAGGAAATTCTATAAAACTTAGAGAAATTGAAAAAAAATCAAAGAAACCCTAGCAGTTTGAGGAAATCAGGAAAACTGTAACAAACCACAATCCTCAAACAAATTCCATAAAAAATAAATAAATCAAACTTACATTCCATTAGATTCCCCTTGTAAATCAACAACAGCTGAATACTAATCTTCCATTGAAGCTCTCTTTTCTGTTTTCAAATCAACAATCTTCTACATCACTCTGGGAATTCACATCCCTCTTTTACACAATACAATTAAGTTTTCTAGAAACAAAACCCCCCTCCGATCGAACATTTCCCGTCTTCCAAATCTGAGTAAGAGAAATCTCAGGGTTCCAAGATTTCACTTATCCCCTACCCGGGAGGAGAGTTAAAACTTAAAACAGACAGATACCAAGTTTAAAATTTTTTGGTGTGCTTTTATTTAGCTTAGAACATTTAGTCCCATATCGTACAAAATACAGACCTGGCTTTTGTATATACACCGCAAGATCACGCTATCTAGTATCGGGTTAAGCGTACAGGCTCTGTAGTTTAACTTTGTAGCTCGCTCTCTGCGGAGGTGTCGGGTGCCCCGGATGCAATCTTCCCTGCCTCTGCCATTAATGCGAGCACGCTGCTGTGGCTTTGGCTGGCTTGCTTGCTTCCCTGGGTTTGGTGTTTTTGTAATTTGCTTAGTTCTTTTTTTGTTGATTCCTCATCGACAAGCACATGGTTGTGCTTACACCATTTGCTTTTAGTTCTTCATCTTCGACTGAGATTTGAAGTTGCTAGCAGTCTAGCACTGTTTCAGGAGCATCTAAACTACATAGCACTGTTTCAGGAGCTATTATAGCTTTCTCTTTTACATTCATTCAGAAGCTAACACAAATAAATGAATGGCAAATTAAATAGCACTGTTTCAGGAGCATCTAAACTAATACCACTGGTCCTTTCATATATGTGATCAAAAAAATTTACACTCTGAAGCTGCTACTGTTCCTAGTCTTTTCAGTGTCAAAATTTTTGGCATCCAAAAAAAAAAATGCTTCTGCTAGATAGAATCTCACTTTTTCACTCATAATTTTTCCAGAGGAACCTACAACAGATTCCATAAGGAAGAATCGCGTCAACAAAATTAAAATTGCATTCTCTAACTAGTAGCAGCTAAGTATACCATGTTTCAGAAGGGAAAAAATATCATCAAGTTCACTCATGGCCCTCCACTTCTTCTCCAAGCAAGTCATCATAAGGTACGGGTACCCGAATCCTATTCATAGCAGACACATGTTCCTTATATTATTGGAAGGTTCGGCTCTCATTTTTAGAGAGGGTTGCACAGCCGTTTTTGCAAAGACGGGTTTAATTCCTTCGCTCTTGTTGTTTGAATTGCCTCGCACTAGAGAAAGACATGACAATCCAAAAAAAAAAAAAAATAGAACACGCACTAAAATTTCAAAACAAGTACAAGCCTTTGAGAAAGAAAATACAGTACAAGGCAAAAAGTCAAACCTCAATTTCCTTGCCCTTGGACACTATCTTTTTGTAAGCATTAGGGTCACGTTTCTTGAGAATGCCCCATAATATGCCACACCGTAGCGGACGCTTTCAAGCACTGCAAGTTTAAAATTTCAATTTACAAATTCCAAGGAGATTCTACGTGAGAATATTAACAAATAAGTTAGTTTAGGATCTCATTGTAAAAAAGGTCATCCAATAGAAAGCATCATATTCTTCATTCTATAACTAATAAGGTCTTATCTTTAAATTTTCATTTCTTCGTATTCCTTCTTGTTACATGGTTTCTTTTCAACTAAATGTGCAACTTCAACACCTAAGCAAACTGTGGTGAAACTCCAGTTTACCATTTGACGTCGATAGCTGCGACGTCGGGTGAATTCTCTAGTCTACACCTGTTGGAAACTAAATCCTTAATCTCGATTGCGACTTTTCCAAAGACTAAAGTTGATAATAACACAAAAAATGGGTCACCTGGATCGAAACCAAGATTGATACAACATATAGACTTAAAACAACTTAAGAGCTTTCGGTTTAATGACAGGCATAGACGTAGCATGTTTGAAACCATGGATATGTCAGCAATATATCTTCTATTACCCTCCAAGGATTTTGTAAAAGATCACTCTCTCTCTAGAAAACTAAAATCACAAAGCACAAAATGGATTAACTATCACTAATCTTGTCTTTACCAATGAAAAATATCAGATGTAACGCAATCACAAATCAAGTTCAAAACAAGTACACCACCAACTTTGCTACTAAAAATCTATGTTAACCATGATAAGTGGGTAATAACTTAAGGTGACAACCATAAAGTATAGCACTATAAAGTGTTAACTCGATGAGTACTTATGTGGTTATATGCTGGACAACACACGCTGTGAAAAGTCTCACTTTCATAGTTTTATTCCAGAAAATGTCACTCAAAAAAGAACATCATGGTCACAATTCACTAGCACAATATGTGAAAGAGGAAAAAACATCTCACCTCGTTGACAATATCGCCAAAGCAGAGCCACCGTGCATTCCAAACCGAGATAAGTTTTCTCTCCTCAAGCATGTACAAGTACCTACAAAGACGGAAAAACCAAACCCAATCGAACTAAGTCAAGTATTGTACCAAATTAAATGATCCCTCACCTTATGTAGAAAAGGGGAAGTTAGAACCCAATTTAGTCTAATAAGAACAACCAACTTCTTCTAAGGAAGATAAATCTATTTCTTTTCGGTTGTTTTAATCAAAGAGTATAACGAAACGCAAGAATACGTATTCTATATCTTTGTCGAGTTAGACAATTTATCTTACTAAGAAAAAGAAAAATAGTAAGAATTGATGGTAAGTTTACTTATTCATGTGTTTTGATAATCCTTTGGGACAGACTAGTCTTCTTGTTTTTATTCTTCTTCTTTGCCCCGATTGCGGGTTTTGCTCTTAGATGCTTGACTTACTCAGTAACGTCACCCCCGCTTCTCATTTCGCTGTCAATCCTAAGTCTCCAATCTTCCCGTCCATTCTCCTTCCTCAGACTTACTAGTTTGAGCCAATTGCAAACTTCCAATTTGTATCCCGCACTACCATTCTTCTAAAGTCTCCCGAATCAAGCATGTCAAAGCATCTTGATAATCTTCAAGACTTTCGTCTTCGTAGATAACTTCTAATAAATTTTCACTCGCCTCCAATGAAACCTAAATAACTAAATAGTTGCAGAAAATCTGAATTACAGGTTTTGCATATATATATATATATATATGATAACTTTAAAACATGAAAGCAAACCATGGGTAAGCATGCTATACATGTAATTATTATCTCGAGATTCCCTGCACCCTCCATGCATTCAAACAATTCTATTGCCTCCTTCATTTTTCCTCTCTTGCAGAGACCATCCAACATGGTAGTGCATATCAGTTCATCCGGAGATGGACCAAAAGTTTGCATCTCAATAAGAAACCTCAAAGTGCAGCCTTCATTCTTCCATCCCGGTATAGTCCCCTTAATAGAATATTGCAAGTCTTTGTTGTGACTTGTGAGTTTCAACCGTTTCGTTTCATTTTCTCGAATAGCCGCAGAGCTTCATCCAACTTACTATTCTTGCTACACCCATCGATTAATATACTGCAAGTTGTAACATTCGGTTTTACGCCCTTATCCACCATCGAGTCAAACACATCTTTCGAGCGACCACCAAACACAAATCGCCGATAATTGAAATGTAAGTAGTCTCATTAGCTTATCGTTTATCTTTTCCATCAGTTCTAATAACCCCATACATTTTCTGTCATCCCATCTTTACGATGTGCATCTATTAATATATTAAAAGTTATCGCATTCATTGGGCGATATCCCTCTATCCATCATTGCATCGAGATATCTTTTTGCTTCTTCCAATTGATCATGTAGGCAATGACCATGAATCAAAGTATAACAAGTCATTACATTGGCGAGCTTCCTCTACTAACCATCTCGTCAAAGACTCTCTTTCCCTTATTCAACCTACCGAACCGAAAATTCCATCGATCAAAGAACCGCAAACGACTCCATTTGGTACCAATATGCTGGAATGCGTTCCATTTCACCATGTTTTTTTGACCAAGTGCACGACCCACTTTACCAATTCTTCAAATCCCACACGTAACAGAGTAGGTTGAATACCTGTCTCGAGTCATTTTAGCAAACAATTCAAAGGCTCAATCCTTTATTCGGTGTAGAAAAAGTGATGGAATCAGGGTGATAACCTCTCTTTATAATCTCTCCAAGCAAGCAAAACCCATGATCAACTTTTCCTAATTGTTTAACCAATTAATCAAAATGCTAATAATCAAGACCGGACCATAATAACTTCTCACATTATGATGATGCAGAGATGAATGAACAACTAAAGATTGGTCTTGTATGAATCTGCAGAGTGTTTCATTTTCTCGGTTACTTGAAATCTTTAAGATAAAAGCACAGAGTGAGAGTTTCATTTGCTTAAAAAGAAAAGTGGAATGAGTTGTTTTTCTTTAGAAGAAGAAAAAAATGGTCTTTCTTGCGTATTCGAACTGGAATAAAAGAAGGCTTATAGTTACAAAGTGTTGGCCGTTGGGATGGGCAAATTTTAGCTTAATATATTTTGTCCCACACCGGGAAAATGAGTAATTTTATCTGGTTTATAAGCCTCCAATGCTCGGACCCTGGTCGTGAACCGCATGTACAGGAGCGTGGTGATGGTTCACCCCCTGTCTTTGGTGCTCGTGCCTGTTGCTTTGGCCTATGGCTTGCCGCCCGAGCTCGTGCTCGCAACTCGCCTGCTCTCTACTCTAGAGTAGAGGCCGAAGGCAAATCCTTTTTCCTATCCCCTACTTTTTTTTTGCAAGGCCACAGCCACATTCGCATTTGAATTTGTAACCTGTAAAGGGTGTTTGCAGCAGCAACAACAATAAGACCTATGAAGGCGAAGAATGAAAGTAAAAGCATGGTCATAAGATCATACTGAATCTCGGAGAGCAGAGTTGGATGTTTGAATCAACAGGATTGGAAAGATTCAATTAAATTACCACATTGTAGTTGGTCTCCGGGTAAGAAAAAAAAAGTGTCATTAATTTGTGACATAAGACACATACACATCCTCTTCGGTTACTCTTTGAATGTCATGAATTTCTCATTAGCTTGGTATGCAGTCCTCTTTGAATGTCATGAATTTCTTATTCAAACTCCATCTGACATGTCCTCTTCATATGTGGTATCGCACTATGTTCTCTTTGAATGTTACAGAGGACATAATGTTATTTTTATTAACAAAGCAAGGAGATGTCCCCGCGTCACAGGATCCAGTTCGAGAGTTGAATAGGACATAATGTTTATCTTCTTTGAATGTTACAGAGGACATAATGTTATTTTTATTAACAAAGCAAGGAGATGTCCCCGCGTCACAGGATCCAGTTCGAGAGTTGAATAGGACATAATGTTTATCTTAGTTTTGGTGGGGGTGCGCCAGGCCATTGCAGTAGTGCAACGCAAGGGCGACGCGTGAGTACCCCAGCAGCAAGCTACTGTGGTGGGAACTCCCCCATGAAAAAAATTAATTTAATATCATGTGAGCCGATGGCTCACATATCGATATTAAGGCGATAAGAAACATAATACTACACTTGATCTTATTAAAAAGGCCGAGAAAGGTATGCTTCTTTCCCTTACTAACTTCTCGTTTTATGATGTCTTGTTCGCATCCCTCTGCTTTAACTAGTCCATGTGGGACTAATATGATAATTCACTTCTGACTCCACCTAAGGTATGAGTCATGGTCATGGGGATGTTGGCTTGATATGCTGCAGGTTAATTATGAGATTCAAACTTAATAGAATGACATAGAATTGATGGACTTCAGGTTAATGAAGTGGTGTTCAAGCTTTGGGATATTTTTCTGAGTCCCATTCCAAGTACATCATTACCAGGACAGCGAGTACTGGATGTTTGAATCAACAGATCGGTTTTTTTTTTTTTTTTTTTTTTGAAAGATTTTTTTTTTTTTTTTTGAAAGATGAAAAAAAAGAAAAGGTAAAAGAAATTAAGAAAAAGAAGTGTTGCCACTAGTAACTAGGGGAGCAATACAAGAATGTGCACTAATCAGCTATGATGTTAGTGAATGCAATTGCAAACTGAGATAGCTAGAGAATGTGCACCACTGTTTTGATGGCCAAAATGTGTACAAGCGAAACTTGGGTTGTCTCCTTGTGAATAAATTAAATGAAAAAGAACAAGAAGCGAGGAGACACGCCTCCTTCCACAGAAGCAGCAGCAACAACAATCAGCGTTGGATGAAGAAGAGGACGGACGTGAATTTGTTTTAAGGGGGTCAACTTATTGCTGCTGGTCTCTCCAAAATGGTAAGTTGCTGTATTTCTCAAGCAAAGGACTCCAAGTGGTTTCTGTAGACTGTGTCTAATGCTTAGATTTCTGTTCTTGATTAATAGCCGAACCACAGCATAAGAACAATGTTTTCTTTAGTTTCGATAGCTACAATTCATTCGCAACTCAGAACTGGTACATTAGTAAATTTAGGTGTTATGTTGATGCCACCCAGCAGGGAGGATCGTTATGTTGCAGTCTTACTAGGTGTTGTTGCTGCGCTTGTTGCAGGTAGGTTTTTTTTTTTTTGTCTTACTAGGTACATTAACTCAAAAATCCGTTCAGCCGCAAGGGGAGTATACCTTTCATGTTGTCGAACCTTGGCCTTGAGATTATGAGAACAACTTTAAGAAATGCTTGTTAACAGACATTACACTATAAGTGGAAGACAAAGCCCACCATTTACTACACTTTGGCTTGTTTTTGCACATTGAAAAGGTAGGAAATTTCAGAGTTTTTATATCCTAGTGAACTCGATGATAGAAATTGCTTAAACTCTATTCCAAGGATGCAAGGAAAAGCATATTATCATAGAACTTGGATGTGCAAGAATATTTATTTTCCCAATCTATTCCTAGAATCTTAGTATATCGAGGAAACCTCAAAAAATAAACTGCTATTAGAAGGTATCCTTCCAGTTGTAGATAGAAAATAGGTGTGATATGGCGATAGATTCTTGTCTGCAGAAGAGTCTCAAAAGTCAAGAGTGTGCTAGAAAAAAATTCCAGTGTTTTATGTTTTAACTACTATGACCAAAACATGCAGCTGGAGCTGGTATACCGGGCAATGTGAACTTTCCCAGTTGTGATAAACCCACTCTGAGTCCACCACCAAATTAGTTGAATGAGAACACCAACTGAAGCTTGCTTTTGGTAGAAAATGACAACAAACTTCAAGAGATATAGTAATGCTCCAAAAACTGAGATTGGCCAAAGTGTCCTCCTCTCTCCTTGCACGATTATCAAGTTAACTGAAAAATGGAATTTGAGATTTCAAATGAAAAATATGGGTAGAGAGAGGAACCTGGACATACGAGCATTTAGTACATGGATTTTATGTGCGCTCACAGTAGAAAAAGGCCATTTGACTGAAATCGGAGGAGCAGCTTGGTGTAGTAGATATGCCAGTAGAGGCAGTCTGGAATCTGGATAGTCTTGGATTCATCCATAGATGCATAGATATTCATGGGCTCATCAGATAGAGATAGGAGTCCCGAGACCCTTCTAGACTTGTGTGTTGGCCGAACTTAAAATTGTAGGACCTAATAATGTTTTTGTGCTAGTACCACCTTTCCGTAGCCAAAAGCAAAACTTAGCTGAAATGTTTGATGAAGAGAAAGCCACGGTGCAAGATTCACTCCAGTGGCCTGAAGGTTCAATATAAATCTGTCAATGGAACAGTTGGGTATTATATCGCAGGCAGCTGCTGTACTAACCTAGAAAATTTTATGGCTTTTGTCTGTCCAATCAGTACCAGTGGTCTAGTGGTAGAATAGTACCCTGCAATGGGATTCCATTTCCGGCTGGTGCATCCTTTTAATCATTTTGATTAAACTGTAAACGGGATTCCATTTCCGGCTGGTGCATCCTTTTAATCATTTTGATTAAACTGTAATTTGGTCTCACTTTGCTGGTGCAATGTCTTTTTTATCATTTTGGTTTATATGCAACATGTGGTCGAACTATAGTAAATTTTGTAAGAAGAAGAAGACAGGACAGGACCAATTGTTAGTGTGGTCAATTAAGCGTATGAACTTAGCAGCAAGATTGGCCTAGAAAGCAGAGGCTCGTGCTATCTTCATGCTAGTGGCAGAAGAGGAATCCCTTCACAACATTGAGGCCTCCATTGATACAGGAGAGTACGCTCTTTCCTCTTAAGAAAAGGGAAATCCCTAAATACACCACTGGTTACTGAGCCTCTCATACTATGCTAGTTTTTGATAGATTTTACACTGTCCTTCAAATTTCGTTTGTTCATGTCAAATGTTGTACATGAAAAATAGAAGAGGAAATGTAGCTTTTAGCCGATGATTTCATAACATATATATTTTCAGATGTCATATGTTGTACATGAAAAACAGAAGAGGAAAATGTAGCTTTTAGCCGATGATTTCATAATATATATTTTCAGATGTTCTTACTTTCTTAGCAACTGTGATATGAAGTAGAACAATAATGCAACTGTTTTATGAAGTAGAACAATAATAAAGCACAGAGTTGGTACTATTCTGTTTCATATTGAAGGAAGATTTGACTGAGAAACAACAAATAGTCCATACACATATTGCAGGAAGAAAAAATTTAGTTTTAAGTTTTGTAGGGCTTTACCCTTGATTAGAGGGAGCCCTTCCAGAAATTCTCGACGGCCCTAGGAGACCCAAGGCCGAGGAGGGGGTTTGGAAATAGTTTTCAACCAGCAATTGACGCGCCTCGGTTATTACCTCATTAGCTGCGTCATTGCCCCAAGCGCAAAGATAGTTTAGAAGCGCAGCATCAACTACATCTTATAATACCTTCATTCATATCCCTAACTCGGATTTGAAAAATGTGGGACTAAATTTCCAAAAACAGACTAAATTTTTAAATTTTCAAAAATGAAGAAAATGTGAAATTAAAATGTGGGTTGTCCTTAACCTGTAAAATGATTCAATTTGAAACATGCGCTAGTAGTTAGTCACAAATAGTTCCTAGGGAAATTTGAAAAATCCCCATTTTATGCATATTAAGATTATCATGGTTAGAGGCACTAGAAACGAGTGGTTTATGAGGAAGTTCGAATTTGATTTGGTGATTTACTTAAACGCCTAAGAGCTGATCTATTACACACTTGGTGTCAGATTTTGTGTACATTGAACCACTCCATAAACATTTTTAACTCTTATGTAATTGGTTACCGGTAGCGAATAGAGTACCTTCAGGAATATTGATAACAACTTTAATCACTAAATCATTTGGAAATCCAGTTACTATCCACAGATGGAGCTGAGCTGGGTTTGTGATGCATCACTAATAAGATCAACATTTAGATAAACGCCCAAGAGATGATCTAAGATATCTATTACAGACACTTGGTGTTACAGGTGCAGGGGCAGAGCCATCTGATGTGTGGGTTAATCATTGGACCACCAATTGAGAATTGCGCAGTCTTTTGGAAAGACGGGTCTAATTCCTTCGGAGCATGTTGTTTGAATTGCCTCTGCAAAGACGGGTCTAATTCTTTCAGCTCAATGACAGACATAAACGTACCATGTTTGAAACCATTCATTCCTTGCATCTGCGTGTAAACCTGCTAACCAGTATGAATATGTCAGCAAAATATCTTCTCTTACCCTCCAAGGATTTTGTCAAAGATCTCTCTCTAGAAAACTACAATCAAGTTCAAAACAAGTACACCACCAATATAATTGAGCTGTAAGTAGTCTTGTTAGGTTTTATGCTTATCTTTTCCAGCAGTTCAAATAATCCCCTACATTTTCTGTCATCCCATCTTTACAATGTGCACCTATTAATATATCCACCCCACGATCTCATCGAAATATCTTCTTGCTTCTTCCCATTGACCATGTAGGCAATGACCATGAATCATCTCGTCAAAGACTCTCTTTCCCTCATTCAACCGGCCTGAATTGCAAAGTCCATTGATAACTTTTCCCATAATGACATCTGAATAACATCCAATCTTCGATAAAGACCCCAACACACGAAAGAATGTACCAGTTGATTAGAGTATTTCAAACCATCATCAAGCTTTTTAAACTCTCCAGTTGTGTTGCTTCTACTCTATTGTAAACATTATGATGATAACAACTGTAGATTGGTAAAACATGATCACATTATGATGAAATGCAGGGAAGTCTTACTGGAGATTTAAGGAAGAAATCTCTTCTGGAGGTAACCATATGCTTGAGCAGCAGCTGTTATTGTTGGCGGTATTGAGACTGCTGCCAAATATGTTGGAAAAAAACGTGTTTAACCAAGGACTTTGACTTGCCCACAAAATATTTTTTCCTTGTGAATAGTTAAAACATTAGTCCCACATAGGTGAAAATCTAAACAATTTTAGACTTAAATACCATAGAATTGGGCTTTAAGGGCAGGCCCTTTGGGCACTTAGCCTTTTGTCCGATTGGGAAGACTTAGACTATGACTAGGGTCCCTTTCCGCACGCGCGGTGGTGCCGCATAGATACACGCACGCCGTCGGGCGTGGGCTTGGGCGTGGGTTCAATAAGACTTATCTTTTTACTGAAAATTTTACTCATGTTTTCTGCACATGTGTCTTTTTGTTTGGACGTGCTTGTCACATATGTGAAGCAATATTCCCCTGTCCTTACGTGTTTGGTTTGCTTAAAATAAAAAGTCATTTTCGGCGATTCGCAAAAGTGCTTTTCGAGACAAAGCATTTTACGACGTAAAACTACACTTTGTTTGAAGTCGATTTCTTTGGCTTGTTTTGTTTGTTTGAAGAACAAAAAACATAACTTGGTAACCTTGTCATACGCATGGGTTTTCCTTGGCGTTTTTCTCTTGTTTTGCTTCGATTTTTGCTATAAATAGTGAAGAGTTTCTCACTTCACAACACACACCAAGAGAAGCTTTCTCTTCTCTTCTTCTTCTCTTCCTCTCTTGTTTTCTTAACGAGTTCTTAAGGTTTTTTGAGAAATAAAAACTTTCAGTTTTTTCTCTCTTGGAGTAACAACTTTTCCGGTCTTTGCTAAGCTCTTAGGGTACCTTCCTTGTATGCTACATCGAGAGGTACTAACGGTAGTTGTATCCTCGGAGGTGACTCGCCAACCGGCTATAGCATCTCGGAGGAGTAGCGAGGCGATATTGCCTTTAGGTCGGCGTATTTATACGTGCCTCTACTGTTCCAGTTACCATTGTTTGAGCATCACCAACAACATCGATTGAAGCATGGGTTTGAGCTAAGTATATTCTTCACATCTCTTTCATTATTGTTACATTGTTTCCAACAAACTAAAGGCAATAGCGCTTCTGCTTTATTATTACTGTAACAAAATGGGAAAGAGTACTGTAGACAAACCCCCAAAGTTTAGTGGTAAGGATTTTAAACGATGGCAGTCCAAAATGTTGTTTTTCTTAAAAGACCAAAGGTTAGATGAAGTTGCCCTTTACAGACCCTCGAAAAGGCTTCATGACCGCGGTTATGAACATGATCTAGAGAGGTGGACTAGGAAGAATTACATGTGCAAAAACCACATTCTTAACTTTCTGGATGACTCTTTGTACGACTTTTATAATGCAAAAGAAAATTTTAATGCTTACCATTTGTGGGAAGCCCTTGAGGATAAGTATCTTGCCGAGGTCTGCTTTGGGAGCAAGAAGTTCTTGATGGCCAAGTTCCCGGATTTCAAGATGACCAGATGAAAAGCCCGTTGTAGATCAATTGTCGAACTCCGGCTACTCATCAACGAAATCCTTGTTTGAAGGCTTGCGCTTTGATGAAGCTCTACAAGTATCTGCAGTGATTGAAAAGCTTCCACCCTCATGGAACGAGTACGAGAGAAGAGGGTCGCGACACAAAAATCGCGAAATCACCATGGTGGAGCTAGGAAAATGATCCGGGTGGAGGAACACGTGCAACAAGAACAAGAGCCCGATCCGAGCAAAGACATGTCCAACAAGGCGCATGTACTTGGACGATAAGGCGGCATCAAAGAACAAGCATGGAGAATCCAAAGAAAATGGTAACAGACGTAACAAACGTCGAAACCCCAAAGGTAACAATCTTAAGCCTAGGGTGGTGTCTCCAAAACACCATCAAAGGCGACTCGCTATAATCTTGTGGAAAAGGCGGCCATATGGCCAAAGACCGTAAGGCACCTAAGAAGACCAAAACCGACTCTCTAAAAACGAAAAATAAGGCAAACATAGTAGATAATTTCGGATATTTTTTCGGCATGGTGTCTCGAAGTCAACCTTGTCTCAAATGTGACCAATGTGAGACGGAGGTGGCTAGATTCTAGAGCCACCGGGCATGTCTCGCAAGTTCGTAAATGCTTTCTCCTCCTATGGCACCGTAGGAGACGATGAGAAAATGTATATGGGTAACTCCTCCACCTCGAAAGTTGTGGGGAAAGGCAAGGTTGAGTGAAGCTTACTTCAGAAAAACTCTCGCATTGAATGACGTGTATCACGTCCTGGACATATGCAAGAATCTTGTCTCGAAACCATCTTACTAGGGAAAGGTTTTAAATTTGTAGCTGAGTCTAACAAAGTTGTAATCTCTAAGGGTGGTGACTTCGTAGGAAAGGGTTACGTCGAGAACATGATTAAGCTTAGTGTACTTTCCCTTGAACTTGAACGAAAATGCATCTTCTTCGCTTATGTTTGTGACTCCTCACATGTTTGGCACGATAGACTAGGACATGTTAACTTCAAATCCATTGAAAAACTTGCTAGTCTAGGCTGCATTCCTAAAATAAACTTTGACAGAGGTCATAAATGTGAAATTTGTGTTGAATCTAAATTTGCAAGAAAACCCTTTAACAAAAAGGTTGAACGTAGTACAACTCCCCTAGAACTAATTCACTCGGATTTAGGAGATTTAAAATCAACTCCAACTAAAGGTGGTAAAAAATGGTACATCACTTTTATCGATGATCACTCCCGATCTCATCAAGTTTACCTTCTTAGAAGCAAGGATGAAGCCTTAGAAGCTTTCAAATTATATAAACTTGAAGTAGAAAACCAAAGAGGCGTTACAATTAAAACTCTTAGGTCGGACCGAGGCGGTGAGTATGTGATACCCATAGGAGAATTTTGCAAACTTAATGGCATCATTCACGAGACTACCGCACCTCGTTCACCTCGCCGAATGGAGTAGCCGAAAGGAAAACCGAACACTCATAGATATGGTAAACGCTATGTTAGCTAGCCTGGGCTACCCTCGAACTTGTGGGGAAGCAATTCTCTCGCTTGTTATATCTTGAACCGCATTCCATTTAAGAAATCGATAAAACCCCATATGAATTATGGATAGGTAGACCACCTTCCTACGCATTCTTTAAAGTGTGGGGGTGTTTGGCCAAGGTGGGCATTCCTCGCCCAAGCAAACCAAAATAGGACCTAAAACTATGGACTGTGTTTTCTTAGGTTACCCCGAGCACTCTAGTGCGTATAGGTTCATGGTCATTGGTGATAACACCATTATGGAATCTAGAGATGCAGTGTTCTTTGAACACATTTTTCCTTTTAGGTCCGGACCTTGCAAAAGGGTCCGCGATGACCTCTCAGATGTTCCTTCGACTAGTCAAACCCCAACTCTAGATGTTGAAACCGAACCTAGAAGAAGTAGGAGGGTCAGAACCGAGAAAAGTTTCGGTCCGAGTTTGTGACTCTTGCGGTAGAGTCTCGAACCCCAAACCTATAAGTAAGCAATGACTTGTCCTAAGCTCCCTTCTGGGAAGAAGCTTCCCTTAATGAGTGGGATTCCATTCAAGATAACGACACTTGGGATCTGGGTAGACTTACCTCCTGGTAGTAAAGCCATAGGGTGCAAATGGGTCTTTAAAAGAAAGCTTAGACCGAGATGGGACTACAGAAAAACACAAAGCTAGGTTGGTAGTCAAGGGCTACAGACAAAGGAAGGAGTAGATTTCTTTGATACATATTCACCTAGGTCACTAGAATCACTTCTATTAGGATGCTGATTGCTATTGCTTCTATTTATGATTTGCATATACATCAGATGGATGTTAAAACTGCATTTTTACATGGTGAATTGATTGAAGAAATTTACATGGAACAACCTGAAGGTTTTGTTGTGAAAGGTTTAGAAGATAAAGTATGCAAATTGAAAAAATCTCTGTATGGTTTAAAACAAGCACCTAAACAGTGGCATGAAAAATTTGATCATGTAATGATGACTAATGGCTTCAGAATTAATGAATCTGATAAATGTGTTTATGTTAAATCGGTGGATAATTCTCATGTTATTGTATGCCCGTATGTTGATGATATGCTCATATTAGGCAAAGTAACCTTGAAATCATTAATGCCACTAAAAGCATGCTGAACGAAAACTTTGACATGAAAGACTTAGGCCCTGCTGATATAATCTTAGGGATGAAAGTCGGAAAGACAACCGATGGTTATAGTCTTAGTCAATCTCATTATGCTGAAACTGTGCTCAAGAGATTTAAGCATGAAAATGCTAAACCTGCATCTACTCCTTATGACCCCAATTGTAAATTGAAAAAGAACAAGGGTGAAGGAATTCGTCAACTCGAGTATTCTCGTGTTATTGGCAGTATTATGTATTTGATGAACTGCACTGCACGGGAGCATTGCCTACGCGAGTGGCGGATTGAGCGGGTACACTTGAAACCCCGGGGGAGAATCACCGGAAAGCCCTATCTGAGTTCTACGGCACTCGAGAGGAACTTCAAACTATTGCTTAAGTTTTGGGAAGTATCCTGTTGTGATAGAGGGGTCCTGTGATGCCAACCGGATATCGAGGGAGACAAGTGCAAGTGCACAAGTGGGTACGTCTTCACACTTGGAGGTGCGTGCTCGTGTCATGGAAGTCTTCCAAACAGGACATGTATAGCTCGATCCGGTATGGAGTCCGAGTTTATAGCCTTGGATAAAGCTGCAGAGGAAGCCGAATGGATACGAGGTTTCACGGGAGGAATTCAACTCCGGCCCAAGCCTCGTGTCTTCTATCGCAATCCACCGTGATGAAAGTCGCTATTGGATGTGCAGAGAATAAGGTGTACAACGGAAAGTCGATACACATTCGTAGAAGACACAAGACAAATGAGAAAACTACTCTCTATTGTGTATCATCTCTATAGACTTTGTAGGGTCTAAAGAGAACATTGCGTAACCCTTTGACGAAAGGGTTACCTAGAGAGAAAGTTAGTTCCGCATCGAGGGGGATGGGACTTAAGCTCATAGAATAAAATTGTCAAGAAGGATACTCAACCTTGTGAATGGAGCTCCGTAATCAAGGTTCAATGAGACTACTAATTTTTGGTGATAACGAGAGAGAAAGAACTATCTTAGTCCCTCCCTATGGTGCAACCGTGTGATAGTGCTACCGCATGATTTAGGATGATCCGTTGAGATCTTAATGAGTACCATGGCTTTGATTAAAGCGGGGTGTGGCGGGACACTCTTTATGGACTCACCTATGTGAATGTTGGAAGTGGGGCCGCTTCCTATGAGAATTTGAGCGGATTCTCTAGAGACATTCATTACGTCTGGGATTTAGCCCAAGGCCAAAATGGGCACAACGGCAAGAGCTTGCAGCTTTTCTTTGATACATCAAAGCGTGGTTGTTATTTCGAATTGCACTCAGCATTGTCGGTTCAAGACATTGTGTTCACCGTAACAACAAGGTTCCAGTAACCTCTCACTAAGTTAAGGTTCAATCTCTCGGGACACCTTAGCCTAATTTTGATGTATTCATTTTCTCGTATTTTGTCGACATGTTTTATTATTCATGTGGGGGATTGTTGGAAAAAAAACGTGTTTAACCAAGGACTTTGACTTGCCCACAAAAATGTTTTTTCCTTGTGAATAGTTAAAACATTAGTCCCACATAGGTGAAAATCTAAACAATTTTAGACTTAAATACCATAGAATTGGGCTTTAAGGGCGGGCCCTTTGGGCACTTAGCCTTTTGTGCGATTGGGAAGACTTAGACTATGGCTAGGGTCCCTTTCCGACGCGCGGTGCTTCGTGTGGCTAGCACGCACGCCGCCGTCCGTCCGGTCGGTCGGGTCGGGAGTCGGGTGTGGGTGTGGGTGTGGGTGTGGGTTCAATAAGACTTATCTTTTTACTCATGTTTTCTCGCACATGTGTCTTTTGTTTGACGTGCTTGTCACATATGTGAAGCAATATTCCCTGTCCTTACGTGTTTGGTTTGCTTAAAATAAAAGTCGTTTTCGAAAACCGATTCTCGCAAAAGTGCTTTTCGGACAAAGTCCGTTTCGATGTAAAACTACACACCGTTTGAAGTCGATTTCTTTGGCTTGTTTTGTTTGTTTGAAGAACGAAAAACATAACCAGTAACCTTGTCATACGCATGGGTTTTCCTTGGCGTTTTTCTCTTGTTTTGCTTACTTCGATTTTTTGCTATAAATAGTGAAGAGTTTCTCACTTCACACACACACCAAGAGAAGCTTTCTCTTCTCTTCTTCTTCTCTTCCTCTCTTCGTTTTCTTAACGAGTTCTTAAGGTTTTTTGAGAAATAAAAACTTTCAGTTTTCTCTCTTGGAGTAACAACTTTTCCAGTCTTTGCCAAGCTCTTAGGGTACCTTCCTTGTATGCTACATCGAGAGGTACTAACGGTAGTTGTATCCCTGGAGGTGACTCGCCAATTTGCTATAGCATCTCGGAGGAGTAGCGAGCGATATTGCCTTTAGGTCGGCGTATTTATACGTGCCTCTACCTTCCGATTACCATTGTTTGAGCATCACCAACAACATCGGTGAAGCATGGGTTTGAGCTAAGTATATTCTTCACATCTCTTTCATTATTGTTACATTGTTTCCAACAAACTAAAGGCAATAGCGCTACGCTTTATTATTTGTAACAAAATGGGAAAGAGTACTGTAGACAAACCCCCAAAGTTTAGTGGTAAGGATTTTAAACGATGGCGGTCAAAATGTTGTTTTTCTTAAAAGACCAAAGGTTAGATGAAGTTGCCCTTAGACCCTCGAGAAGGCTTCATGACCGCGGTTATGAACATGATCTAGAGAGGTGGACTAGGAAGAATTACATGTGCAAAAACCACATTCTTAACTGTCCGGATGACTCTTTGTACGACTTTTATAATGCAAAAGAAAATTTTAATGCTTACCATTTGTGGGAAGCCCTTGAGGATAAGTATCTTCCGAGGTTTCTGGGAGCAAGAAGTTCTTGATGGCCAAGTTCCTGGATTTCAAGATGACCGATGAAAAGCCCGTTGTAGATCAATTCGTCGAACTCCAGCTACTCATCAACGAAATCCTTCTTTGAAGGCTTGCGCTTTGATGAAGCTCTACAAGTATCTCCCAGTGATTGAAAAGCTTCCACCCTCATGGAACGAGTACCGAAGAGGTGCGACACAAAAATCGCGAAATCACCATGGTGGAGCTAGGGAAAATGATCCGGTGGAGGAACTTGTGCAACAAGAACAAGAGCCTCGATCTTCGAGCAAAGACATGTCCAACAAGGCGCATGTACTACCGGACGATAAGGCGGCATCAAAGAACAAGCATGGAGAATCCGGCAAAAATGGTAATGCACGTAACAAACGTCGAAACCCCAAAGGTAACAATCTTAAGCCTAGGGGTGGTGTCTCCAAAAACACCATCAAAGGCGACCGCTATAATCGTGTGGAAAAGGCGGCCATATGGCCAAAGACTGTAAGGCACCTAAGAAGACCAAACCGACCCTAAACAGAAAAATAAGGCAAACATAGTAGATAATTCCTGGGATATTTTTTCCGGCATGGTGTCCGAAGTCAACCTTGTCTCAAATGTGACCAATGTGAGAGCGGTGGCTAGATTCTGGAGCCACCAGGCATGTCCGCAAGTTCGAAATGCTTTCTCCTCCTATGGCACCAGTAGGAGACGATGAGAAAATGTATATGGGTAACTCCTCCACCTCGAAAGTTGTGGGGAAAGGCAAGGTTGAGCTGAAGCTTAGCAGGGAAA
Organism: Papaver armeniacum; assembly: GCA_023531295.1. Taxonomy (NCBI): domain Eukaryota; kingdom Viridiplantae; phylum Streptophyta; class Magnoliopsida; order Ranunculales; family Papaveraceae; genus Papaver; species Papaver armeniacum. Next base: position 61,297 of record JAJJWW010008174.1, read on the forward strand.
AACTCTCGCATTGAATGACGTGTATCACGTCCCAGGACATATGCAAGAATCTTGTCTCGAAACCATCTTACTAGGGAAAGGTTTTAAATTTGTAGCCGAGTCTAACAAAGTTGTAATCTCTAAGGGTGGTGACTTCGTAGGAAAGGGTTACGTCACCGAGAACATGATTAAGCTTAGTGTACTTTCCTTGAACTTGAACGAAAATGCATCTTCTTCTGCTTATGTTTGTGACTCCTCACATGTTTGGCACGATAGACTAGGACATGTTAACTTCAAATCCATTGAAAAACTTGCTAGTCTAGGCTGCATTCCTAAAATAAACTTTGACATAGGTCATAAATGTGAAATTTGTGTTGAATCTAAATTTGCAAGAAAACCCTTTAACAAAAAGGTTGAACGTAGTACAACTCCCCTAGAACTAATTCACTCGGATTTAGGAGATTTAAAATCAACTCCAACTAAAGGTGGTAAAAAATGGTACATCACTTTTATCGATGATCACTCCCGATACTGTCAAGTTTACCTTCTTAGAAGCAAGGATGAAGCCTTAGAAGCTTTCAAATTATATAAACTTGAAGTAGAAAACCAAAGAGGCGTTACAATTAAAACTCTTAGGTCAGACCGAGGCGGTGAGTATGTGATACCCATAGGAGAATTTTGCAAACTTAATGGCATCATTCACGAGACTACTGCACCTCGTTCACCTCAGTCGAATGGAGTAGCTGAAAGGAAAACCGAACACTCATAGATATGGTAAACGCTATGTTAGCTAGCTCTCAGGCTACCCTCGAACTTGTGGGGGAAGCAATTCTCTCTACTTGTTATATCTTGAACCGCATTCCATTTAAGAAACGATAAAACCCCATATGAATTATGGATAGGTAGACCACCTTCCTACGCATTCTTTAAAGTGTGGGGGTGTTTGGCCAAGGTGGGCATTCCTCGCCCCAAGCAAACCAAAATAGGACCTAAAACTATGGACTGTGTTTTCTTAGGTTACCCCGAGCACTCTAGTGCGTATAGGTTCATGGTCATTGGTGATAACACCATTATGGAATCTAGAGATGCAGTGTTCTTTGAACACATTTTTCCTTTTAGGTCCGGACCTTGCAAAAGGGTCCGCGATGACCTCTCAGATGTTCCTTCGACTAGTCAAACCCCAACTCTAGATGTTGAAACCGAACCTAGAAGAAGTAAGAGGGTCGAACCGAGAAAAGTTTCGGTCCGAGAGTTTGTGACTCTTGCGGTAGAGTATGAACCCCAAACCTATAAGGAAGCAAAATGACTTGTCCTGGGAAGCTCCCTTCTCGGGAAGAAGCTTCCCTTAATGAGTGGGATTCCATTCAAGATAACGACACTTGGGATCCGGTAGACTTACCTCCCGGTAGTAAAGCCATAGGGTGCAAATGGGTCTTTAAAAGAAAGCTTAGACCGGATGGGACTACGTAAAAACACAAAGCTAGGTTGGTAGTCAAGGGCTACTGAGACAAAGGAAGGAGTAGATTTCTTTGATACATATTCACCTAGGTCACTAGAATCACTTCTATTAGGATCCGATTGCTATTGCTTCTATTTATGATTTGCATATACATCGATGGATGTTAAACCGCATTTTTACATGGTGAATTGATTGAAGAAATTTACATGGAATAACCGAAGGTTTTGTTGTGAAAGGTTTAGAAGATAAAGTATGCAAATTGAAAAAATCTCGTATGGTTTAAAACAAGCACCTAAACAAAGTGGCATGAAAAATTTGATCATGTAATGATGACTAATGGCTTGAAATTAATGAATCGATAAATGTGTTTATGTTAAATCGGTGGATAATTCTCATGTTATTGTATGCCCGTATGTTGATGATATGCTCATATTAGGCAGTAACCTTGAAATCATTAATGCCACTAAAAGCATGCCGAACGAAAACTTTGACATGAAAGACTTAGGCCCTGCTGATATAATCTTAGGGATGAAAGTCAGAAAGACAACTGATGGTTATAGTCTTAGTCAATCTCATTATGCTGAAACTGTGCTCAAGAGATTTAAGCATGAAAATGCTAAACCTGCATCTACTCCTTATGACCCCAATTGTAAATTGAAAAAGAACAAGGGTGAAGGAATTCGTCAACTCGAGTATTCTCGTGTTATTGGCGTATTATGTATTTGATGAACTGTACTGGACCGATATTGCCTACGCGGTGGAGCGGATTGAGCATGTACACTTGCAACCCCGGGAGAATCACTTTGGAAAGCCCTATACGAGTTCTACGGTACACGAGAGGAACTTCAAACTATTGCTTAAGTTTTGGGAAGTATCCTGCTGTGATAGAGGAGGGTCTGTGATGCCAACTGGATATCAGGAGCGAGACAAGTGCAAGTGCACAAGTGGGTACGTCTTCACACTTGGAGGTGCGTACGTGTCATGGAAGTCTTCCAAACAGACATGTATAGCTCGATCCAAGTATGGAGTGCGAGTTTATAGCCTTGGATAAAGGCGCAGAGGAAGCTGAATGGATACGAGGTTTCCTGGGAGGAATTCCACTCTGGCCCAAGCCTGTGTCTTCTATCGCAATCCACTGTGACAGTAAAGCTGCTATTGGATGTGCAGAGAATAAGGTGTACAACGGAAAGTCGATACACATTCGTAGAAGACACAAGACAGTGAGACAACTACTCTCTACACGTGTATCATCTCTATAGACTTTGTAGGGTCTAAAGAGAACATTCGACCCTTTGACGAAAGGGTTACCTAGAGAGAAAGTTAGTTCCGCATCGAGGGGGATGGGACTTAAGCTCATAGAATAAAATTGCCAAGAAGGATACTCAACCTTGTGAATGGAGCTCGTAATCAAGGTTCAATGAGACTACTAATTTTTGGTGATAACGAGAGAGAAAGCACTATCTTAGTCCCTCCCTATGGTGCAACTGTGTGATAGTGCTACCGCATGATTTAGGATGATCCGTTGAGATCTTAATGAGTACCATGGCTTTGATTAAAGCGGGGTGTGGCAGACACTCTTTATGGACTCACCTATGTGAATGTTGGAAGTGGGGCCGCTTCCTATGAGAATTTGAGCGGATTCTCTAGAGACATTCATTACGTCCGGGATTTAGCCCAAGGCCAAAATGGGCACAACGGCAAGAGCTTGGCGGCTTTTCTTTGATACATCAAAGCGTGGTTGTTATTTCGAATTGCACTCACCGTTGTCGGTTCAAGACATTGTGTTCACCGTAACAACAAGCGATTCCGGTAACCTCTCACTAAGTTAAGGTTCAATCTCTAGGACACCTTAGCCTAATTTTGATGTATTCTGTTTTCTCGTATTTTTGTCGACATGTTTTATTATTCATGTGGGGATTGTTGGAAAACGTGTTTAACCAAGGACTTTGACTTGCCCACAAAATGTTTTTTCCTTGTGAATAGTTAAAACATTAGTCCCACATAGGTGAAAATCTAAACAATTTTAGACTTAAATACCATAGAATTGGGCTTTAAGGGCGAGGCCCTTTGGGCACTTAGCCTTTGTGCGATTGGGAAGACTTAGACTATGGCTAGGGTCCCTTTCCCGTACGCGGTGCCAGCACTGAAGCACGCACGCCGCCGTCCGTCTGGTCGGGTCGGGTGTGGGTGTGGGTGTGGGTGTGGGTTCAATAAGACTTATCTTTTTACTCATGTTTTTCGCACATGTGTCTTTTTGTTTGGACGTGCTTGTCACATATGTGAAGTAATATTCCCCTGTCCTTACGTGTTTGGTTTGCTTAAAATAAAAGTTGTTTCTGAAAACTGATTCTGCAAAAGTGCTTTTCGAGACAAAGTCAAGTTTTCGACAGTAAAACTACACATCGTTTGAAGTCCGATTTCTTTGGCTTGTTTTGTTTGTTTGAAGAACGAAAAACATAACCAATAACCTTGTCATACGCATGGGTTTTCCTTGGCGTTTTCTCTTGTTTTGCTTCTTGATTTTTGCTATAAATAGTGAAGAGTTTCTCACTTCACAACACACACCAAGAGAAGCTTTCTCTTCTCTTCTTCTTCTCTTCCTCTCTTCTGTTTTCTTAACAGAGTTCTTAAGGTTTTTTGAGAAATAAAAACTTTCAGTTTTTCTCTCTTGGAGTAACAACTTTTCCAGTGCTGCCAAGCTCTTAGGGTACCTTCCTTGTATGCTACATCGAGAGGTACTAACGGTAGTTGTATCCTGGAGGTGACTCGCCAACTGCTATAGCATCTCGGAGGAGTAGCGAGCGATATTGCCTTTAGGTCAGCGTATTTATACGTGCCTCTACCTGTTCCAGTTACCATTGTTTGAGCATCACCAACAACATCAGTGAAGCATGGGTTTGAGCTAAGTATATTCTTCACATCTCTTTCATTATTGTTACATTGTTTCCAACAAACTAAAGGCAATAGCGCTTCTGCTTTATTATTACTGTAACAAAATGGGAAAGAGTACTGTAGACAAACCCCCAAAGTTTAATGGTAAGGATTTTAAACGATGGCAGTCCAAAATGTTGTTTTTCTTAAAAGACCAAAGGTTAGATGAAGTTGCCCTTTACAGACCCTCGAGAAGGCTTCATGACCGCGGTTATGAACATGATCTAGAGAGGTGGACTAGGAAGAATTACATGTGCAAAAACCACATTCTTAACTGTCTGGATGACTCTTTGTACGACTTTTATAATGCAAAAGAAAATTTTAATGCTTACCATTTGTGGGAAGCCCTTGAGGATAAGTATCTTCTCGAAATTTCTTTGGGAGCAAGAAGTTCTTGATGGCCAAGTTCCTGGATTTCAAGATGACCGATGAAAAGCCCGTTGTAGATCAATTCGTCGAACTCCGAACTCTACTCATCAACGAAATCCATGAAGGCTTGCGCTTTGATGAAGCTCTACAAGTATTTGCAAAGTGATTGAAAAGCTTCCACCCTCATGGAACGAGTACCGAGAAGAGGTCGCGACACAAAAATCGCGAAATCACCATGGTGGAGCTAGGAAAATGATCCAGGTGGAGGAACTTACGTGCAACAAGAACAAGAGCCGATCTTTGAGCAAAGACATGTCCAACAAGGCGCATGTACTTGGACGATAAGGCGGCATCAAAGAACAAGCATGGAGAATCCAAAGCAAAAAATGGTAACGACGTAACAAACGTCGAAACCCCAAAGGTAACAATCTTAAGCCTAGGGGTGGTGTCTCCAAAAACACCATCAAAGGCGATCGCTATAATCTTGTGGAAAAGGCGGCCATATGGCCAAAGACCGTAAGGCACCTAAGAAGACCAAAACCGACCCTAAAAGAAAAATAAGGCAAACATAGTAGATAATTCTGGATATTTTTCTCGGCATGGTGTCTGAAGTCAACCTTGTCTCAAATGTGACCAATGTGAGAGACCGGTGGCTAGATTCTGGATCCACAGGCATGTCTGCAAGTTCGTAAATGCTTTCTCCTCCTATGGCACCGTAGGAGACGATGAGAAAATGTATATGGGTAACTCCTCCACCTCGAAAGTTGTGGGGAAAGGCAAGGTTGAGTGAAGCTTACTTGGGAAAAACTCTCGCATTGAATGACGTGTATCACGTCCCGGACATATGCAAGAATCTTGTCTAAAACCATCTTACTAGGGAAAGGTTTTAAATTTGTAATTTGAGTCTAACAAAGTTGTAATCTCTAAGGGTGGTGACTTCGTAGGAAAGGGTTACGTCACCGAGAACATAATTAAGCTTAGTGTACTTTCCTTGAACTTGAACGAAAATGCATCTTCTTACGCTTATGTTTGTGACTCCTCATATGTTTGGCACGATAGACTAGGACATGTTAACTTCAAATCCATTGAAAAACTTGCTAGTCTAGGGTCGCATTCCTAAAATAAACTTTGACAGAGGTCATAAATGTGAAATTTGTGTTGAATCTAAATTTGCAAGAAAACCCTTTAACAAAAAGGTTGAACGTAGTACAACTCCCCTAGAACTAATTCACTCGGATTTATGAGATTTAAAATCAACTCCAACTAAAGGTGGTAAAAAATGGTACATCACTTTTATCGATGATCACTCCGATCTTGTCAAGTTTACCTTCTTAGAAGCAAGGATGAAGCCTTAGAAGCTTTCAAATTATATAAACTTGAAGTAGAAAACCAAAGAGGCGTTACAATTAAAACTCTTAGGTCGGACCGAGGCGGTGAGTATGTGATACCCATAGGAGAATTTTGCAAACTTAATGGCATCATTCACGAGACTACCGCACCTCGTTCGCTCACCGGTCGAATGGAGTAGCCGAAAGGAAAAACCGAACACTCATAGATATGGTAAACGCTATGTTAGCTAGCTCAGGCTACCCTCGAACTTGTGGGGGAAGCAATTTCTCTCCGCTTGTTATATCTTGAACCGCATTCCATTTAAGAAATCTGATAAAACCCCATATGAATTATGGATAGGGAGACCACCTTCCTACGCATTCTTTAAAGTGTGGGGGTGTTTGGCCAAGGTGGGCATTCCTCGCCCCAAGCAAACCAAAATAGGACCTAAAACTATGGTGTGTTTTCTTAGGTTACCCCGAGCACTCTAGTGCGTATAGGTTCATGGTCATTGGTGATAACACCATTATGGAATCTAGAGATGCAAAGTGTTCTTTGAACACATTTTTCCTTTTAGGTCCGGACCTTGCAAAAGGGTCGCGATGACTTCTCGGATGTTCCTTCGACTAGTCAAACCCCAACTCTAGATGTTGAAACCGAACCTAGAAGAAGTAAGAGGGTCAGAACCGAGAAAAGTTTCGGTCCAGAGTTTGTGACTCTTGCGGTAGAGTCTGAACCCCAAACCTATAAGGAAGCAATGACTTGTCCGGAAGCTCCCTTCTGGGAAGAAGCTTCCCTTAATGAGTGGGATTCCATTCAAGATAATGACACTTGGGATCTGGTAGACTTACCTCCTGGTAGTAAAGCCATAGGGTGCAAATGGGTCTTTAAAAGAAAGCTTAGACCAGATGGGACTACGGTAAAAACACAAAGCTAGGTTGGTAGTCAAGGGCTACAGACAAAAGGAATGAGTAGATTTCTTTGATACATATTCACCGGTCACTAGAATCACTTCTATTAGGATGCTGATTGCTATTGCTTCTATTTATGATTTGCATATACATCAGATGGATGTTAAAACTGCATTTTTACATGGTGAATTGATTGAAGAAATTTACATGGAACAACCTTGAAGGTTTTGTTGTGAAAGGTTTAGAAGATAAAGTATGCAAATTGAAAAAATCTCTGTATGGTTTAAAACAAGCACCTAAACAAAGTGGCATGAAAAATTTGATCATGTAATGATGACTAATGGCTTCAGAATTAATGAATCGATAAATGTGTTTATGTTAAATCGGTGGATAATTCTCATGTTATTGTATGCCCGTATGTTGATGATATGCTCATATTAGGCAAGTAACCTTGAAATCATTAATGCCACTAAAAGCATCCGAACGAAAACTTTGACATGAAAGACTTAGGCCCTGCCGATATAATCTTAGGGATGAAAGTCGAAAGACAACCGATGGTTATAGTCTTAGTCAATCTCATTATCTTGAAATCGTGCTCAAGAGATTTAGGCATGAAAATGCTAAACCCGCATCTACTCCTTATGACCCCAATTGTAAATTGAAAAAGAACAAGGGTGAAGGAATTAAATCAACTCGAGTATTCTCGTGTTATTGGCAGTATTATGTATTTGATGAACTGTACCAGACCTGATATTGCCTACGCAGTGAGCAGATTGAGCAGTACACTTGCAACCACAGGGAGAATCACTTTGGAAAGCCCTATACGAGTTCTACGGCATTCGAGAGGAACTTCAAACTATTGCTTAAGTTTTGGGAAGTATCTGCTTTTGTGATAGAGGGGTCTGTGATGCCAACTGGATATCGGGGAGCGGAGACAAGTGCAAGTGCACAAGTGGGTACGTCTTCACACTTGGAGGTGCGTCTCGTGTCATGGAAGTCTTCCAAAACACATGTATAGCTCGATCCAGATGGAGTCCGAGTTTATAGCCTTGGATAAAGTCACAGAGGAAGCCGAATGGATACGAGGTTTCTGGGAGGAATTCCACTTCGGCCCAAGCCCGTGTCTTCTATCGCAATCACCGTGACAAGAAAGCCGCTATTGGATGTGCAGAGAATAAGGTGTACAACGGAAAGTCGATACACATTCGTAGAAGACACAAGACAGGTGAGACAACTACTCTCTACGGGTATCATCTCTATAGACTTTGTAGGGTCTAAAGAGAACATTGCGAGACCCTTTGACGAAAGGGTTACCTAGAGAGAAAGTTAGTTCGCATCGAGGGGGATGGGACTTAAGCTCATAGAATAAAATTGCCAAGAAGGATACTCAACCTTGTGAATGGAGCTCAGAATCAAGGTTCAATGAGACTACTAATTTTTGGTGATAACGAGAGAGAAAGCACTATCTTAGTCCCTCCCTATGGTGCAACGTGTGATAGTGCTACCGCATGATTTAGGATGATCCGTTGAGATCTTAATGAGTACCATGGCTTTGATTAAAGCGGGGTGTGGCGGGACACTCTTTATGGACTCACCTATGTGAATGTTGGAAGTGGGGCCGCTTCTATGAGAATTTGAGCGGATTCTCTAGAGACATTCATTACGTCAGGGATTTAGCCCAAGGCCAAAATGGGCACAACAAGAAGAGCTTGGCGGCTTTTCTTTGATACATCAAAGCGTGGTTGTTATTTCCGAATTGCACTCACTGTTGTCGGTTCAAGACATTGTGTTCACCGTAACAACAAGCGATTCGGTAACCTCTCACTAAGTTAAGGTTCAATCTCACGGGACACCTTAGCCTAATTTTGATGTATTCGTTTTCTCGTATTTTTGTCGACATGTTTTATTATTCATGTAGGGATTGTTGGAAAAAAACGTGTTTAACCAAGGACTTTGACTTGCCCACAAAATGTTTTTTCCTTGTGAATAGTTAAAACATTAGTCCCACATAGGTGAAAATCTAAACAATTTTAGACTTAAATACCATAGAATTGGGCTTTAAGGGCAGGCCCTTTGGGCACTTAGCCTTTTGTGCGATTGGGAAGACTTAGACTATGGCTAGGGTCCCTTTCCCGTACGCGCGGTGCTTCGCACAGAAGCACGCACGCCGCCGTCCGTTCGGTCGGTCGGTCGGGTCGGGGTGTGGGTGTGGGTGTGGGTTCAATAAGACTTATCTTTTTACTCAAAATTTTACTCATGTTTTCTGCACATGTGTCTTTTTGTTTGGACGTGCTTGTCACATATGTGAAGCAATATTCCCCTGTCCTTACGTGTTTGGTTTGCTTAAAATAAAAGCTGTTTCTGAAAACTGATTCTGCAAAAGTGCTTTTCAGACAAAGCTGTTTCTCGACGTAAAACTACACACCGTTTGAAGTCCGATTTCTTTGGCTTGTTTTGTTTGTTTGAAGAACAAAAACATAACCAAAAGTAACCTTGTCATACGCATGGGTTTTCCTTGGCGTTTTTCTCTTGTTTTGCTTATCGATTTTTGCTATAAATAGTGAAGAGTTTCTCACTTCACAACACACACCAAGAGAAGCTTTCTCTCTCTTCTTCTTCTCTTCCTCTCTTCGTTTTCTTAACGAGTTCTTAAGGTTTTTTGAGAAATAAAAACTTTCATTTTTCTCTCTTGGAGTAACAACTTTTCCAAAGTCTTTGCTAAGCTCTTAGGGTACCTTCTTTGTATGCTACATCGAGAGGTACTAACGGTAGTTGTATCCTCGGGAGGTGACTCGCCAACCGCTATAGCATCTCGGAGGAGTAAAAGCGATATTGCCTTTAGGTCGGCGTATTTATACGTGCCTCTACCTGTTCCGATTACCATTGTTTGAGCATCACCAACAACATCAAGTGAAGCATGGGTTTGAGCTAAGTATATTCTTCACATCTCTTTCATTATTGTTACATTGTTTCCAACAAACTAAAGGCAATAGCGCTTCGCTTTATTATTACCGTAACAAAATGGGAAAGAGTACCGTAGACAAACCCCAAAGTTTAATGGTAAGGATTTTAAACGATGGCAGTCCAAAATGTTATTTTTCTTAAAAGACCAAAGGTTAGATGAAGTTGCCTTCTGAGACCCTCGAGAAGGCTTCATGACCGCGGTTATGAACATGATCTAGAGAGGTGGACTAGGAAGAATTACATGTGCAAAACCACATTCTTAACTCTGTCTGGATGACTCTTTGTACGACTTTTATAATGCAAAAGAAAATTTTAATGCTTACCATTTGTGGGAAGCCCTTGAGGATAAGTATCTTGCCGAGGTCATCGGGAGCAAGAAGTTCTTGATGGCCAAGTTCCCGGATTTCAAGATGACCGATGAAAAGCCCGTTGTAGATCAATTCGTCGAACTCCGGCTACTCATCAACGAAATCCTTGTTGAAGGCTTGCGCTTTGATGAAGCTCTACAAGTATCTGCAGTGATTGAAAAGCTTCCACCCTCATGGAACGAGTACCGTAAGAGGCCGCGACACAAAAATCGCGAAATCACCATGGTGGAGCTAGGGAAAATGATCCGTGGAGGAACTGTGCAACAAGAACAAGAGCGATCTTCGAGCAAAGACATGTCCAACAAGGCGCATGTTTGGACGATAAGGCGGCATCAAAGAACAAGCATGGAGAATCCAGCAAAAAATGGTAACAGACGTAACAAACGTCGAAACCCCAAAGGTAACAATCTTAAGCCTAGGGGTGGTGTCTCCAAAAACACCATCAAAGGCGATCGCTATAATCGTGGAAAAGCCGGCCATATGGCCAAAGGCGTAAGGCACCTAAGAAGACCAAAATCGACCCTAAACGTAAAAATAAGGCAAACATAGTAGATAATTCCGGATATTTTTCTCGGCATGGTGTCCGAAGTCAACCTTGTCTCAAATGTGACCAATGTGAGAGATCGAGGTGGCTAGATTCGGAGCCACCAGGCATGTCGCAAGTTCGTAAATGCTTTCTCCTCCTATGGCACCGTAGGAGACGATGAGAAAATGTATATGGGTAACTCCTCCACCTCGAAAGTTGTGGGAAAGGCAAGGTTGAGTCAAGCTTACTTCAGAAAACTCTCGCATTGAATGACGTGTATCACGTCCCAGGACATATGCAAGAATCTTGTCTCGAAACCATCTTACTAGGGAAAGGTTTTAAATTTGTAATGAGTCTAACAAAGTTGTAATCTCTAAGGGTGGTGACTTCGTAGGAAAGGGTTACGCCACCGAGAACATGATTAAGCTTAGTGTACTTTCCTTGAACTTGAACGAAAATGCATCTTCTTTCGCTTATATGTTTGTGACTCCTCACATGTTTGGCACGATAGACTAGGACATGTTAACTTCAAATCCATTGAAAAACTTGCTAGTCTAGGTCGCATTCCTAAAATAAACTTTGACAGAGGTCATAAATGTGAAATTTGTGTTGAATCTAAATTTGCAAGAAAACCCTTTAACAAAAAGGTTGAACGTAGTACAACTCCCTAGAACTAATTCACTCGGATTTAGGAGATTTAAAATCAACTCCAACTAAAGGTGGTAAAAAATGGTACATCACTTTTATCGATGATCACTCCCGATATTTGTCAAGTTTACCTTCTTAGAAGCAAGGATGAAGCCTTAGAAGCTTTCAAATTATATAAACTTGAAGTAGAAAACCAAAGAGGCGTTACAATTAAAACTCTTAGGTCAGACCGAGGCGGTGAGTATGTGATACCCATAGGAAAATTTTGCAAACTTAATGGCATCATTCACGAGACTCGCACCTCGTTCACCTCGGTCGAATGGAGAAATGAAAGGAAAAACCGAACACTCATAGATATGGTAAACGCTATGTTAGCTAGCTCGTGGCTACCCTCGAACTTGTGGGGGAAGCAATTCTCTCTCGCTTGTTATATCTTGAACCGCATTCCATTTAAGAAATCTGATAAAACCCCATATGAATTATGGATAGGTAGACCACCTTCCTACGCATTCTTTAAAGTGTGGGGTGTTTGGCCAAGGTGGGCATTCCTCGCCCAAGCAAACCAAAATAGGACCTAAAACTATGGACTGTGTTTTCTTAGGTTACCCCGAGCACTCTAGTGCGTATAGGTTCATGGTCATTGGTGATAACACCATTATGGAATCTAGAGATGCGTGTTCTTTGAACACATTTTTCCTTTTAGGTCCTGGGACCTTGCAAAAGGGTCCGCGATGACCTCTCGATGTTCCTTCGACTAGTCAAACCCCAACTCTAGATGTTGAAACCGAACCTAGAAGAAGTAAGAGGGTCGAACCGAGAAAAGTTTCGGTCCGTAGTTTGTGACTCTTGCGGTAGAGTATGAACCCCAAACCTATAAGGAAGCAATGACTTGTCCTGAAGCTCCCTTCCGGGAAGAAGCTTCCCTTAATGAGTGGGATTCCATTCAAGATAACGACACTTGGGATCCGGTAGACTTACCTCCCGGTAGTAAAGCCATAGGGTGCAAATGGGTCTTTAAAAGAAAGCTTAGACCAGATGGGACTACTTAAAAACACAAAGCTAGGTTGGTAGTCAAGGGCTACGGACAAAAGGAAGGAGTAGATTTCTTTGATACATATTCACCGGTCACTAGAATCACTTCTATTAGGATGCTCGATTGCTATTGCTTCTATTTATGATTTGCATATACATCGATGGATGTTAAAACCGCATTTTTACATGGTGAATTGATTGAAGAAATTTACATGGAACAACCTCGAAGGTTTTGTTGTGAAAGGTTTAGAAGATAAAGTATGCAAATTGAAAAAATCTCTGTATGGTTTAAAACAAGCACCTAAACAAAGTGGCATGAAAAATTTGATCATGTAATGATGACTAATGGCAGAATTAATGAATCCGATAAATGTGTTTATGTTAAATCGGTGGATAATTCTCATGTTATTGTATGCAGAGTATGTTGATGATATGCTCATATTAGGCAAGAACCTTGAAATCATTAATGCCACTAAAAGCATCTTTGAACGAAAACTTTGACATGAAAGACTTAGGCCCCGCCGATATAATCTTAGGGATGAAAGTCGAAAGACAAGCGATGGTTATAGTCTTAGTCAATCTCATTATGCCGAAACCGTGCTCAAGAGATTTAAGCATGAAAATGCTAAACCCGCATCTACTCCTTATGACCCCAATTGTAAATTGAAAAGAACAAGGGTGAAGGAATTCGTCAAATCGAGTATTCTCGTGTTATTGGCAAGATTATGTATTTGATGAAATCAGTACTGCAGACTGATATTGCCTACGCGGTGAGCGGATTGAGCGGTACACTTGCAACCGGGGGAGAATCCACTGGAAAGCCCTATACTGAGAGTTCTACGGTACCGAGAGGAACTTCAAACTATTGCTTAAGTTTTGGGAAGTATCCTGCTTGTGATAGAGGGGTCCTGTGATGCCAACTTGGATATCGGGGAGCGAGACAAGTGCAAGTGCACAAGTGGGTACGTCTTCACACTTGGAGGTGCGCGTCGTGTCATGGAAGTCTTCCAAACAGGACATGTATAGCTCGATCCAAGATGGAGTCCGAGTTTATAGCCTTGGATAAAGGCTGCAGAGGAAGCCGAATGGATACGAGGTTTCCGGGAGGAATTCCACTCAGCCCAAGCACAGTGTCTTCTATCGCAATCCACCGTGACGATAAAGAAAGCCGCTATTGGATGTGCAGAGAATAAGGTGTACAACGGAAAGTCGATACACATTCGTAGAAGACACAAGACAGTGAGACAATTACTCTCTACAGGTATCATCTCTATAGACTTTGTAGGGTCTAAAGAGAACATTGCAGACCCTTTGACGAAAGGGTTACCTAGAGAGAAAGTTAGTTCCGCATCGAGGGGGATGGGACTTAAGCTCATAGAATAAAATTGCCAAGAAGGATACTCAACCTTGTGAATGGAGCTCCGTAATCAAGGTTCAATGAGACTACTAATTTTTGGTGATAACGAGAGAGAAAGCACTATCTTAGTCCCTCCCTATGGTGCAACTCGTGTGATAGTGCTACTGCATGATTTAGGATGATCCGTTGAGATCTTAATGAGTACCATGGCTTTGATTAAAGCGGGGTGTGGCAGGACACTCTTTATGGACTCACCTATGTGAATGTTGGAAGTGGGGCCGCTTCCTATGAGAATTTGAGCGGATTCTCTAGAGACATTCATTACGTCCGGATTTAGCCCAAGGCCAAAATGGGCACAACCAAGCAAGAGCTTGGCGAGCTTTTCTTTGATACATCAAAGCGTGGTTGTTATTTCGAATTGCACTCACCGTTGTCGGTTCAAGACATTGTGTTCACCGTAACAACAAGCGATCCAGTAACCTCTCACTAAGTTAAGGTTCAATCTCGGGACACCTTAGCCTAATTTTGATGTATTCTGTTTTCTCGTATTTTTGTCGACATGTTTTATTATTCATGTGGGGGATTGTTGGAAAAACGTGTTTAACCAAGGACTTTGACTTGCCCGCAAAATGTTTTTTCCTTGTGAATAGTTAAAACATTAGTCCCACATAGGTGAAAATCTAAACAATTTTAGACTTAAATACCATAGAATTGGGCTTTAAGGGCAGGCCCTTTGGGCACTTAGCCTTTTGTGCGATTGGGAAGACTTAGACTATGGCTAGGGTCCCTTTCAGACTGCGCTGTGCTTCGCACAGAAGCACGCACGCCGCCGTCCGTCCGGTCGGTCGGGTCGGGTCGGGTGTGGGTGTGGGTGTGGGTGTGGGTTCAATAAGACTTATCTTTTTACTCATGTTTTCTGCACATGTGTCTTTTTGTTTGGACGTGCTTGTCACATATGTGAAGCAATATTCCCCTGTCCTTACGTGTTTGGTTTGCTTAAAATAAAAGCTGTTTCTGAAAACTGATTCTGCAAAAGTGCTTTTCGAGACAAAGTCGTTTCGACGTAAAACTACACACTTGTTTGAAGTCCGATTTCTTTGGCTTGTTTTGTTTGTTTGAAGAACGAAAAACATAACCAAGAACCTTGTCATACACATGGGTTTTCCTTGGCGTTTTCTCTTGTTTTGCTTGCGATTTTTGCTATAAATAGTGAAGAGTTTCTCACTTCACAACACACACCAAGAGAAGCTTTCTCTTCTCTTCTTCTTCTCTTCCTCTCTTTGTTTTCTTAACGAGTTCTTAAGGTTTTTTGAGAAATAAAAACTTTCGGCTTTTTTTCTCTCTTGGAGTAAACAACTTTTCCAGTCTTTGCTAAGCTCTTAGGGTACCTTCCTTGTATGCTACATCGAGAGGTACTAACGGTAGTTGTATCCCGGAGGTGACTCGCCAACTGCTATAGCATCTCGAGGAGGAGTAGCAGGCGATATTGCCTTTAGGTCAGCGTATTTATACGTGCCTCTACCATTCCGATTACCATTGTTTGAGCATCACCAACAACATCAGTGAAGCATGGGTTTGAGCGAAGTATATTCTTCACATCTCTTTCATTATTGTTACATTGTTTCCAACAAAATAATGTATTTAGCTTGCCTATGTGCTCAACTTCCATTAGCGTTTCTCTTGTTTCCTCAAACAATCATATGAGCTGAAAATTTTAAAGTTCCCCGCCATCGGATTTTCCCAAATGTTCGGCTTTCCTCACCATCAACTTAGTACTTGATATAATTCCGTGTTGCTCACTTGATAAAGATTTAGGGAAAAACTAGAAACTTCGGGTAGAGCTTATTATCATAAAACTTGCCATCATGGATGTGCAAGAATGTTTATTTTCCAAAACTATTCTCATAGAATCTTAGTATATTGAGGAAACCTCAAAAATAAACGCTATTGAAGCTATATATCCTAGGTATGATATGGCCATAGATTCTTGTCTGCACAAGAGTCTCAAAAGTCAAGAGTGTACTAGCAAAAATACTAAAACGATGCTGCTGGAACTGGCATACTGGGCATTGTGAACTTTCCCAGTTGTGATAAACCCACATGAGTCCACCACCAAATTAGTTGAAAGAGGTGTGAATGAGAACACCAACTGAAGCTTGCTTTTGGTAGAAAATGATAACAAACTTCATAAGGGATAGAGTGGTGCTCCAAAACTGAGATAGGTCGTATCTAGCATGTTTGGTGCAGAAGATGCAGCAATTGGCCAAAGATTGTGTTTCCGAATCACACTTGATTTCAGAAAATGATCCAAATACATGATAAAATGTAACAAGGGATGGCGATGGCCTTTCCAAAATCAATTGGTTTGGTCAAAAGTACTTAACAGACACGGTTTTACCCCTTTTAAAATCAAGCAAACTGCACTATAGTAAGAGCAAACACTGATAAACAGCATTAGACAAAAATTTGGGTTTATAGAACTGGCAGGGGCCGCGCGGACGCATTCCCCCTCAGGAACAAATTATGACGTAGACTCTCCCTCAGTGGGGAGATCTTAGGCGAGCGCCCTTCCAAAGTGCAATGGAAGTCACTAACCTAGGCCATGATCCTTCTTGATCAACCATAGACCCTGGGTCCGGGTAAGTATGATTCTTGGTTGCATTTCAAGCTTCTCATATAGGCTTGTTTTCTCATCTTTTCTTACATTCTAACCGATGTGGGATTATTATTGCCTTCATTTAGTAGACCTATAATCTTCTCGGAGACACTGCGCCCAAAAGCAATATGTCTTTTTTCCATATCCGCGGGCAAAAAATCAAAATCTGTGTTTGAGATGATCGCTTTTAGCGACTTATGTTAACTGGTGGTCAATTGAATAAGTTATTGTATGAATGGTGGTGCAAGTTTACAATCGCACAACATTTTGGTGCTTGATCTTGAGCACGGAGTGACATGGTTTGCTAATAAATTTGGAGAGGGTACAAGAAAAGTTAAACTTGATATATCATCTAGCGCAGGTAGACTCCTCCAACTGTCACAATCAAAATCACCCACCATTCACCAGATTTTCCTTTTTTTTTTTGGGTTCAGTGAAGGACTGGCAAACTTGTACACAAATTAATTTCTCGGACTATGGGTTAACACAGGAAAACCTTAACATGACCTACCTTTTCAACAACTCCTAATTAGCTTTAGTTTTCATGATAAAAGACGGGTAAAAACTCAAACGAAACAATCTCTCATGACCACACACAGATAATTTTATGTTCATAGGTAAACAGAAACAGTCCAATGAAAAGGGCACCTATATAACTGGTACCCCTTGTATGGAGTTGTGATTCATTTCAGGTCGTAGAAAACCGCCGGATTATTACTGATGCAACTCCGTAGTAATCTGCAGAAATACGAGACAACAAACTTCGATCAGAGCGAACATACTGGTGTTCTTAAAATTGTGATTTGTATTTAAAGCACATAGCAGTTGTTAGTCGTCTGGCTAATTTCCCGTTGATATATATGGGTGTCGTGTCTCTATCAATGTAACCTTAACCTTAAACTACAGAGTACAATGGATTTGTTAATTTAATGGAATGAGTTTAGTAGACTCAAGTTTTTCCACCCTCAAATTGTATCAGGTGATGTAATGCACCTTGGTCCTAGTGGTGGTGCAGCATTGAAATCTTTCCTTCAGCTGGAAAGAAAGTGCAAATGTGGAATGTTTAAGCCGTGGCGTGTGGATCCAACATGTAGGGGATGTAGCTCAGATGGTAGAGCGCTCGCTTAGCATGCGAGAGGTATGGGGATCGATGCCCCACTTCTCCATCTTTTTTTTCTTTTCTTTTTTTGGAATCCTAAAATGATTTTCAGATTAGGAATGGGATTCTTATGATTTCTCTCTTTCACACAAGGTAAACTTTTCACGTCAGATTGTTGTATTACTACATCCTTTACTACCTCCGGGAGGAGACACACTATCTAACATTGTCTTTTGTGTCTCCTTTAGCCATTTTGCGTCTACAAAATAAAATGACGTTTCAATAGAATGTTCCGAAAGTACCGAGAAAATATTCCGTGCAGAAAACATTGAGTCAGCAAATCTAATTCATGCCTTGGTATGAATTGTTGTGCCATCTTGTATGATCACCCAGAATGAATCGTTATCTTGACATTGTTTCTGCTTTCTCAATTGAGAAAAGCTTCGAAGAAAAATATCAGTCGGCAATTCCTCTAGTAGAGCTTCAAGTAAGGCCTTTCTGTGCACTCCTAAGTCCAGCTGCCATCCACTCCTAGTGTCCTTCATCGGTTGCAAGTTGAACATAATGCTTCCTCCTGATTGCAATGTTACTTGCAGATAAAAGAGAGTAAGAGATTGAGTTATACAGATCTTTCTAAGTGTTTGGTGTTTCTGCAGGTGGTTCTATCTTTTTGCCAGTTTAGGTGCAGAGGAACCATACAATATGCTGCCTGAACTAGCAGATGTTAGCCAAGTCCAGGCTGACTGAACTGGCAGAGCTTACCAAGCCTGGAGACTACAAAGTTTTGTTTTGAATATTGTTGGGTTCCTCTTAGAAAAGAGAAAACCCTCCAAAAATTGGCGTATGCCGCTTATAAACGGCAAGCACACGGTATTCTTTAGTAAAAGGCGAAAGAATAGTTCGCTTTGTGCTTACCGCACGGCTGCGTGAATCATTTGCTAGAGTCAAGTGCTTACTTTATACAAAGCATTTCGAGGAGAGGTGTGATTCCTAGCCCTTGTGGGACTAATCATTCTAAAGTTACTTAATAGTCCAGATTTATTTCTAGGCATTTAACCAAAGGAAGGATAGTCGGATTCAAAACTTATAGATTGTACTCATTCCGCTTCTAAAGGTGAAGGAGATGGAATGGAAAGGTTACCTTCCTAATTGGTGTTAATACGTGATGACAATAGATGGGATCATCCGTAATGGCGTCACATATGATAAATTGGATAGGGGTTTGTGCTCAGAAGCTAAGGACTGGTAGAGTTTTTTTATTCTTACCCTCAGTATCAAGTCTCCAGTATACACTTCCATCACAGGAATTACCCTCAGGATTGGTAGAGTTTGATATTTCAAAATCAAGGTTGGGGTTCAATACAAATCTTACAAAAATCTGCCAATAGACAAAAATCTGTGCTTCCTTTGTTTACTTTTCTCATTCCTGATCGTAATGCTTGCATCAATAACTCATGGTTCACTCTTTCACATCCCATTTACCAACACGGTTTGTTTGGTCCATAAGAGTGGGTCTGATTAAGATATTCTCGGTCAGAAAGCCCCATAATATGCCACCACCGCAGCGAGGACGCTTTCCATTAGCAGTCATCTGTCCTCCACATGCCCGAATTGCATCCACCTCGCAACTTTAAAATTTCAATTTACAAATTCCAAGGAGATTAAATGAGAATAGTAACAAATAAATCTCATTGTGAAAAAGGCCATCCAATGAGATAGTAGCATATTCTTCATTCTTGTGAATAACTCTAGGTTTTTGCATAACTAATATAAGGTCTTATTTTTAAATTTGCATTTCTTCATATTCCTTTTTCTTCCATGGTTACTTTTCAACCTAATGTTCAACTTGCATACCCAAGCTTACATGTAGAAAGTGTGGTGAAACTCCAGTTTACCATTTTACGTGGATAGTTGTGACAGTCACGAGAACTCTCTAGTCTACAGCTACTGGAAACTAAATCCTTAATGGTGTTGATAATTTTTTTTTTTTTTGCTCGATAATGACAAAATTGTATTGATAGAGACCAAGAAATACAACCCAGATCTCCATTTACTGAAAGAGATCAAAACAATGGAACTAAACTAGTGTTCCACCCAAAAACACGAAAGAAAAAAGAAAAAAACATAGAAATTAATGAGGATAAAAAAATTTATGACTCCAGTTAACAATCCCATCATTAATTGCAACACCCTGCATAGACATATGAACGGAAGCCCAGTGAATAGTCTGAATTTTTATCTCGGTAATGATAGCTTCGCTTGGTTTTTGATTCCCTTCAAAAGTACGAGCATTACGCTCCTTCCATAAACTCCAAGTGATGCTAGCAGGTAATCTATCCCAAAGTTCCTTAGCTTGAGAAGAGAGATGACAGCTCTTCCAATTTTTCAAAACCTCTAACACATTCGGCTGCAGAGACCCCGTAAAATTAGCGCTGGAAAGAAAGTAATGCCAAACCTCAACTGCAAAAGGACAAGTCAAAAGCAAATGATTCGCATCTTCCGCAAAAAGATCACAAAGCTTGCAAATATTTGGTTGTGGGTTGCCGGAACTAGTAGTCAGAGCACTACCCCTCTTCTGCAAGTTATCTAAAGTAGGGAGACGACCTAGAGCGGCCTGCCATAAAAAGAACCCCACCTTATGAGGCCATTTAGTAGACCAAATTTTCTCTTTTGGGAAGGAGACCACATCTGTATCACCAACTTCAAGCTCATAAGCAGATGCCACGGTGAATAACCCTGACTTATGATTCTTCCAAATCATCACATCCTCTTCCAATTCATCTATAGAAGAATTCTGAAGAACTAGTAATAGAGAAGAAAGTTCTTCAATTTCAATATCATAGAGTCTTCTGTGTGAAACCCCCAAATCCCAAGAAAAAGAAGAAAGAGAAGTAGAACAACATTGCTTAACAGAAGCTCCTTTAAGAGTAGACAGTTGGTAGAGATTAGGATATAAAGAAGAGAGAATACCTTCATGGAGCCACTGATCTTCCCAAAAGCGCACTGTTTCACCATTTCCAACCTTAAATTGCACATTATTAAAGAAATCATTGGAGACAGAGTATATATGTCGCCACACACTAGAACCATAAACCCCCTTTGGTGGTTTAGTTTTCACTTATGGTGTTGATAATAACACCATAAGTGAGTCACTGGATCAGAAACCAATAACGACACAGCATATAGACTTAAAATAACTTTAGAGCTTTCAGCTCAGTGAATATGTCAGCAAAATATGAATGTCAGCAAACCATTCATTCCTGGCATCTGTGTACAAACCTGCTAACGAGTATGAATATGTCAGCAAAATATCTTCTCTTACCGTCCAAGGATTTTGTCAAAGATCTCTAGATCTCTCTAGAAAACTACAATCCTAAAGCACAAAATGAATTAGTTTTATTCCGGAAAATGTCACTCAAAAAAGAACATCATGGTCACAACTCACTAGCACAATATGTTGAAGAGAATAAAACATCCCACCCCGTTAACAATCGCTCAGAGCGAGAGGCACCAAGAATACCCACAAAGATTCCAAACCGAAACAAAAAAATTCATCACAAGCTAAGAAATAAATCAAGTAATTGCAATCATGGAAACGTAGAAAGGCCAATTAGAATTATGATCCTAGGGGATTAAATCAAAGCATTTCCCTTGTATGTTCGCCCGCTTCTTTGGAGTTGTCTTTGACTAGTGAAATTCTAGTTCAGAGAATTCTGCATTCTCTTGGTATTTTGATGTCTATTACAAATTTGAAGTTTTCTAAGATGGTCATGTCAAAGAAGCATGGATAAAACTGAATGTAGCTATACAATTCAAACTGAATATAGCTAAAATGGTCACACCCGATTCGATGTAGAATAATTGACAATCTAAACGTGCACAAGGAAGGAGACCCGGTCAGATTATGGTGTTTGGCTCCCGATTAGGGATTTCAAATGGTTTATCTTTTGTCTCTGTAATTCGAAACAGATAAGGGCACACTAGCATAGTAAAACACCAAAATGAAACGATGCTTGAAACTATATACTATTTCAAACAGAGAAATGTAAAGAGGACTGACCTTCTAACCCAAGTGAGAATACAGTTTGGGCACACAACTTACAGGGGCACTTGAAAGACTCGATAACAAGTGAGAACAACCATGATTACTTTTTGCTTTCCATATCAAGACTGATCACCATAAATCAACATTTTCTCCAGAGTTCTGGCATTTTCAAATTAATTTCGCCCATCTAATCTCCCTTTGGTCGCCAGCAAAGTTTTTAAACCAACTGACTTGAGGCGTAGAAAAACACATCTGGCAGCACCGTATCAATCTTCAAGCATTGTTTCCATTGTCATTGTTGTTTTCACCCTTACCAGTGCCAGAGGGCATAGGTATTGCCTTCAATATCACCGTTGCCTTCACCTTCATCATTATCCTCATTTGTCAACCTCATCATCGGAGAACCAAATACCTAAAATTAAAAAAACGGATAAATAGGCGTCAAAAGAAAAATAACTGGCACAGATTATAAATAGTTAGCAAATAAAAACATCCGGAAAATGAATAACTGGGATCAAGACTCAAGAATTGATTTGGTTTGATGGTGATACATGATACATCACCCAACCACATAAATACCATGTACGTAACATAGTATGGGTAATTTAAAGTAATACTGTAACATATATTACTTCCTATTATGCTATTACAAAGATCGGGGATAAATTAACAATGGGACAGAAAGGCGGATCGTGGTTCGTGGATAAGTACCTGAATACCGCAATCAAGCACAAAGAGAAAATAAGAAGGCCAAAAAAATAGTTGTTCAACGAGTCACTCACCAGCGAAGTTGGAACCGGTGCACATCAACTCGTTATCCTTCCACCGTCAAGAGAGGGAAGTGTTATTTGCTCCCGTGAAGCCAGCCTGACGCGGTGCCCTCCGGAGCCTACCGAGTGAAGAATCAAACTCAGCGTCCAACTATCTTAATGTCCCCGCTTGGGTTACAAGCACGTTTTTCTTTTAGAAGTTCTTGGGTGAACACGTGTCTAAGGAGGAAGAGAAATAACGGTAATTAAATGCGTTATTACGCAATTACCCCGATCATGATTTCCTAGAACTTGTAGATAAGATTACACACTTTCTAGACTAATTTAGACTTTAAATTACCGAGCTCGACATTCATTTTGCATTTCCAAGAGTCTAAATACTAGTACAGTTTTTGAGTTTTGCACCATGTGGGACTAATACTCATTCCTCACATATGGCTTCGACAGGATCTCAAGAACACCATTTTGACCATTTAGTATGTTTATACTGGTGGGCTTTAGAAGCCCATGTGTTTTTTTTTGAACATTGCTTAATAAAATGTCTCAAAATACTGATTACCAGCAGAAAGCACAACCCCTAATTTTACTCAAAAATATGAAACTAAGACATCAATAGGAAATTAGGGGTCAAAGATACTTATGCAAACCCCTGTACCGTCGGGTCTAAGGTCAAACAGAATAATTGAGTTGATACTAACTAATTGAGCATAACTTATTAAAGGAATCTCAAACTTTAGATAATATGGCTAATAGAAAGTAATGATGTAACAAATATTAATTCCTACCATACTATTACTGCATCAATCAACGCTCATAAACATAGATAATTTCTTTCAGCATTTTGTCGAACACTTGAAGGTACAATTATTTCCAATTCACAAACCAAGCTAATATAAAACCATAGATTAAACTTTGAACATAAAATCTCCATTTTTCCTAATAATGCAACCAAATTAGGAAAACATTAAAAGATATTCCAAGATTTACCTGAACATCTGCAAGCGGACGAAAATTAATGCAAAATTGGAAAAAGTCGGGGTTAAATTCAGAATGGAACGAGAAGTCGGATCAGCCGATCAGGGCTACAGCATAGAACCCCAGAATCA
Organism: Papaver armeniacum; assembly: GCA_023531295.1. Taxonomy (NCBI): domain Eukaryota; kingdom Viridiplantae; phylum Streptophyta; class Magnoliopsida; order Ranunculales; family Papaveraceae; genus Papaver; species Papaver armeniacum. The sequence goes on from JAJJWW010008174.1 coordinate 84,846, forward strand.
TGCAATCAAGCTCTAAAAAAGTGTTTTTTAAAGAAAGAAAAATGGTTGTTCAACAGAGTCAGCTCACCAGGCTGAGTTGGAACCAGTGCACATCAATTCATTATCCTTACACTGTCAAGAGAGGGAAGTGTTCGCTGCTCCGTGAAGCCAGCCTCACGCGGTGCCCTCCGCTTTAGTGATCGCACAACCCCACTCTTTACGCCAGATCGTGTAACCAACTCCCAACTTGGAACGGGCAAGTTGATAAATTGTACACAAGAACCTACCAAGTGAATCGAACTCTGCGTCCAACCATTTTAATGTCCCCGCTTGGGTTACAAGCTCCCACTACCAAGCTCGACATTCATTTTGCATTTCCTAGACTAGTATAGTTCTTGAGTTTTGCACAATGTGAGACTAATATTGTTTCCTCACATGTGCTAATAAACACCATTTGGACCATTCAGTTTGTTTCATTCTTGGTGGGATTGAGAGGCCTAAGAGTTTTGTTTCTTCTCAGTATCTTCTTCAATCATCAATATTACAGTTACTAAAATGTCTCAAAATACTCTCTTTTTCTTTTTTTTTATCGGCTCTCAAAATACTCATTACTGAAAAGCACAACCACCGAATCTATTCAAAATGGAACTAAGAGATCAAATGAAAACTTAGATCAATAGAAAACTAGGGGAGTCAAAGAACATTTGAGAGTTAAAAAGAGCTTGTGAGCCTAATTGGTTCGTTGGTTCCACTAATAATTAAGAATCGGGGGTTCATTAGCTCCCGTCTAAAATGTCATTACCGAAAGCAGAACCCCTAGTTCTTAATATGGTATTATTGCATCAATCGATGCTAATAAACATAGATAATTTCAGCATTTTGTCAAACACTTCAAGGTACATTTATTTCCAATTCACAAACCAAGATAATATAAAACCAGAGATTGAACTTTGAGCATAGAATCTCCATTGTTCCTAATAATGCAACGAAACTAGGAAAACTTCAAGAAAAATACCGAGATTTACCTGAATCTGCTTGCAGACAAAATTTAAGGCAAAATTGGAAAAATCGGAGTTTAATCCGAATGGAACGGGAAGCAGGATCGTGGATTCAAAGATAGAAAATAATGCAATTAAGCTCTAAAAAAAGTGTTATTGTTGCCAAAAGACAGAAAAAGAAGGTCAGAAAAATGGTTGTTCAACAGAGTGAGAGTTGGAACCAGTGCACATCAACTCGTTATCCTTCCACTGTCAAGAGAGGGAAGTGTTCGCTGCTCTGTGAAGCCAGCCTCACGCGGTGCCCTCCGCTTTATTGATCGCACAACCCCAGCTTACGCCAGGATTGTGAAACCAACTCCCAACTTGGAACGGGCGAGTCGATAAATTGTGCACAAGAACCTACCGAGCGAATCAAACTCAGCATCCAACCATCTTAATGTCCCCGCTTGGGTTACAAGCTCGCACTACCGAGCTCGACGTTCTTCATTCATTTCACAGAATCTAAATACTAGTATATTTTTTCACTTTTGCACGATGTGGGACTAACATTTCTTTCCTTGGGCCATTTAGTTTGTTTCATACTTGGTGGGCTTGAGAGGTCTAAGTGTTTTGCTTCTTCTCATCAGTATCTTCCTCATCAACATTACACTTAATAAAATGTCTCAAAATACTGATTACCAGAAAGCACAACTCCTCAATCTTTTCAAAATGTATAGAAATGAAACTAATAGATCAAATGAAAATTTAGATCAATAGGAAATCAGTACTTATGCAAAACCCTTGTATCCATAAACCCTAAAATCAGTAGAACATTTGAGAGTTAAACAATAGCAGCAATCTAAGGTCGAGCAAGGGTTTTTATTGTTAAATTTTATTAGGAAGAGTTATTAGCTAGGGTTTTTTGTTTTGAACAATTTGAATCGAATGCACAAGTATTAATTTGAAACACAAAGATAAATATCGGAGAAGAGAAAGTACCTCTATTAGAGCCATCTCAGCCGTGCCATCCATTCAGATAAAAAGTGGTTCTCTCGCCATTTCTATCGTTTAGATAAGTAATACACTAGTTCGAGCAGCATCATGGGTATCCACAAAGAGAGGACATGATGAACAAGTAAACCCGGCAAGTTGCTAATCCAATCTTCTAAGACCTCACTCAATTTGTTTTGACCCGAGTAGCTCTTGATTTACAAATAATTTTGTACAAAAGGCGAGAAATGAAATTAAGGGATGAACATAAAAATTAGGGGGTCAGTGTGTTTTTAAGTTACTTATGAAGAAACCCACTATCTATTACATGATCAGGAAGGTTTACCAATCGAGCACTACTACTCTTCCAAACTCTAAACCCTAAAATCACTAGAACAATTGAGTTATAAAAGAGTAGCAACAATGTAAGGGTCAAGTGTTTTTGTTATCAAGAATCATGTCTTCTACAAAACCCTACATGTCAATTCTACATAGTTATAGCTAGGGTTTTCTTGTTTTGATCGATTAGAATCAAGCCAACTAGTAGTAAGATAGAAAATAAAGATTAAGAAGAAATAGATCAGTAGAAAGTGTACCTCTACGTTATCAAAGACTCCAACAACAACAACAACAGCTTGTAGTATGAGAAAAAATGGAGAGTTAAAACCAACCGCAGGTACCGATCGAGGGAGGGAATAATGAGAGCTTGAAAGAATAGCGAAAAGGAAAGGAGTCTCGAGTCAACTTTAGAAGAGGAGAAGAACCGACTAATGAGGAGTGGGTTTTTTACTCAAAAGAAAAGAAAACATGCAATGCAATAGTTATCGGAAGTGGGCCTAGCCCATTATCTCGATACCATGAGAAAACTAATTGATATGAATTGATATCAAACCAAATCCTTCAAAATCCTAAGTCATATGAGTTCTCACATCGCACGCGCGACATCCCTTGAGGATGCATGAGAACATTTCGTTGGCCATAAGTAAATCGGGTGAGGATACTTGGCGGGTGTCAATTGGTCGAAATACTAAAAAAAAATTACACTCAGTTTACACTTGGCTTTTAAAAGCCCGTTTATACCTCTGTCAGCCCGTTTGTAACGGCGTTAGGGAAAAGGAGGGTTTAGCTTCCTTACGTGTTGATCTACATGCAATTTATTCTATTACACTTCGTTTTCGAATATTTAATGGGACGTTATTAACTCTCGGTTAGGTGGACAATACATTCAGATTATTTGTTATTTGATAACCCCGGCAGAGTTGAAAAAACCTAGCAGAGTGTTCAACTTCTTATGCGGAAAACCGTCGTTCTTCCCCCGATAGCTTTTCTTCGCGATTTTATTCTCCAAAGAATCCACCGTTCTTCCACCATGAAATACCAGTTATAGCATACCAGAACCGTTCTTATCTTCTACAAAAAAAAAACATGGTTCTCCCACATGAAATACCAAGCTTAAATAGGCAACTCACTAAGCTTGATAAGATGCTCAGACTTTCAATTTTGCTACGTAAGCCCTTTTATATGTAGTTGATATCTAAAAGACTCCGTCACAGTGCTGAAATTGACAAGAGAATTTTTGATATCAATAAGGGTTATGCATCAATTCTTACACCTATAAGAAGAACAAGTAAAAACATACAAAAAAAATATCTAAACCAGTCTGCTATTGATTCAGCTATCAATATAGCAAATGTTGTTGACCATGGTAAGGATTATTTATATTTTAGAATTTGATTTACACACACTGTAATGCTACTATTCATCTGATATCAATAATGGTTATGCATCAATTCTTACACCTATAAGAAGAACAAGTAAAAAACATACAAAAATAAATCTAAGCCAGTTTGTTATTGATTCAGCTATCAATATAGCAAATGTTGTTGACCATGGTAAGGATTATTTATTTTATAGAATTTGATTCCCTTATTTGATTTACACGCAGATGGTACTATTCATCTGTCATTAAATTTTTCATTGTATTACAACAGATGTCAAAAAGGTTGCCAGGGAGGCTAGGCTTGCTGTTTTGCTACAAAAAACATTTTACCAGTTAAGAAGATCAATTAGACTTCCTGAGGAGTGTACAATACAACAGAAAGAGTGTATTATTAATGAAGCCAATACATCAAAGGCCATCACTAAAAGAAAAACCATACATGGTATGTCTTAGTCTTTTCAATGCATTTGATTCGACTTATTATATTGTTATTTTTGAATATTATGTCTTTGTTCCTGAATCAGATACTGCAAGAAAAATATCAGTGTATGTTGCAAGAAAGGTTGATGTACATAAGGCACATACAATCCAGAGATGCCGAACGCATATGTTAAAATTACTCAGGCGATCACAAAATAAAAAAAAAAAGAAAGAAAAGGTACAGAAAATGGACCTTTTTGGTTCATGTAGTTCCTCAATAACTTTTTAATAATCTTGGTCAGTTAGCCTCGGTATCCAAGAATTGATGTTAAATTATCTAAACTCTTACCAGCATCCCCATAAGACATATCTCAAGGTGCAAAGAAAAGAGCAAAAACATTCGTTGCCGGTTATATGGATGGTAAATTATTTAGACTAACAATTGGTAATACTCAAATTATTGTTTTATGTATAAAATCTCATACTAATGAGGGTGTTTTCATCATTAGATGGAAAAGAAAGTAACAATGGTGAAGAGCAGCCTGATGATTATGAATCGGAATAAGAATTCCCTATACAAGTATAAACAATTGAGACTAAGAAATATATTGGTGGCGTATGTGATAGACTCTTACCATTCAAGCAATTTGATTGTGTTAATCATTGATTGAGTTGGCAAAGCATGATATCGCAGGACCAACTGCAGTATGCCCCCATTGTCAAGCAATGATTTGGGACAAGGAGAGGGTCAACAAAAGCCAGAAGAATAGACCACCAGAATTTTCCATTTGTTGTGGGGGAGGAGCTGTGCAATTACCTCTGCTCAAAGAGCCTCATGAATATCTAAAAAAATTATTGAAATATATGGGTGGTGGGCCGCAAGCCGCAAATTTCAGAATAAACATCAGGGCATATAATTCAATATTTGCATTTACCTCGCAAGGTGCTAAAGTGAAAAACGAACAGAACAATGGTGACGCACCATGGGTATTTACAATGTATGGCCTTAATCATCACTTCATGGGAGCTTTATTGCCGCTTGATGGTAGATTACCTGCTTTTTGTCAGTTGTACATTATAGACACTGGAAATGAGGTAAAAAATAGGATGGCAGCTATTACAAAAAGAAAAAGAATGACGAGAAACAACTTGAAAATGCAAAGAACTTGAATCTTCAAAGACAGCCATAGATGAATATGGAAATAAAATAAGTCATTGGATGAGAACATTATTGCTGGCTTAATTACAATGTTGGACAACCACAATTGGCTTTGCCAGAAATTCAGAATGTGGAGGGACAGGTATGAACAAAATGAGCTAAGTAACGTTGAACTGCGTCTTATTGGTACACGGAAAAGGGACACAAAGCAATACAATTTTCCAACTACATCAGAAATTGTTGGGATTATAGTTGATGACCCAGGGTCGGATGGAAAAAGGGATATAATTATTCAGGAAAAAAGTGGTTTACTCAAGGATATATCTGAGTTGCATCCAAGTTACATGGCATTTCAATATCCACTGTTGTTTCCATATGGTGAAAATGGTTTTCATATTGATATTCCATATAGTCGGGAAACTAATACTGTGTGTGGCGATGAAATCGGCGATGATAAGAAGAGAAAACATATAACTATGAGGGAATACTATGCATTCAGATTACAACAAAGAGCAAATGAAGGACATACCCTTCTCCGGGGAGGACGACTATTCCAGCAGTATGTAGTTGATGCTTATGCTACAATAGAACAAAGCAAATTGCAGTGGGTTAAAAGTTATCAGAGAGAAATACGATGTGACTTATACAATGGCATAAAGGAGACGGTGAGGATGGAGACACCTGCCCCGGTACCGCAGGACAAGTAATCTTACCATCATATTTTACCGGTGGACCGCGATATATAATACAACATTACCAGGATGCAATAGCATTATGCAGAGAGTTAGGTACTCCCGACCTATTTATTACATTCACATAAAATCCAAAGTGGAATAAAATTACAGAAGCTCTCAAAATGTTCCCTGGACAACAGCCAAGTGAGAGGCCGGACATAATCAGTCGCGTATTCCACATCAAACTCAAAGAAGTTAATGTCCGATCTGGTGGGGAAGCAGCATTTCGGAGAAGTACAAGGAGGTATATTTCAAAATTGTGTATTTGGTAACCCAATAAAAATTGAATTTTATTACCTACAGATATCTGGTAACATATTAACCTTTTGTATAAAAACTGCAGCACTTTACGCTGTTGAATTTCAAAAACGAGGTTTGCCTCATGCTCACATACTGCTGTGGCTTCAGCCTAAAGACAAGCCAAGAACAGCATCACATATTGATTCACTTATATCGGCAGATATCCTAGACCCAGTGAAACAAAAGGATGCATACAATGCAGTGTGCTAGTATATGCTCCATGGTCCATGCGGAAAAGCCAAGCCCGACTCTCCATGTATGTGTGGCACAAAATGTACGAAGAAATTTCCAAAGAAATATAACAACAAAACATATGTTGATCAGACTGGATTCGTAATCTACAAGAGACGTCAGACTGGTTGGGAACTGGAAAAAAGACAGAGTCATATAGATAATAAATGGGTTGTGCCCTGCAATCTCGACTTGATAATGAGATATGATGCTCATATCAATGTGGAGATCTGTAACTGCAGGGGTATGACTATTAAATATCCGTTCAAGTACATCCACAAATGGAAAGACATCATAACTGCTATTATTGAAATATTTTCACCAAATAGCAGGAATACCAACAAATGCGATACAATAATTCCACCAAGTAGCAATAATTCAAGCAACTGCGATGCGATTGACACAGTACCCAAAAAAAATGACGAGGTAATTACATATCTTGAGGGCCGATATCTATCAGGTTGTGAATGTATTTGGAGAACACTTGGTTTTGAAATTCATTGGCGCAAGCCGACCGTAGAGCGACTACCATTTCATCTCGACGGGGAACAGTTAGTATACCATGGAGATGATGATGATTTGAGAGATGTTCTGGACAAAGCAGATCCAGATTCATCAAAATTCATTCAGTGGATGAAAGCTAATAGGCACTTCGAAGATGCAAGAAAACTGATGTATGCAGAGTTTCCTAAGCATTGAAGGTGGGACCAGGGAGATAAAACCTGGAAAGCAAAGCAAAGGGGAGTGGGAATGAAAATTGGACGTATCTACTATGTGCATTCCACTGCAGGTGAGAAATACTACCTACGGATTTTAATGAATATGCAGAAAGGATGTCAGAGCTACGATGATATTAAACCAGTGGCCAATACAATTCATAGTACCTTCGAATCCGCATGTTTAGCACTAGGATTGTTGGAAGATGACGGTGAATGGCACCTTGCCATTAAGGAGGTAGCAGAAACATATACAGGAAAAAGACTGCTGGAAATGTTTGTTATGATTTTGCTGAATTGCAAGGTGACAGAGCCTAAAAAACTCTGGGATTCCAATTGGAAACTTTTAGCGGAAGACATTCACTACGGCGAGCCGGCTACGGAGATTCAGCATTGGAGTTGAACGATGAAGTTTTGCAGAACTATACGCTACAAAAAATTGAGAAGATTTTCTGGAAACATAATCGAACTTTAAAGGAGGATAAATTTTCGGATATACCATACCTAGACATGTCTAAAATGGATGTTCCTAAAAACAACTCGATTCATGAAGAAATGATCTATGACGTTAATATTCTACTAGCGGAGGAAGAGAATGTAAAGAAGGAATTAAACACATAACAAAAAAATACATTCAAAAAAAATTCGAAATTTGTTGAACAAAATGATGGACGTCTGTTTTTTGTGTATGGAAGCGGTGGAACAGGTAAGACATACATACCTCTGGCAACCCTTATTGCTTCCCTCCGTTCACAGGGTAAAATCGTGCTAGCGGTTGATTCTTCGGGGATAGCGTCACTACTGCTACCAGGTGGTCGAGGAGAGAGTATTTTCTCAATTTTTTGTTTTGTGTTTAATTCCTTCTTCAGATTCTCTGCCTCAGGATCATCCATTTTAGACATGTCTGGGTATGGTATATCCGAAAATTCATCCTCCTTTAAAGTTCGATTATGTTTCCAGAAAATCTTCTCAATTTCTTGTAGCGTATAGTTCTGTAAAACTTCATCGTTCAACTCCAGTGTTGAATCTCCGTAAAGCTGTCTATGCCTGTACTGAATGTCTTCCGCTAAAAGTTTCCAATTGGAATCCCAGAGTTTTTTAGGCTCTGTCACCTTGCAATTCAACAAAATCATAACAAATATTTCCAGCAGTCTTTTGCATGTATATGTTTCTGCTACCTCCTTAACGGCAAGGTGTCATTCACCGTCATCTTCCAACAATATTAGTGCTAAACATGCAGATTTCAAGGTACTATGAATTGTATTGGCCAATGTTTTAATATCATCGTAGCTCTGACATCCTTTCTGCACATTCAGTAAAATCCGTAGTTAGTATTTCTCACCTGCAGTGGGATGCACATAGTAGATATGTCCAATTTTCATTCCCACTCCCCTTTGCCTTTCTTTCCAGGTTTTATCTCCCTGGTCCCACCTCCAATGCTTAGAAACTCTGCATACGTCAGTTTTCTTGCATCTTCGAAGTGCCTATTAGCTTTCATCCACTGAATGAATTTTGATGAATCTGGATCTGATTTGTCCAGAACATCTCTCAAATCATCATCATCTCCATGGTATACTAATTGTTCCCCGTCGAGATGAAATGGTAGTCGTTCTATGGTTGGATTGCGCCAATGAATTTCAAAACCAAGTGTTCTCTTTATATCAGAGTACAACTGACATTCACAGTTGTATTAACAGAATGATAACATGCGCTATGATAGGCTAACCCGAGCCTGTAACTAACAACGACTATTTGAGTATTTTAGCTAACTGATCAGGTGATTCTCTAACATCCCTCGCAAGTCCAGGGTCTTGGAAGAGACATCGAGCTTGGAACGCAAAGCAGAGCCTGACCTAGTGGTTGACAAACCCTTCGTCAAAATGTCTGTTATATGATCATGTGTACTGATATAACAAACAGTTATCTGCTTGCTGGAAACCAATTCACATACATAGTGAAAAGAAATCTCTATATGCTTCATGCGATTTTGAAAAATGGGATTGGTTGTAAGGTAGGTATCTCCCATGTTATCACACCAGAGAACAAGAATCTTAGGAGAAGAAAAATGCAGCTCATGCATGATGAGAGATTGCACCCAAACTAGCTCAAATGTGGCTTCAACAACATTACGACATTCAGCCTATGTACTAGATTTAGAAACTGTTTTCTGTTTGCGTGAACACCAAGAGATGAGGTTAGGACCCATAAAGATGTCCATGTCATTAGTAGATCGTCGCTCAATTGGGTCACCAGCCAAATCTGCATCAGAATAAGCCTGAAGTTGTAAACTGCTGGATCTCTTAAATTGAACACCAAAAGAAAGTGTACCCTGCAAATAACGAAGAATTCGCTTAACCCCAGACCAATGAGATTCAGTAGGAAAAGACATAAACTGACATGCTTTGTTCACATCATAAGCTATGTCAGGGCGTGTAATAGTGGCATATTGCAAGGCTCCCACTGTACTTCTATACACTACTGGATCTTCTAGCAAAGGAGATTAAGGATCAAAAGTAGTAGTAGAAATGGGAGTAGCACAAGGCTGACACTTTTCCATTAGTATTATGTGTAGCTTGGATTCCTAAGAAAAAGTGCAAATCCTCCAAATCTTTAATTGCAAACTCTGAACCTAATCTTTGAATAAGAGAGTTAATAGCTTAAGGAGAGTTACCAGTCACCAGAATATCATCCACATAATAAAATATATAAAGCAGTTGTGGCAGTTACTTGAAAGAACATAGAAGCATAAGTTTTAGAAGCAGTAAATCCAGATTGAAGAAGAAATTGACTTAGCCTATCAAACCAGGCTTTGGGGCTTGCTTTAAGCCATACAAACACCTCTTGAGTTTGCAGACATGATTAGGAAATTGCTTATCTTGAAAACGTGGAGGTTGGCTCATGTATACATCCTCAGAAAGATAGCCATGTAAGAAAGCATTTTTAACATCCAACTGCCTTATTGTCCAACCCTTGTAAGACAAATAAAAAAAAATCATTCTAATAGTAGTAGGTTTAATAAGAAGACTAGAGGTATCCTAATAGTCAATTCCTTCAACTTGAGTATAACCTTTGGACACCGACCTAGCTTTGAATCTCTCAATGGTACCATTTGAATTCTTTTTTACTTTAAAAACCCATTTGCATCCCACAACATTCTGAGAAGGATCATGAGAAACAAGAATCCATGTTCCATTCTGCAATAAGGAATTTATTTCTTCACACACAGAGATTTTCCAGACATGAATCTTATTGGATGCAGTAAAAGAAGTGGGAATTGTAATATCTTCATTCACAGACTGAACATCAGCTGCAAAAACTTCAGGTTTGGTAATACCACTTTTGCCTCTAGTGTGCATAGGATGAGCATTCTGAACTAGCTGAACTAGAGAAGTATCTGTAGCAAACTCATCTTGAGAGTCGGAAACAACTGTAGATGAAGGCATGTCAGATGAAGCCTCAGGATCATTTGAAATTGTTGAAGAAACTGACATGGTAGACAAAGTAGCATCTTGAGTAGAGTGAGGTAATGAAGAATGAGTACTAAATAGTGAAGGATAAGAAATTCAGTCTCAGCAAAACTAACATTCCTATAAATGATAAATTTATTTGTCAAAGGGTTTAAACATCTGTAACCCTTGTGCATGGCACTATAACCCAAAAACATGGACTTGACTGACCTTGGCTCCTATTTATGTGCATTAAAAGAACTTAAACAAGGGTAACAAACACAACCAAAAACCTTAAGAAAGTTGCAATCTGGTTTTAATTGAATCAAAGTTTCCAAATGAGAACGATGATGCAGTGTAGAGGTAGGCAATCTATTAATCAAAAAATTAATTGTCTCAAAGGCATATAAGACCAATAAGAAAGTAGAAGAGAAGCATGTGAGAGGAGAGCGAGACCAGTTTCAACAATATGCCTATGCTTTCTTTCTGCTTTGCCATATTGTTGATGAGCATATGGACATGAGACTGTATGACCTATTCCACAAAAATCCTGATAAGAAGACACATTGCTATATTCCCATCCAAGTCTTACTGAACCATTTAAGTAGAAGTGGCAAATTGTTTTTCAACATGAGCTTTGAACTTAATGAAAGTAGAAGGTACTTCTTGTTAGATCACTGCTCGGTCGAACTCGTAAACGTTGATATCTCAAGCTTGTTTGTCAAGTTTAGTTGTTGTTAGACCATAGCTCGGTTGAACCCACCGAGCGTTGGTATGTCAAGTTTGGTAGTTGAAAATGCGGGGGTCTAACAACCACACTCAACAATTCGTTTGGAAATCTAAGAGGACTTACTCCAATACACTTTCTAGAGAATCAACTAGACAGTCAGACTCAATCTAGATTAAAGTATATCAAAGAGTTTAATATCTCTAACTCTTAATTCAATTCGCAATCAGCAAATAGAAATCTACGATTCTAATTGAATATAAGAGGAGTTACTTGAACGGTACCAAAGATAAATGTTCAAGTGTCAATCAATGTAAATCAACAACCAAAGGTTGGATATTCTAATTGATTGATCTTAACGCACAACTTGTGATATTTCAATTATATAACAAAATATAATGCGGAAAGAAATAACACGTACACCAATTTTGTTAACGAGGAAACCGCAAATGCGGAAAAAACCCGGGACCTAGTCCAGATTGAACACCACACTGTATTAAGCCGCTACATAAACTATCCTACTATTGATTAACTTCGGACTGGACTGTAGTTGAACCCTAATCAATATCACACTGATTCAAGGAACAGTTGCGCTCGTTACGTATCTGATCCGAGCAGGATACTACGCACTTGATTCCCTTAGCTGATCTCACCCACAACTAAGAGTTGCTATGACCCAAAGTAGAAGACTTGATAGACAAATCTGTCTCACACGAAAAAGTCTATAGGATTGAATAAATCATCTCCCACGAAATACCCAAGAGTTTTGTTCCGTCTTTTGATAAATCAAGGTGAACAGGAACCAATTGATAAACCGGACTTATATTCCCGAAGAACATCCTAGTATTATCAATCACCTCACAATAAACTTAATCGACTAGAGAAACAAGTTATTGTGGAATCACAAACGCTGAGACGAAGTTTGTTTGTGATTACTTTTCTATCTTGCCTATCAGAGATATAAAATCTCGAGCCAATTATTTCAATTGCATTCAACACGATAGAACAGCAAGATCAGATCACGCAACTACAAAGATAATAGTTGGGTATGGCTTCATAATCCCAATGAAGTCTTCAAGTCGTTAACCTACGGGGTCTCGAGAAGAAACCTAAGGTTAAAGTAGAATCGACTCTAGTTATGCAACTAGTAACACACAGGAGGTGTGGGGATTAGGTTTACCAGTTGCTAGAGTTCTCCTTTATATAGTTTTCAAATCAGGGTTTGCAATCCAAGTTACCTTGATAGTTAACCGAGGTTAGCCATATGATTACTCTCATATCAACCTTATTCATCTTAACCATAACTAGTTCAAATGACTCAAATGAAACTAGTTCAAGAGTTGTTCAATTGTTTAGAAAACACAATTGAAATCAAATCGGTTTGATTCACTTGAATCAATCATAAACATTATAGCCACGGTTTGCAAAGATTGCATTCCTTATGATTTAAATGTTTAAGTTCATGAACTTGACCGATTTGACAAAGTAACCAGCTTAGGTATGTGTACGGGTATGCATACTTAAGCAACCGGTTTTTGAGTTTGTAAAGTTTCCAAACTCAACAGAAATTTTCGGTTCAAAAACTTCCGCCAGTATGCGTACGAATACACATACTTAAGGTGACTAGTTAAGAGTTTTGCCAAAACCAAACTCAGCAGAAATTCTCGGTTTGAGAACTTCCGCCATTATGCGTACTAGTACGCATACTTAACCTGTCTCCTTCACCAATTTCGTATACACACATATGCATACTCTTGGCTCCCGGTTTATGGACTTATACACTAATGTGCGAACACACTATATATGCTTATATCCAAAGATGGTTACATCATCAACTCTTTATTTCAATCATTGAAACATTCTTCTATTATGTCAATAGCCGTTTCACACACTATTAGCATCAAAGCAATTTTCAAATATTGAAATAATCATTATTGAAACCTTCCAAGTCTTACACCAAATGATTGTATCACACAAACCATTTAAGATGTTACTCCGCAATTTCCTCATGATATAAGATGAACTTGGTCGAAGCGAAAGCTTACCAACACATATTTCGAGAAATATGTAAGCGAGATATACTCAGCTCGAAATCTCAAATGTGTATAAAGAAAACTATATCGTAACACAACTTATGTATCAATATAGGAGATAGTATAAATAGACTTTCCAAGTGATACATAAGTTCAAGTATCCACATACCTTTTGTCGCAGAAGTTCCACGAGCTCCCCTTAGTAGTTCTTTGTCTTCAAGAGATGAACGTCGAGAGATTTAAGCTCAACTACACTATCTATATCCTAGTCCTAGACATCTATAAATAGGCTAGAAATCAAGACTTATAGTTTTGATCACTAACATTGACAAACATGCTTGAGATAGCAACACATGCGAGTTTGACCGAGCAATGCTCTAACAGTTGTCATATTTTAGTGAACCAAAACTCATTTAAAGAGTCGCTTGATTATGTACTAGAGTCAACTTCGTATAGGTTAGCTTGAAAGTATTAGGATATGAGACATTACAAGTATTGCGAAGACTTGAAGAAGTGAAGAAGTAAGGAGCTACAACGACAACATCATCCTTCCTGTTAGAGCACTGCTCGGTCGAACTCGCATGTGTTGCTATCTCAAGCATGTTAGTCAATGTTAGTGATCAAAACTATAAGTATTTATTTCTAGTCTACTTATAACTATGTCTAGGACTAGGATAGAAAGTGTAGTTGAGCTCTAGACTCCATGGCGATCATCATACAAGACGAAGAACTACTCAAGGAACTGGTGGAACTTCATCGACTAAAAGGTATGTAGAGACTTGAACTTATCTATCACTCAAAAGTCTATCTACTTTATCTCCTATCTTGAGACAAAAGTCGTACTGCTATATAAACTATGATTATAGACATTTGTTATTTCGAGCCGAGGTTATCTCGCTTATCTATTTCTCAAAATATGTGTTGGTAAGCTTTCGCTTTGGCCAAGTTCATCTTTACTAGTGACGAAAGTCATATTAAGTTTAAGTTACTTGAAAATTGCTTTGACGAAAAATGGTTTGTGAATAACAACTATATAACGTCCTATAAGAAAGTTTCAATGATTGAAATGAGAGTTTAGAATATATAACCATTGTTGGATATAAACATACATGTGTAAGTCCTTATTCCTTGAACCAAAGTATGCGTACTTTGCTGGTTTAGGATGTCCGGAGCTAAGTCCGCATACCTGTACGCGTACTGCCGGAAGTTCACATCCCGTGAATTTCTGCTGGAGTTTGTAAACCAAAAACAAGCTCAATCCGGGTACTTAAGTATGCGTACGAGTATGCGTACTTAAGTTGGTTATTTTCTAAAAACGGTTTATTCGTGAACTAAGACATTTATAAATTAAGGAATGCAATCTATGCAAACCGTGGCTATAATTTTCATGAACTTATTCGAGTGAATCAAAACTTTTTTTTGCTTCGATTGTGTCTTATATACTTCTATGATATCCAAGCAATTGAACAACTCTCTAACTAGTTATTTTGAGTCATTTGAACTAGTTATGGTGAAGATGAATAAGGTTGATATGAAATTGCTCATATGGCTAACCATTGGATAAATATTGTTGAACCAACTAAGTGTACACGTTTAGGTACGGTTACTCAAACCTAAATGAAGTTACATTTCATTTGTGTATAGCAAGCTAAGTTCGATCTAACGGTTGAAAGATATTAGCTTGAATCTAATCAGTTTTTCATCTAACGGTGAATATTGAATGCTTTGTTACCAAGGTAACTTAGATTGCAAAACCTGATTTGAAAACTATATAAAGGAGAACTCTAGCAACTGGGAAACCTAATCCCACACCTCTTGTGTGATACTAGTTGTATAAGCTAGAGTCGATTCTCCTTTAACCTTAGGTTTTTCACGAAACCATGTAGGTTAACGACTTAAAGACTTCATTGGGATTGTGAAGCCAGACCCAACTATTTTCTCTGTAGTTCCGTGATCTGATCTTGTTGTTTCTATCGTATTTGAGTACAATCGTAAGATTGGCTTGAGATTAATTTCTTCGATAGTCAAGATAGGAAAGTAGTCACAAACACCTTCCTCTCATCGTTTGTGATTCCACAATATCTTGTTTCGATTAAGATTACTGTGAGGTGATTGATATTTATAGGTTGTTCTTCGGGAATATAAGTCTGGTATATCAATTGGTTCATGTTCACCTTGATTTATCGAAAGACGGAACAAAACTCATAGGTATTTATGTGGGAGACAAGTTTATCTATTCATGTAGATTTTTCTGTGTGAGACAGATTTTTTTATTAAAGTCTTGGACTTTGGGTTGTATCAACTCTTAGTTGTGGGTGAGATCAGCTAAGAGAATCAAGTGCGTAGTATCCTGCTGGGATCAGAGACGTAAGGAGCGCAATTGTACCTTGGATCAATGTGAGATTGATTGGGTTTCAACTACTGATCCCACCAAAGTTAGTTTGTAGTAGGCAAAGTGTCGTAGCGGCTTAATACAGATGTGGTGTTCAACTGACTAGGTCCCGGGGTTTTTCTGCATTTGCGGTTTCCTCGTTAACAAAACTTCTGGTGTCTGTGTTATTTCTTTTCCGCATTATATTTTGTTATATAATTGAAATATCATAGGTTGTGTGTTGAATAGATCAATTGGTAAATCCAACCTTTGGTTGTTGATTGAAATTGATTTATCCGTGAACATTGGTCTTTGGTATCGTTCAAGTTATCTCTCTTATATTCAATCGGGCGCGCAAATTATTGTTTGTTTGATTGCGGATTGAATTGATATATTGAGATATAACTCTTTGATATAATTTTCTTAAGATTGAGTCTGACTGTCTAGTTGATTCTCTTGGAAGAATATTGGAGTTAGCCCATACAGACTGCTAAGCGAAATATTGGGTGTGGTTGTTAGACCCCCGCTTTTTCACTCTGATTTGTAAGAAAGAGGAAAAATCCAAGTAAACCTACTAAACGATTCAATGAAAGAAACATAGTACTTAAAATTTATTCACTGAGCAAAATGGGGAAACCCATACATCTGTATGAATAAGATCCAAAGGACCATGAGTTTTATTCTGAGACATAACATGGAATGGTAAAGCATTCTTTTAGCAATTTGACAATTACCACAAATAGAACTAGAAAGATGATCTTCTATAATATCAGTCACATATGATAAACCATGCTTGAGAATCTTGAATGTTGGATGACCTAAATTCTTATGCCAATCAACTTAACTGGAAGAGGTGGAGAATGCTTGCTTGCGATGAGCAGAGGATAACTGAATATCATAAAGTCCATTCTTAACAGGTCCATTGAGAAGTTCTTTGTGAGCAACCAAATCCTTGACACAAAACTAATTGGGATAAAAGGAAAAATAATTGTTATTATCCTTGGCAAATTGAAGTGAAGCATTTAAAGCAAATTCTTAGTGATACTAGGGACATGAAGAACATTTGAAAGAGATAACTTAGTATCATTAGAATGAAAAATAGAGGATCCAACATGAGTTATAAGCAAACCTGAGCCATTACTAACTTTAACTTGATTTGAACCTTGATACCCAGAATGAAGATTTAAATTGGAAAAATTTGAAGTGATATGATGTGTTGCACCAGAGTCCGGTATCCAGGAAGTAAAAGATGTTGAAGAATCTTCATTGTAGACTGCAAAAGCTTCAGGTTCATGGATCCAAAAATCATCATACTCACTATACTTAGTGTATCCATCATCAGAATATGCATTATAGGCTTGAGCTCTAGAGAAATGAGTTCTAAAATATCTATTTCGATATTCATTGGCAGAATGACCAGGCTTATGGCGTAGTTGACACTTAATATAATAGTCATAATTCACAGGTGGATAAAAATGAGAAGAACCTCTACCAAACCTTCTATTAGATCGGCCTCCAGACTGAAATCTGCCATTAGAAGGATATCTTCCTCCAAAATTAGATATGCCACCTGAGTTAAATCGTCCTCCTCTTTTAAAGTTATGTGCTCATCCACCAAAAGAGGATCGAGAATATTCACCACCACGAGAAGGATTAGGTGACCAATTTGAATATGAGGAATTATGTGAAAAATTGCCTGAAAATTTATTCATAAGAGAGGTTTCCAAAGATGACGAAGATGAATTAAAATTGTGTTGTGGTGGATGAGCAACATTGCGAGAGGCAATAGTTAGATCTACTTGTGATTCAGCAATAACTCGTGTTTCTTCAGATAAGAGAGGACCTAAAAGATTAGATTAAGTAATATGATTGATATTTTTCAACTGCTGAGTGTTAACAGAGGTTTTGAAAACGTTGAATTCTGCATGTAGGCCTTGAAGAATGTGAAAAACAAGATCTTCATCTGAAAGTGGGCGATCAATCTGAGAAATTTGAAAGGTAATAGATCGAGCCTTATTGAAGTGAGAATGCATAGAATCAGATCCTTTCTTGAGTGTAATTAGATCACTTTTTCAACTGCATAAGACGATATCTGGTAGTAGCATTGTAATTACTCTCTAAACGAGTCCAGACTTCATGAGAATAAGTGCAATCAACATGGTCTTTGTACACGGTTCGGTTACGGTTTTACCTAACCAGAGCATATATCTTGTTTATGTGAATCAGATTTAAAGATTCATTTAACGGTGTTTATTGTTTGCTTGGTTCCAAAGCTATCTTAGCTTAATTAAACCTACAACAACCTATGCTTTGAATGCCTATAAAAGGGGAACCTCAAGCAACCAGGATCTTTGAACCCGGACACTATTTTTTGTTATGTCCTAGTTGTATCTAGAGTTGTCCTCTTGCTAACCCTTTTAGGGTTTAGCGACTACAAAGACTTCATAGGGATTATGCGTGAAGCCAAGTCAAGTTATCTTTCCTTGATAACTTGTGTATCTTGATCTTGATCGATTGTTGAGCTACTCACTTGTTCTCTTTGTCTCAAATTTTGTTGATTCCACAGGTTTTATACTTGTGAGGTGAATAATAATCTAGGCTGCACTTCGGGTTGCATAAGTCCGGATTTTGAGGTTAGCTAGACTTTGCCTATTGCTATCGATTTCCACCACTTTTGATCAAACTATTTGATTGTAAAAAGAAATCATATATAGGATTAATCTGTGGGAGGCATATTGGTTCAAAGTCTTCAATTGTGTTGAAGTAACTCTTAGTTGGTATGACGTTAGCTAAGGGAATCAATTGCGCAGAGTCCTGATGAGATTCAAGAGGCGTTAGGAGCGCAAATGTACCTTAATCGGTGGGATATATTTTAGGGCTCAACCACATTCCAGTCTGAAGTTAATTGGTAGTAGGCTAGTGTCTGTAGCGGCTTAATACAGTTTGGTGTTCAATCTGGACTAAGTCCCGGGGTTTTTCCGCATTTGCTTTTTCCACGTTAACAAAACTTATGGTGTCTGTGTTATTTCTTTTTCCGCATTATATTATTTATTTTTATAATTAAAATATCACAGGTTGTGCGTTGATCAATCATAACAGAGACATCCGACCTAGTTTGTTGGATACGACTTGATTGATTCTTGGACATTGGTCTTTGGTACCGTCCAAGTAATATCTTTGTGATTAGGTTCACAGATTTGTTTCTGTAAAAGTTCTAATCGCAAGAGAGAGATATAACTCTAAATAATATTTCTTAACTGAGTTTAACTCTCAGAGTTGTATTAAGTTTATACAGATTGCCTGAGAAAAAAATGGTGGTGTATTTTGGTACCCCCGCTTTTTCATTTAGGTTACTTTAATTATCCGTTGTCTCCTTTCAATAGAGTGGAAGGACCTAAAATTCTACCTCACAGCTATGTGGATTTTTCAATATACCAATTTGTTTGATCTAAGATTTCTAGATTTTTCAATACTTAATTGTCACCAAGGTGATGGTATAATAAGATCTAATTTAAAATTGATAGAGTTTGATTACTATGGAATGAATTTAATAGTTTCAGCTATCTAATGCTAAATTTTTCCTTCTTGGGATTTCTGATCACTCACCTAGTATGATGTCTATTTTGGAAAAAAAAAAAAAGCATCATCCTACTCTTTTCGGGTTTTGTAATTATCCTTCTACAGAATTGGATTTTTTCTTTATTATTCAAAGATCTTGGGCTCACAAAGTTATAGAGTTCATATGTTTGTTTTTTTTTTAGTTCCCAAACTGAATATGGTAAAAAGGATATTACTATTTGGAAGAAGGAAAAGTTCAAGTGTGTTTTTTCTCCTCTTTTTCAAGCTAAAAAGGTATGGATGATGCTCAGTTACTTCTTTAATTTGATTCTCTAATCGAGACCTTGCTAGAATAGAAAGATCTTATGTTCAAGAGTATGTGAAGATTATAAAGTATGAACAGTTTGAGACTAAGAGAAAATCTAGAATAAAATAGCTTGATCTTGGTAACTCTAATACGTCCTTCTACCACAATTATTTAAAGGGGGTTAAAATGAAGGAGTAACACTTTGTCTCATACTAACAATGATAATTTTAAAATTGGGAGGATTCTAAGATATCTCTGGAATGTATCTGTTATTTTTTTTTTGAGTTATTCTCCTGGTGTATATGTTCAAGAGGGTTTCTTTAAAGGTGTGGAGTTTTCCAGTTACGTTTAACAGAGTGATGTGCCCGACCTAATAAAATTTGTTTCTACGAGAGGAGATTGTTATTGATTTAGCTTACACTAGGTCTAGTAAAAGCTCCTGGTCCAAATGGTTTTCTAGCCACTTCTTCAAAACTAGTTGGGATGAGGTGGGAGATGACTTTCTTGCTGTAAGTCAAAAAAAAAAAAAAAGTCCAAGCTCCTGAAAGCTTTTATAACTCATATTGTTAAGAAAGATAATCCCACAATTTTTGCTAATATAGACCAATTTCTTGTTGTGATGTCATTACCAATATGTTTGTTCTTCGAATTGGAAAGCGACGTAGTTATGACGAAGAGCTGTCCCAAGTCCTATTGTATGTTTATTATTCCTATTGTACTTGTAAAGTTTGTTGAAATTTAATGATAATTTACATCTTGAATGTCATACCGCTTGGCTAATTCAGCTTATAAACATTTGAATTACTCGAAAAGGAAAACACAATCTTAAAATAATATAACTAATTACATACACATTAATTTTGACAACTTTGTACGAACATTCATGGAAAAGAACCAAAACTTTGATAGCTCATGCAGGTTGCCACTGAGCGCTTAAAGGGATTAACCGAATCGGTGGATTAAAATTTGATAAGCTACCGACAAGGATACAATGATAGAAATATGACATGGGGTTTCGTCAATTTCCAAAAAAAAAAATACAGAAATACAGGACTGGATGGCTAATATTTTATAATTTTATTGATCAAAATTATTTTCAATGTAATCAACAATATTTTAAGTACAATAATTTATTTAAAGTTAACAAAATATAATATGGAAAAACCACATGATATAAAAATTATAAAGAAAAAAAATAAGAAATATTAATTAGAAAATCGTCCAAGTAAATAGGTTTATGTACCACCATTTAAATTAGCCTTTCTTATTTGGGAAATTAGCATTTCTTATTTGGGAAAAAGGAAATTATCTCCGTCTTTCGTTTTCCAAACAGTTTCTCTCTCAAAATTCGCTCTCCCAGATTTCGCTCAGAAACACCGATTAGAGTTACAAGAATCCGAAAATGGAAAACCAAGCATCAATAGGTGAGTCAGCGTTGGTGTTTGTTTGGATCATCTGAAAAAATCGAATTATTTAGTAGTAAATCTCTGTCCTCTCTCTCCGGAAATCAACAAATTAATTAGTTTTTATTTTTCTTTTTTAATTTCTCAAGCAGTTAATGGAAATAAAGCCGCTCCCCATCTACTACAAAGCAAGTTTTGAATTTAAAATTCAGTGATCTCCCCTCTCTCCTATATATCTCTCTCCAATTAACCTAATCAGGGTTTTTCTTATGAATTTAAGATAACCCCAAGGCACTGAGAAAGATTTATTGGAAAAGCCACAATAAGACATGCTGATTTTGTCCACATAGAGAGACTAATTGTCTGAGATTTGAAGACCATGTTGAATCAGCTCACCCGAATGAGGTATAAATTGGTAAATCAAGAGTCTATAATTGATTCTACATAAAGTAAACCATAATATAAGTAAATCATTAATTAGAAATTAATTTTCTTCTTTAGCCGAATGTGCTTGTGGGACTGGAGGAGGTCAATGCCAACCAGCAGTAAATAAAAAAAGGTAAATCATCTGATTCTTCAACATAAATACATTACTGATAGGCGATAATCAACTCTAGCGGCAAATTAGAAAGATAATATACGTTGGAGATTATTACTTGTCCGATCTCACCTCAAACTAAGTTGTATGCCAAAAAACTTTCAGATTCTGCAGGCAAAATCAATAGGGTAAGAACAATTTAGAGTCTCTTTAGGACTACCTCATATTTGATAGATAAATAGATAGCACACGGAGAATAACGACTGATAAATAAGACTACCTCATATTTGTTTGTCGAGCGTCTCACCACTTGGGCGAGTTCATTCCAATATGCATCAACAGTTCCAAGAATAGGTTTGTCCTTTACATGAGCTTTAACTTCTTTCTTTAAGGTGAGAACACCACCATTTTAGCTTTAGTTTCTCACCAATGGTACTAGGAAAATCTTTTTAACACCAAAGAAGACTTTAACTGAAGGAAACACAAGATGTTCCACCTAATTAGATGACTCATGTCTCTAAATCTCTGTAACAAGCTCACGCATGGTTCCCATTGAAAGGTAAAACTAGAGGGAGACTAATTTGGAGGAAATTATTGTTTACCTAGCAAGAAGGGCTTATAGGTAGCCTCTTATTATGAAACATGTTTTTTTTTTCTTATATTAAAAATGTAATTGATTACGGAAATAGAAAATCAAAATGTATATCATGTGTTAAAAAAAGTCTCATGATATGAATTATGTTTTTAATTTGCATGTAGATACTCGTAAAACAACATCTTTTTATATATAACTTGTTTACCATGCAACCTCGTGATAAATATTAATCCTCTTATATAAAAATCAAGAAAAAAATTATCACATTACCTATTGAAAATCATGATACAAAGAAAATTAAGTCTTAATTAATCATATTATCTCGTTTAATATAAAGGATATTTTTTTCAGGAAAAAAAGAAAAGACAAAATCTTAATAAATGATCAAGTATCTAAGAACAAAACCTTTGGCAAGATCTGATGAGATTCACATATACCTAAAATACTAACATTTCTCCTGTTTCATATATATACATCTGTGTGTTTCGTGATTATATTTGTTTAAGATATGATGGAACCAAAAACCAACCACAACTATTTTACCAAACACCCAAACCAAAATACTTATAATTAAACATCCCTTTTTACCCCATTTAATTAATAAAGATGAATTAACAACTAAATTGAAGAGAGTTCTTCTAATAAAATTCAAGATACTTTCATGTGTTCAAAAAAAAATAAAAATTTATTCTTTATACTGTATTTAGCTAACCTAGCTACACAATATATTTAACTTCTGTTAATATAAATTTTTTCAATTACGATGTGAAAAATCTTCATGACATGCTCTTGCTAGTTCGATCAACTGCCTCTCCGCGAACTTAAGGGTCCGTTTCCAATTTTCATAAAAAAGTTGCAGCTTAATCCATTCTTCAATGTCAGCTGGTATCTTTCTATTAGTCTGCAGCACATTGTTAAGCGCTTCAAACATCTGTGTAGGTTTAGGAAAACAAAGAAGAGTAAGCAAATCAAAATAAACTGAAGAAGAAAAAAAAAGATATGAACATGAACTTAAAAAATATTAAAAGAAGTCCATATGTAGGGTTTGAGTATACTATTGCCCTTTTTTATGCCCGTATAGAGAAACAAGAACCGTAAACTGAAGGATTTAGTTTGGGAGGTAGTATATTCCACTTCCAATTTAGCATTTAGATCCTTAAGAAAATTTGGTTCATTATGCTATCATTCTTGCTTTATCCGTTGAGACCTCAAATTATATTTCAAATAGATATCGATTGACGGGGCTAAAATATTAGTCCAAGTCCATAAAAATCGAATCAAAATATGCAAACAAGGTTTGTTTAACTAAAACTGAAGAAACTTAATGATCATGCTAATTAAGAACAAAAAAAATATTTTTAGTTGATAAAAACTAAAAACGAGTAATCGATTAAATTTTTGGTCGAGTAGAATGGGACATGGTAGGGAAAAAAAGTTTTTGGAAATGTAACTTATCGATTTCGTTAAAAATATTACCGTGTATTCTTACCACAAGTTAGTTATATATCTCCTTAAAGAGTCACTTCATCTATGTATTAGACCACTTACAATTTCTTTCTTATTGTATGACAAACTACATTACACATCAAACAGTGCTCCACTTTTCCAACTACAACACGAGCCAAGGTAATTTTCTTAGTGACTTGATGTACTTAGTGTCATGCATGCATTTATGCGATTTATTGCATATCCTAGTATAGTAAAAGAAACCACGAATTAGAGGAACTAAGAATAACATATGATGAGTAACAAATGTGGAGCTTATATCAATGTATAAATATGGTTACTAGCAATACTTATGAAAGAAACGAATGAGTATATCTGAAAAAGTGGGGGGTCTAACAACCACACCCAATATTTCGCTTAGCAATCTGTATGGACAACTCCAATATAATTCCAAAAGAATCAACTAGACAGTCAGACCCAATCAATGGAAATATATCCAAGAGTTATATCTCAATTTCTCAATTCAATCCGCAATCAAACAAATAAGAATTCGCGAGCCTGATTGAATATAAGAAATAACTTGGACGATATCAAAAACCAATATCCAAGTGTCAATCAATTTAATCAACAACCAAAGGTTGGATTCTCAATTGATTGAACTTACGCACAACCTGTGATATTTTATTATATAACAAAATATAATGCGGAAAAGAAATAACACAGTCACCAGAAATTTTGTTCACGAGGAAACCGCAAATGCAGAAAAACCCCGGGACCTAGTCCAGATTAGAACACCACACTGCATTAAGCCGCTACAAACACTATCCTACTCCAAGTTAACCTCGGACTAGAATGTATTTGATCCATAACAAATCTCACACTGATCAAGGTACAATTGCGCTCCTTACGTCCCTGAATCCCAGCAGGAATCTACGCACTTGATTCCCTTAGCTGATCTCACCCACAACTAAGAGTTGCTATGACCCAAAGTCGAAGACTTGATAAACAAATCCGTCTCACACAGAAAAGTCTATTGAATAGATAAATCCGTCTCCCACAGATAAACCTATGAGTTTTTTTTTCTGTCTTTTGATAAATCAAGGTGAATAGGAACCAATTGATATACCAAACTTATATTCCCTAAGAACATCCTAGAAATATCAATCACCTCACAATAATCTTAATAGTATGGTAGCGAAACAAGATACGATGAGACGAAGATGTTTGTGACTACTATTTATCTTGCCTATCGGAGATTAAATCTTGAGCAAATCTTAGAGAAGATAGTACTCAATCACGATAGAAAACGGAAAGATCGGATCACGCAACTACAAAGAAAATAGTTGGAGTGCAGCCACAATCCCAATGAAGTCTTCAAGTCGTTAACCTACGGGGGTTTCGTGAAAAACCTAAGGTTAAAGGAGAATCGACTCTAGTCGCAACTAGTATCACACAGGAGGTGTGGGGATTAGGTTTACCGGTTTCTAGAGTTCTCCTTTATATAGTCTTCAAATCGGGGTTTGCAATCAATGTTACCTTGGTAACAAAGCATTCAATATTCACCGCCAGATGAAAACCTGATTAGACTCAAGCTTATATCTTTCAACCGTTAGATCAAACTTAACTTGTTATACACAAATGAAATGTACCTTCGTTTAGATATGAGTAACCATACCTAAACGTGTACACCTTGTTGGCTCAACAATAGTTAACCGAAGTTAGCCATATGAACACTTTGATATCAACCATATTCATCTTAACTATAACTAGTTCAAATTACTTAAATGAAACTAGTTCTAGAGTTGTTCAATTGTTTATATTCTCATAGAAGTATACAAGACACAATGGAAGCAAAATTGATTTTGATTCACTCGAATCAAGTCATGAACATTATAGCCACGGTTTGCAAAAGATTGCATTCCTTATTATATATAAATGTATTAGTTCATGAACAAACCGATTTTAGAACATCATCCACTCAGCTATGCAAACGGTACGCATACCTTAGTGGCCGGACTAAGTTTGGGTTCGCCAGTATACGAACGGGTACGCAAACCTCTAAACTCAGCAGAAATTCCCGGACCTAAACCTTACGCCAGTACGCGTACCGGTATGTGTACAGGTACCCGGACTTTCTCAAACCAACAGGTACGCATACGGGTGTGCATACTATGGTTCTCAGACATGGATTACATATATGCAAGGACGCATACTATGGTTAAATCCAATTGTTATAAACTCTCATTTCAAACATTGAAACATTCTTGGAAGACGGGAGTAACTGTCTCACACAAACTATTAGCTTCAAAGAATTTTTCAAGTGATCGAATGATGAATATGAAACATTCCGAGTCTACATCAATTGACTGTCTCACACAAATCATGTAAGATATTACCAGGCGATTTTTACATGAATATCTTTTGACTTTCGTCAAGAATATAATATGAACTTGATTAAAGCGAAAGTTTACCAACACATATTTCAAGAAATATGTAAGCGAGTTAAACTCAACTCGAAATATCAAATGTGTATAGTTGAAGTCTATATAGTTATACGACTTTTGTCTCAAATAGGAGATAGAGTAGATAGACTTTTGAGTGATAGATGAGTTCAAGTCTCCACATACCTTTTGTCGATGAAGTTCCACAAGCTCCCTTTAGTAGTTCTTCGTCTTCAAGAGATGAACGCCGTGAAGTCTAAGCTCAACTACACTTTTTATCCTAATCCGAGACTTAGCTATAAGTAGACTAGAAATCAAGACTTATAGTTTTGGCAACTCAACTTGACAAACAAGCTTGAGATAGAAACGCTTGCGAGTTCGACCGAGAAGTGCTCTAACAATCTCCCCCTTTGTCAATTTTAGTACAAAACTATCAATACATATGGATTACAAAATAAATAAACTTTGTAGTTTCTCATCCAAATGCTTGATCTTCTTGGTTCTTCAACATTACTCGAAATCTTCGTCACTTCCAAGTACTGCAGTGATTTTGAACGTGTTCAACTCACCATCAATGTTTTTGAAGATCTGTAGCTATAACAATGAGAAAAAAGTTTCTCCCAATCATTGTTATACAGTGTCATAGTATTATTACATAGCATCAAAGTTCAATTGTATCACAACTTTGACAACAATACTATGGTGATATGTATCACTCCCCCTTAGTCAATACTTCATCTCACATGAAAACCACTCCCCCTTACATAATGATCCGTAAACCATATGTATTTTTAGTGTGAACTACACATTAATTCTCCCCCTTTTTGTCAACAAAAATTGGCAAAGGTACGACTGGTGGGATCCTAATGAAATTTCCATAGAGATACTTCATGACCAAAAGAGAACAACATATCAACTTGTTTAGATGCAACCATATAGCCGAAACTAAATGCATTCATCAAGGAGTTAATAAAGATACAAGAAAACCCCTACAATATTCCACAGCCGCACTCCCCACAAAGATTTGGCAATTAAGCACAAGTTCAAAAAAAGAACGCTCCCCCATAAAATGTCATTCCCGAAAGAACAACAAGAGCAACCTTACTTTTACAAGAAAATAAGGATTTCTTTGGACATTAACAAATCTCATGAAACATGAATTTGTATCCAAAATACTCAATTAAATTAACACAAGAGAACCCGCTGATTAACTTAATTGGAAATACTCACATAAGAGAACTTACGGTCTTGCACAATATTTACACAAAGATGTGGATCGGGAAAGACCAATGCGGAATATTCAAAGATTTATTCTATCTTTATCACTATTTGCATAGAAACATGTAATAGACTTAATCTTTGTAAACAAAAGTTCATCCTATCTTCCATCAATATTTGCATATGACATAATAGGCTTAACTTTTATTGTCAAAAGTTCATTCAATCTTTTATCAATATTTACATAATGACATATAAGAGACTTAACTTTTGACAGATATGGGACAATCATAGTTCACGGACGCAAACACACATATCCCATAACAAGTTGCAATATATGAAACCATAAAGATTAATACTGCAAAATCATCTTCCAAATCAACTTTAGAATATAAATAAATAAATCTAAAAAATATTGCAAGATGAAAAGCCGTTGGAAATAGCTATGTGCACTCACAAAAAATTGTTATTCCAAATCCTAGTTATCCTTATTAAAACACAAGAATAAATTCTCATAAGAAGTTTCCTAGACATTAAGGCCTCTAAAAAATTCTTTATAGTCCCCAAACTCCTTGTTGTCAACAGCCATTGGAACATAAGGTTCATGAATAAAGGAGTCAATTCCAACAAACCTTCTAGGCCGATCTTGAACCGGGGCCTTGAATTTCGAGAGTCCTCAAAACAATAGCCTTTATTTTGAATCTCCTTTCTAGTTTCAATCAAGCTGTTCAAGAACACGAGAAAAAAGGCGAAGATTTGAAGGAACATCCTTGGTTTCCTCACATTCCTTCTCTTTCTTTTCAAAGTTGGTTGAACAAGAGATTTAACTTTTTCCTTCATGATTGATGGCTTAACAATCATATTAACATCTTTTCCATCAGAAGACAAAATGCTTGGATTCTGCATTCAAGTATGAGATTGTGGGAGGAATTCACAAATCAGAATCAACAAGCAATCTTATGATAAAAAGAGCTTTTCAGAGAAGGAAAAAGGAATGTAGGGTTACAGAACCTTTATACACTAAAAAGGATTCACGTACGCACAACTCATAACCCTAAAGAAGGCAGAATTGTCAAAATGAACCCTCTTTTTATTAATCAAACAGGGAAAGTCCTTTCAATATCAATTAGATATGAAAGAAGGAAGAGTTCCAAAAACGTGAAAACAAGACTAAAAAAGACGTAATAAAAAATCTTTTCTCTCTTTCTTAAAGCCTGAAGTGTTCAAACCTTAGTCTCTTTTGTATCAAGCACATGAGACAAGACACACAACCAACACAATTAAGTTGTGCTGGGATGAACAATAATCTGTCCACCATACCCTTCTTGAATGGAATTCTTAGAACCATGTTTCACATACTGTTTAGACCGCATTCTTTCTCTATAGGTCTAGAAATATCTTTGGAAATTAACTTCTTTGGAGAGGGGATAAGATTACATTCCTCAGTCGACTTCTGAACAAATTTGAGCTTGTTCGCTAATCGATTTGCTCTCCGTTGTAGTTTATTTTGTACTTGAAACACTTGGAGAGTTCATGACCCTTGAGAGTACAATAAGAACATGTCAATAGAGAGGATGATTAGTACGCATGGGTTTGTGCAAAATTTGCTAGACACATGGTAGAATCTTGAAACATTAGAAGAAGAATTTCCGGTAGATAGAGAGAAATCCATTTTATCCTCTAAGTGGTTGAAGTTTCTCTTGGAAGAATATCGAGATTGATGTACGTATTGCTACAATTATCAAATCAATATTTTCACAGAGGAGTGCAACACTTGATTTTTCATCTTCATTAGAATCATAGTGATCAGACATTTCATCAAGAGTTGCAACAAGACCTTTGTTTCCAGTGTACTTTTTACGATTTCGACACTCATTTGCAAAATGACCAAAGCCTTTACACTTGAAGCACTGTGGCATATACTTGTCATCAGTACCATCAATATCCCTATTTTTAGGAGGAAAACGATTATGAGGTTTAACTGATGACTTATGTTTGTCTCTGGTAAACCGTTTACTTCTATTTAAAAGAAGATCTCTAAACTGTCTTGTGATCAAAGAGATTGACTCGTCAAGATCTTCATCTGATGAATCAGTCTCAGAATGATCATCTTCAGAGATGCCAACACTTTTACTTTTATCAAGTAATTTAGTGTTCTTTTGTGCCTTAAAAGCAATATCCTTTCCAGATTTTGATGTATGCTCATAATCAAAGATCTTTAACTTCCCAACCAAGGTGTTTCTGGAAAGTGTGTTGAGGTTATTTACTTCAACAATGGCATGCTTCTTAGAATCGTATTTGGCTGGCAACGATCTGAATTTTTTTATCACAATGTCCTTTTCAGGAATAGTCTTACCCAACGCAAAAGATGCATTAATAATTTCAGACACTTTGTGATTAAACTCATCAAATGAATCCTCATCAGTCATACGAAGGTTTTCCCATTCAGAACATAGGTTTTGAAGCCTAACTTCTTTCTTAGAGGAATTTCCTACGAATACAATTTCAAAGATATCCCACGCATCTTTATACCGAGTACACGTAGTCACATGGTGCTGAAGATCCTGGGTAATGGCATGTATGATAGAATTCAAACCGTCAGAGTTTTACTTTGAAGCGAGAATCTCGTTAGGTTCATATCTACCAATATCCTTGCAATAGATACACCGTCTATTGTAACCATTGGAGGATCATAGCCATTAACAACATAAACCCATGTTTGAAAATCACACGCTTGAAGAAAGACCCGTATAAAAATTTTCCACCATGAGTAATTTGAGCCATCGAAGACCGGTGGTACGTTTATAGAGATAGCTCCTCTGTCCATATAGTCAGATCGCTACAAACACAGACTTATGAGGTCTTAAACGTGTTTTCCTGCTCTGATACCAATTGAAAAAGCGGGGATCTAACAACCACACCCAATATTTCGCTTAGCAATCTGTATGGACAACTCCAATATAATTCAAAGAGAATCATCTAGACAGTCAGACTCAATCAATGGAAATATATCCAAGAGTTATATCTCAATTTATCAATTTAATCCGCAATCAAACAAATAAGAATTTAAGAGCCGATTGAATATAAGAAAAACTTGGGCCGGTATCAAAACCAATATCCAAGTGTCGATCAATTTAATCAACAACCAAATGTTGGATTCTTAAGCTGATTGAACATACACAACCTGTGATATTTCTATTTTATAACAAAAAATATAACGGAAAAGAAATAAATACGAGACACGAGAAATTTTTAACGAGGACACCGCAAATGCGAAAAAACCAGGAGACCTAGTCCAAATTAGAACACCACAATGTATTAAGCCACTACAGATACTAGCCTACTCCAAGTTAACTTCAGACTGGAATGTAATTGAGCCCTAACCAATCTCACACTGATCAAGGTACAGTTGCTGAATCACGATAGAAAACAACAAGATCAGATCACGCAACTACAGAGAAAATAGTTGGGTCTGGCTTCACAATCCCAATGAAGTCTTCAAGTCGTTAACCTACTGGGGTTTCGTGAAAAACCTAAGGTTAAAGGAGAATCGACTCTAGTCTCAACTAGTATCACACAGGAGGTGTGGGGATTAGGTTTCCCGGTTTCTAGAGTTCTCCTTTATATAGTCTTCAAATCGGGGTTTGCAATCAATGTTACCTTGGTAACAAAGCATTCAATATTCACGCGAGATGAAAACCGATTAGACTCAAGCTTATATCTTTCAACCGTTAGATCAAACTTAACTTGTTATACACAAATGAAATGTACCTTCGTTTAGATATGAGTAACCATACCTAAACGTGTACACCTTGTTGGCTCAACAATAGTTAACCGAAGTTAGCCATATGAACACTTTGATATCAACCATATTCATCTTAGCCATAACTAGTTCAAATGACTCAAATGAAACTAGTTCTAGAGTTGTTCAATTGTTTATATTCTCATAGAAGTATACAAGACACAATTGAAGCAAAATCGATTTTGATTCACTCGAATCAAGTCATGAACATTATAGCCACGGTTTGCAAAAGATTGCATTCCTTATTATATAAATGTATTAGTTCATGAACAAACCGATTTTAATACATCATCCACTCATGTATGCAAACGTGTACGCATACCTTAGTATTCCGACTAAGTTTAGGTTCGCCAGTATGCGAACGTGTACGCATACCTTCAAACTCAGCAGAAATTCCCAGACCTAAACCTTATGCCAGTACGCGTACCGGTATGTGTACTAGGTACCCGGACTTTCTCAAACCAACAGGTATGCATACTATGGTTCCCGGACATGGATCACATATATGCAAGTACGCATACTATGCTTAAATCCAATTGTTATAAACTCTCATTTCAACCATTGAAACATTCTTGAAAGGCGGGGAATAGGTTTGTCTCACACAAGCTATTAGCTTCAAAGCAATTTTCAAGTGATCAAATGATCAATACGAAACATTAAGTCTACATCAAATGATTGTCTCACACATATCATGTAAGATGTTACCAGGCGATTTTCACATGATCATCTTTTGACTTTAAATCAAAAATATAAGACGAACTTAGTTAAAACGAAAGCTTACCAACACATATTTCGAGAAATATATAAGCGAGTTAAACTCAGCTCGAAATATCAAATGTGTATCGTTGAAGTCTATATATATATATGACTTTTGTCTCAAATAGGAGATAGAGTAGATAGACTTTTGAGTGATAGATGAGTTCAAGTCTCCATATACCTTTTGTCGATGAAGTTCCACAAGCTCCCTTAGTAGTTTTTCGTCTTCAAGAGATGAATGCCGTGAAGTCTAAGCTCAACTACACTTTCTATCTAATCCGAGACTTAGCTATAAGTAGACTAGAAATCAAGACTTATAGTTTTGGCAACTAAACTTGACAAACAAGCTTGAGATAGCAATGCTTGCGAGTTCGTAGGCGATCTTTGTAACAATATTAAAGAGATGTGATAAGTACCAAAATATACCTAAAAACCATTAAATTCAAGACAAAAGTAAATTTAAAAGCATGATTCTATTTAGATCACAAAGTAATTGCGAGATATTTGGGACAATAATATGACTCTCGAAGTCAAGAATAGAAAACAAAGCTGAGATGAAGAAATCTGAAATGAATAAATGAGGTTTTGAAGTAAAGTATGGTTTTTTAGAGTCAAGCGAAAAACATGTTATGGGTAGAATATGAATGTAATGTAGTGATAATTAACATTGTGAGAATTTAAAGTATGCATATATGATAACAAGATACACACACCTTGAGAAACCTTACATAGTGTTCGACTCCTTGGCCACTCATGAAGTGGGAATTTTTACATCATGGGTCCATTTACTACGGTAAAGCTCTCAAACTCACATGTTATCTAAAAGCATAACAAGAAGCTTCCGAGATGACTATGTAAAGGTTTAAGCTATAAAGCTGAAATTGAACTGACATAAGTGTTGAAATACATGCACCTTATGGCAGAAAAAAACCTATTGGTTGTGCTGATTTTTTTTTGAAGTGGGTGAAGGAAAATGTTTGGTAACAATCACGAGAATAAGATATCAAAAAATTCTTATCGGAACATATCATCTATAGATTTGGAATTCCGATGACGCTTATGGCCAACAGGTGGATCACAATTTAAGTCTAAAAATTTGGTAGAGTTAACGAGAAATGAGTTACAAAAGCGTATGTATAACTCTCATAATTTTTAAATTAAAATATTTACAATACATAAAGCCTAAATGTTGAGTACAACACAAAAATTTGGATATGGACAATAGATAATCACCGAATGAAAACAGGTTTAGCACGCCATAATTTTCACAAGGAAAAGGCCAAGCAGAAATCTCGAACAAGACTCTGATATCGAATATAACGAAAAAACTAGATGCTGCAACAACAAAAAAATGTGGCCAGACATACTGCATGAGTTGCTATGAGCGAGCGTGACCAATCTATAAAACTAGCATGTCAGTTTTATTCCTCATGATCTTAAATATGTTTCATAAACTTATGTTTAGGTAATTTTGTTTTTAAAATTATGTTCTTATATGTTGTTCACATGTAACCTTATTATTAGATACAAAATTACAGGTTCTTATATGTATTCCACATTGGCGTAGGTGTGGGTTTATGAACACTTCCCAACATTGTTCACGAACTACAAATCTTTGACGATAAAAGAAAGTTCCAAACCCGATGATCCTAGAGCTCGGAGATACGACTTCAACAATACTCCGAATCACGGTAACAATCGTCGACTGACAACAATGAGATTGGCTATGGACATGATGACTACCAAAGAGGTTGTGTTCGACCCTTACAAGGAGGCTAGAGAAAATCGCCACTTTTTGAGGTTTGCTAACGTTGTATTTTACTATAGACCTTTATTCCATCCAAAGGGATACATTATGGCTGATCCCCGACGTGTAATACGAAAACTTGAATATAAACAACAAACTAGTTTGGAGACACTTGCGTTTGAAAGGTACACAGTTGACTATCCTCGGAGCATTTTAACTTCCTTAAGGTTGAGGGTAGAGTATACGCCAAATCCAGAACCAACACATTGGAGGTATATGGAACCACATCGTTAGGTATATATTAGTGATTGGGAGATTGCGGAAAACGGTGATGAAGCCCATCCCGACTACATGTGGTATTACCTACAAATATCACATCCCTTTGTTGTGCGCCCGAATAACGTCAAAATTCTACCCCAGAAAAACCCTCCCGTTCCAACTCCTACAGAGGCACCACCTACAATTATCGGACTTGAGAAGACCGAAGGATTGCTAGTAACTATTGTTAATTACTTAGTCATTTAATATATACATATTCTTATATTAGTACATATATATTAATTATGTTTAGATGTATAAAACTAGAGGTGTCGTCTTGGAAATTTGAGGAAGATGTTTGGTTGCAAGAACAAGAAATGAGAGGTGTTATCCCCTGAAGAAATGAAGGAAGTTGAGGAAAAGCTTGATAAAATGGAAGACCCAAGTGCAAAAGCTTTGTTCGGGGAAACGAGGAAGGTGGTCTCCAAGAAGCAAAAAACCAAGTGATATAAAATTTTAATTTGTGTTTCTTCATTTGGATGGTGGTTGTTACGTCTTTAATAATTTGGAACTTGTTTTTGTTTGTAACTCATGATGAACTCTTTAGTTGTTTGGTTTACTTTTGGTTTATGGTAGATGGATTAAGAACATTTAAGCACAATTCGGTGATTAGGTTTATGTTGAACATGTTTAGATTTTTAGAAAAAATTATTTTCTAAGTTTTCTTTACACAATAGGATATGTTAAGTATTTGTCAATTCACTACATTTCAATGCGAGCAAGTCAGTAATGTAGGCATAAAGGTGTTTTCTAAAACTATGATGTTAAATAAAGATGAAAGTCACCACATTTCTTGTTTAAAATTTGGACACTGACGACACGAAAATGTTTATTGATTCCATCTTGCGTGATCTGATTTGTTTTAACTTTGGGAATTTTGTAGAATATCGGCATGGTAAGTAGGATATATGTCAATGCCGACATTTTGTGCACCCTGCAAAACTTTCAGAATGCCGACATTGGGTTGGATAAAACTACAATGCCGGCTATCTATGATTATACATGAGTTACGAATGCTCTTTTTATTTCATTCCTAGATAATCTGTTACATTAGATTTGAAATAACAACTTTAAATTAAAACATACGAAAAAACATGTGAATGGATTACTTTTGGATTAAGATGATCTCCTACTTAGTATCCCTTTTCAACAATTGCGGCACCTTTGAGCCTTTCGCGAATATCTTCGAAGACATCGTATGGAACCTCCGTGTCAAGGATCATATTCATTGGTTCATCTTCTCTTTCAACATATTCTTTTCCCTTCATATAAAACCCATCACACACATCTATAGGCTTGCATTGGTCCTTGTGTTTTTATCTTGATTACGATAGTGCAACAACTTTGTCTAATCATTGAAACTCTTCGCATTTTGGGTGATTCAAACACCTTAGAAAATTCTTCCATTTTCAACATCATCAGATTTTACAATCCAAAACCGGCGTGTCCCATCACAATTTCTACACTTCGAATAAATATGAGGACAGTCCATGGCTAAATGAGAAGGTGACTTGCAATTTTGACAGCTGCAATAATGACTCTGTAAGATAAGATTATATTAGTGATACTACCTAGTAGGAGGATTTTAACTGTCGATATAGTATTAGTAATGGTGAGTCTATTACTTTGGTTTGCAAATAGAGCTTGTTGATGAATCGCCCATCGCTCGTGAAGCTTGAGTCGTGCTTGTTTGATCTATTTTTGGACGTTTGCGTTCTTGAGAGAAGGATTTTTTTTATTTGGTGGGTGCTTTCAGTATATTTTTCCAAGGGAATGGGGGGTATTATATAGAATGAAGCTCCAACGGTCATAATTTTTCGAAAAACTAGCCGTTATTTTTTGAATTCTCCTTGTGCCGGCATAGACGTATTTATACTTTCCATGCCGGTGTGGCTTCCGGCATTGTATCTTTGTATAAAAAGGATGCCGGCATTAGATGCATAAGGGCCCAATTTCTGTACAAAATAAATCAGGTACTGGCATGGATATTGAATATAACTCTATCTAGGAAATATTCTGTAGGCGTTCAATCTACATTAATAACAATGCATGCTTGTCTGATTTCAAATAAACTAGTTCATGCAGGCACCGAGATTTTTCAGCTGCAAAAATGGTGAATTCGAAGAAATAAATCAAAATTTCAACACATTAGCACCTTTACCTGAGTATTGGGAGTGATTG
Source organism: Papaver armeniacum (assembly GCA_023531295.1). NCBI lineage: Eukaryota > Viridiplantae > Streptophyta > Magnoliopsida > Ranunculales > Papaveraceae > Papaver > Papaver armeniacum. The sequence goes on from JAJJWW010008174.1 coordinate 120,959, forward strand.
TATGCTCATTTACTTTCTTAGGTTGGTTCTTCATGAAAATCTCCATGCTCATAAAAATCATGATCTAAGGGTGTTGGTTGCAGTAATAATTATAATTGTGAACCATTATCATTACCAGAAGATTCAAGATTTCGCCTTATTGAAGTTGAGCTAAAGATTGTGACAATTCTCAGTTCACTATCATCCACCATTTTCACCAAAAACCTTTCTCTCAAAAATTTTCCTCCTTCTACTCTCACTTCAACCAAATTATAATACACTAATTATTTAACAAATAATCTTATAAATTTCCTAATTATAATTAACCACTAAACCTGACTAGTGAGGAGTAGATTATGAATTATTAAAATACATGGATAAGAGGTGACTCTGATTTTCTATTGAAAACCCGTTTTTGTCTTTTTCATGTATCCCCAAATTAAAAAAAGTATGCCCAATTGCGCGTTCATACACAAAGTCTTGTTATTGTAATCATGAAATGTTTTTAAGTTTCCATTAAAAGCTGTTTAGCTTGTTGTATGGCGTCTTATTTCCATTAAAAGCTGTTTAGCTTGTTGTATGGCGTCTTATTTCGCATTATGGCTTCCAATGCCTCATCGCTAAAATGGGACAGGGGTAAATTGGTAATTGCGAGACAAAGATAGGCAAAAACTTAACTCTCCCTGTCACAAAATTTTCCCCAAATCAAATTACACTTCCAGTTGCCTTCTTCTGTTCTGAAACTGATAAGAATTTCTGAAACAGTTTATTTTCTATGATTTTAATAACCCATTATGAGAATTCCGTATTGCTCACTTCTCTAAAAATATAGAGCTCTAGAAATTTATACCTATACTTCTTTCCTCTCTAGCTAGTAGATACATTAGTTTCTCCATGGATACGCAATTAGCATCAGAATCAGAATCAGCTGAGAGAAGCGAAATCCAACGTCCACCGGTTCCAATGGCAGCACCTTGGCTTGTTTTTCCACATGGAAAAGGTAGGGAATTTCAGAGTTTTTATAATCCTTGTCAACCTAATAATAGAAATTGCATAAAGTCTGTCCCTGAGATGCAAGGTAGAGCATGTTATCATAAAACTTGTCATCGAGGATGGCTAATTGTTATTGGTAATGTTGATGATAATGCTGAGTATTCTGTCGCTGACGCTACAAACTTAGATGATTGTTTCTTGTGGAATCCTGTATCTTCTGAAACTATTCGGTTACCTAACCTGGATCGTCAATCTTTTTCTAACAAATCTGAACAACTTTATATGTTTGATTTAGTGTTATCTTCACCACCTATTCCAAGTACTTGTAATCCTGACAGTGATGGTACCTGCACGGTGTTCCTTATTTTTAGAGGTATAAATGATATAGGGAAGTTAGTCATGATAAGCACATTCTAGTTTTTGTCGTCCCGGAGACAAACAATGGAGAACAAAGGAATTGGATGGTCGTTTTAACCCCGTTGGTGATTTTCGAACTCATTAAATCCCTTCTTTGCTTTCAAGGTAAGTTATATGCATTCTGTGATGCGGAAAATTGGGTTAATGAGATCGATATACAAAAACTATGGCATCATGTTCTCATTGATGAACATACCCAATTCCTTAGAAAATTCAAGGTACAGCTACCCGACTATTTCCCTGTAGACAAAATCACTTTTCCACTAATAGGTGCAGGTGAGGAGTATGGTCGTTACATGGAAGATTGGGTTGAATCTGGTAATGAAATCTTTAAAGTTGTTTTAAATTGCAGCCCAAGAGGTTTTAGAAAAGTTGCCTCGACACATATCTTCAAGTTGGATTTCTCATCAATGACTTGGGTTTTGTTGAAGTCTTTGGATGATCATGTTCTCTTTTTGTGCACAAACATGGACACTCTAGACCTAACCTCTAGAAAGTGTTATTTAACTTCCAGTGCGTATTGCTCAGCAGCTGATATGGGTCTTGAAAGGGGTTGCTTGTTTTATACATTACCCGAAGATCAAACCTTGTACGTTTATGAAGTAGAAGATAATGCGACTACAGTTATCATGCCGTGTTTGAAACTTCCAACCCCATGGTTTCTGCCCACTTGGATCATGATGCCCACAACAGTAAACATGTAAATACAGAATTAATGCAACCATTACGACACTGTGTTTACGGAACATTCTTATTTCTTAGCTTTTCTAACTACGGATTATTATTATTTTTGTTGGCAGGCATGTTGCTGCTGGAAGGAGAAGAATAATAAATCTTCTAGTAAGCCAAGATACAACTTCAACCAGCATAGAGGAGCAAAACATGACCAGGGTAAATAATAGCGGAGAAGAATTAGAAGCATCAAAACAGTGGGATTTTCTTGATGATTATGACAGTACAGAGGAGATAGCGAGATTTCTCGATCCAGTGGATTACATTCATTTCCGCTTAGCCTGTAAACAAAATTCAATATTTCTTCCCGCATTGAACCGAAAATCGGCTTCTACAAGGACCAGAGCAACTACATATTTGTCTCCATGGCTGATTTCCATCTTCGAGGATGATGATGAGACCATCTGCGATGTCTTAGACCCGGTGCATGATAATGACAAGTATCTTATGAAATTGTCTGATCAATTGCTTGTAGGTGCTAGAATCAGATTTTCTAAAGATGGATGGCTTTTAATATCGAATGGGACAAAAAAAATATTCTGCTACAATCCCTTCACAAGAGCAATGATCTGTCTTCCAGATTTTCCTGATAATTATGTACTTGGTGGAATGTCATTCTCATCGGTACCAACTTCGCGATTGTGTGGTGATTGTCGTCTCCAACTGGTGGCCAATGGCAGGTGAGAATGAGATATCTTTCTTGGTCACTGAACCGGGAAACAGTGCAACTGGATGGAGTATTCATAGATTCGATTATGAAGGTTTCGCTGAAGACGACATTGTTCCATATATGGTGAACTTTGTGCCGTGCATTAACAACCCAGTTTTCTATCACGGAGATTTCTACTTCTTAGATTATAATGGAATATTAGGAGTTTTTAGTTTGCAAGATACTTCCAGTTGGAAAGTACTTCCGAAATCCTTGAAACAATTCAGTAGTTTTTACCCAAGTTATTTGGTGGAGTGTGAAGATAAGCTGTTACTAGTGAATGTAGGTCAGAGTGGAAAATTGGTAAATATTTATAGATTGGATGATACAGAGATGGTCTGGGTAAAACTAAACAGTTTGGGAAAGCATGCAGTGTTCATCAGCTACACGTCAAGTTTTTCAGCAGTCGTTCCACGGAGTTGCATGGAGAACAAAATCTACTTCCCTAGATTACAAGGCGAAAGAATTTTGTACTATTCTCTTGATACGTGCAGGTATCATTTTGTAGGGAGTAATGAACATTCTGCTCAAGATTTTCATAATACAAAGGAAAGATCAAACTGCACTTGGATTGAGCCTAGATGGTCTTAAGTAAAGTCTAATCTAGTGTATAGAGTAGTAGCTTATGTATATATGTTTGAGCTATAGGAGGTATTGAGTTCCTGCTACTTATTTGCTTTCGAGGGTACATTTCATAGGTTTTCATTGTATATGCTGCAGACTCCATTCAGAATTACATTCTTTCTTTTAAAAGTGTGAGTTGGATAGTCATGATTCGTGAATGTTAATACATACCTTTTGTTTCACTTCAATAATCCAAGGCATTCGAAGTTTTATCTTATGAAGTTTGATTACTATTACTTCGGTTTGTTTGTGTCGGGCACTATATCTGTTTTTGTCTATCTGTTGCAGGTCTGTCACTGATGTTGCTCCTTTAAGACGATTCGAAATGTTGCTTCAGGTAGTCTTCTTCTGTGATTGTACACTTATATATAGTCTGATTATTGAGATTTAATCATTATATGTGCTAATTTTTCTTTTATCCCATATCAGGACTTATGTCCATGACTAGACACGTTCATGACAAAGAGATTAATTCAAATATTATTAATTAATTAATTTATTTACTAGTTTTTTTCTATCTAGAATCCTAGATTACATCATCACTGTAGTCTGTAATGTATCTCTCTCTCATAAGAAGAACCAGAAGAAGAAAGAATTGTCCTACGTCTTCATCTTGATTGTTCCTCCCATTCAAATCTAAAAACAAAACACCATTCTTGAAATCTCTTATCAAGACTGATTCTTTTTCATCTGGGTCTTATTAATTTTTGTTTGATTTTGGAATCTGGGTTTTTTACTAATGGCGACTGCTTCTGTTACTTCTCCATCATGCACATGGCTTGTTTGTTGCTGCTTGCATGTCTGTAGACTTTGATTAAGATTACAATTGTTAGAAACAGCAGCCATCTTTATTTCAATCCTCCAAGAGATGGGTATCTAAAAGGAGGAATCTTTCCGTATCTAGGTCTAGATGTAGTAATACTACTTCAGATTTTCGATTTCAAAGGGTTTCATTTCATCATTTTGTGGATCTTTGATGAATTCTTGTTTAGTTTTTGAACCACCCTTTGGTGAATCATTGTTTAGTTTTTCAAATACTAGTAGTAATCGGATTGCTCGAAAGCAAAGAAGGATTGCTGCCCATTCAGGTAATATACTAACTTGCATTCTTGATTTTTTTTTTTTTTTTTTGCGGGTGGTGGTGGTGTAGTAGCATATGTGGTGGTGGAGGGTGGTTGGGTATGTGTCATGTGTGTTTGATAGTGATGTGGTGGGCAATGGTGGAAAAATTGGTCATAAATGGATACTAGTAGATGTAACTATTGTTTAGGTGCTCACTGCTTCTTGCATTGTCTGACAACCCCAACCAGCCACCACCACCACCACCACCACTACCAGACATGCAACTACATTACCGCCACACATACAAATACCACAGTAGCTGATTGCATTGAATGGTTTTATAGTCATTGTAAGCGTTACTATGAATACGCAGGAAAATCTATGGTTGTAACTGTGCAACCATCTAAAGAAGTGTCAACAGAAAGCAAACCTCATAGTCATACAAAGCAAAGGCAGGTTGTTGTGACAGGAATGGGTGTGGTGACACCATTATTAGGTCATGAACCAGATGACTTCTACACCGATCTACTAGAAGGTGTCAGTGGCATAAGTGATATCGATGGTTTTGACTGTTCCAGTTTCCCCAATGTGAGTCCTATTTGACTCGGTCTGTTACATACCAAGTGACATGTTCATATAGTGCTTGAGGCTTACTTGTTGGCTTATTTTATTCATATTAGAAATTGCTGGAGAAATCAAGTCTTTTTGGCGGGTGGATGGGTTGCACCAAAACTCTCTAAAAGGGCTGACAAGTTCATGCTCTACATGCTTACTGCTGGGAAGAAACTCTGACCGATGGGGGGGATCTCGGAAGAGGTCATGAATGAACTGGACAAAACTAGGTGTGTATTGATTGGCTCTGGGATGGGTGGTATGAAGGTTTGTTTCTTGCTTTTTAAGATTTAAGTGTGGGTTCTGACCTTGAGCACATGATATGGGGAAACTATTGTCGAATTAATGGTCCAATGGCTTCCATTAGCTGTGCCTTGTTTACTTCAACATGCCTACCACTTGCTTACTTTTGTATAGTGATATAGTTGAATTGGATGAGGCATTTTACGCAAATACATATAGTGAGCCATGAGAAGCTTGATGCTACCTAAGAATCTAGGTGTAGATAAAAGTTGATACAGGAATGTGCTGGTACAGTACCCTATTGCATGAGCATTATATAGCTGCAAACGACAAGGATATAAGGAAGTTGTTCTTCTTGGAGCATATCATTCCACCCTTAAAATTTTGTTTACAGAGTGTTTGTTTGTTAATTAAGTTCTTTGTTACAGATTATCTTTGATGCATGATGGGTTTACTTTGAGCAGGTTTTCAATGATGCAATTGAAGCCTTAAGGATATCTTATAAAAAGATGGATACTCCATTTGCTAGTACAAATATGTGTTCTGCCATGCTTGCCATAGATCTGGTAAGCTAAAAGCTTAGAAGTAGTTAAGGAGCATCAGAATGTGTTGATTGATTTTGAAACACCTTTTTCTACACTTATCTGCAGGGATGGATGGTCCCCAACTATTCAATCTCTACGGCTGTGCCTTTCAGCAGCTTCTGTATTCTGAATGCACCAAACCACATTACTAGAGGAGAAGCTGTAAGTTATTCAGTTTATAACTGAAATTGTTTTAAATTTTTGAGATGTTGCAGGATGTGATGCTCTGGGGTGGCTCTGACTCAGTAATAATACCTTCAAGTATCCTTTTCTTCTTCCCTTGAGCTTCCTCTTTTATATTCATTATCCTGAAATATAGCATTTTTTATATTATTTAACGAGAATGTATTTTTGTGTTCTTGTGTGGCCCTACTGCAGGCTTAGGAGGTTTTGTGGCATGTAGAGCACTTTCAAAAAGGAATGAGGATCAACCAAAGCTTCACGCCATTGGGGTATTGTAATCACCTGTTATCTTCACTCTTATTCAAATCTATAGTAACAGTTTTTTTTTTTTTAAAAAGAAAAAGTAAAATTGGCAGATTAGTTAGACATATTTCATCTCAAGTTAGTGTTCCAGTAGTCGGCTATGTAGCATTGACGCGTCACTGTAGTGGACATTTTTATTTTCGATACTGTCACTACCTAATTTAGAAATATTCACCCCAATCAGGGTGAGTTCTCCACAATCCATATCTATCATGTTAAATTTCACCGCATGGATTCCTCTAGCGGTTAAACTTTACAAATTTCTTTTTTGACAAATTGCTAATGTTAGGCTTAACTTGCAACTAACAGAATCGTGATGGATTTGTAATGGGAGAAGGAGCTGTAGTTCTACTTCTTGAAGAACTAGACCATGCGAAGGTAATTTGTTGATTTGAAAGTGTCATTGTTGAATAAGAATAACTAATTTTTATAGCCTCTGATTTCTTTTGTCTGTGCAATGCAGAAAAGAGGATCAACTATCTATGCTGAGTTTATTGGCGGAAGCTATAATTCTGATGCTTATCATATGACCGAGCCTCATCCAGATGGTATTAAAGTTACAACTCAGAATTTTACTATTTTTGTAAGGAAGTCGGCGTCTTGGTCATGGCTAGCAATTATTGCACTGCCTCGAATACCTCATGTCTAGGCCAATCGTAGATGCATGATCGCCTAGATTGATGCATTTCACTGATGACTGTGGTTTCCCTCTTTGTACAATCAGGAAAAGGTACTATTATGTGTATAGAAGGCCTTAGCTCAATCTGGGGTTCCCAGCGTAGATGTCAATTGTCAACTACGTGTATGCTCATGCAACATCAACAGAAGCTGGTGACTTGAAGGAGTACCAGTCTATCATCCGTTGTTTTGGCCAAAATCCTGATGTAACTTCGCTGCATCAAAACTACATCTTCATTTTCTTTTCCTTTTGGTTTTCTTTTTTTTTAAGGAGCATATGCTAGTGCTTGATTCATATTGGCTTTTGCAGTTAAGAGTTTTCTCCATCAAGTCCGTGATCAGTCACCTATTAGGAGCGGCTGATGTTATGGAAGCTGTTGCAGGTAAACTCATTTACCCACTTCTTTCCTTAACTATAGGCTTGTCTAAGATGTCTTTAATCAGTCGGTACGAAGATGTATAGTTCATAGCTAATGGACAGAATTCACATGAAAGTTTTTTCTAAGTCGAGGTTTTATCTTTTGCTAGAATTTGTATGTGCTCTTCTTTTAAGTTCCTTTTACAGTTTATTGAAATCGGTTTTACATGTAGGCAATATGGACGGTTGGGTCCATCCAAATGTCATTCTTGAAAACCCCGAGGAAGGCGTAGTAAGCTCTCTACTTTCTTACAGTCACAAATACTTTCTATTTCTCTACAATTAGATGCTTGAGGGTGCAAATGTTTTAGTAGTCAGGGATGATAAATGGAGATGACTTACTGAAATGGTAGTTTAGTAAGATAGATCCAAAGGTGCTCGGAAAAGAGTTATTGAACATTCTATGGTTTTAACTGCTTCTAATTCACTTTTCTATATAGCAAATCTGAAAAGAAATATGTATAAAACATTCTCTGAAAATTGTACGAGAAACAATCCCATACACAAAGTCTTGTTATTGTAGTCGTGAAATGGTTTAAGTTTCCGTTAAAAGCTCTTTATGTCATGTTGCTTAGGGCTGTTCTTTGGCAGAGCTTAGTAAGTTTATTTTGGCCTAAGCTGCAAACAACAAAGTCCATGAACCGCCAGAGCTGCAGTTGGAGAATTTTCACTCAATATGAACCAAATCTTCCACAAATCTGCTGAAATTTTGACTTAATAGGCTAGTTTGTGATTTTCTTTTCTGGGTCAATTAAGCCCATGTCATGTCCTAACCTAATCCCCACAACCCAAATCGAGGCCCAGGTGAATTCTTAAAGCAGCTCCGATTCTCCATTCTCCTCCAATGCCAGTACCAATTCTTTGAAGCGTAGTTATGCCATTTGGTTTGCCAGTAATGACTCGAGCAAGAGGAGCAACGGTCGCATAAAGCAGCAAAGAGAATGATAGCCAAGGCAATGAGGAGCTGAAGTGATGCAGCTACACCTTCCACAAAGGAATCAACCGTAGTAAAGATTTTTGCATGTCCGACCTTGGTACTAATACTAATAGGACAACCTGAACCCTGAACCATTTGTAGCATTTGAGTTTCCGATAAAAGCTTCCAATGCCTCATCTTTGCTAGACTTTGCAAAATCCTAGCTAAAATGGGATAGGGGTAAATTGGTAATTTGCAAGACCAGCAAAATTTTAACCCTCCCCTAGCCAAACTCTTCGAATACACCGTCTGTCACAAAGTTTTCCCCAAATCAAATTACACTTCCAGTTGCCCTTCTTCTGTTATGAAACCGAAGAGAATTTCTATGACTTTGATGGTAGGTACAGCAGTTTCTCCATGGATAAGCACCTAGTTTCAGGATCAGCATCATCAAAGGCGTCGGATGAGAGAAGTGAAACACAGCGCCCGCCAATTCCAATGTCAGCACCTTGGCTTGTTTTTCCACATGGAGAAGGTAGGAAATTTCAGAGTTTCTATAATCCTTGTGAACCCAACAACAGAAATTGCATTAAGTCTATTCCGGAGATGCGAGGTAGAGCATATTATCATAAAACTTGTCATCAAGGATGGCTAATTGTTATTGGTAATGTTGGAGATAATGCTGAGTATTCCGTCGCTGATGCTAGGGATTTAGATGATTGTTTCTTGTGGAATCCTGTATCTTCTGAAACTATTGAATTACCTAATCTAGATCGTCTGTCTTTCTCTAACAAATCTGAACAACTTTATATGTTTGATTTAGTATTATCTTCACCACCTGTTGCAAGTACTTTTAATTCTGACATTGATAATGGCTGCGTGGTGTTCCTTATTTTTAGAGGTATAAATGATCTAGGTGAAGTTAGTCGTGATAAGCACATTCTAGTTTTTTGTCGACCAGGGGACAAACATTGGAGAACAAAGGAATTGGATGGTCGTTTTAACCCCGTTGGTGATTTTTCCGAATTCATTAAATCCCTTCTTTGCTTTCAAGGTAAGTTATATGCATTCTGTGATACGGAAAATTGGGTTAATGAGATCGATATACAAAAACTGTGGCACAATGTTCTCGTTGATAAACATACCCAATTTCTTAGAAAATTCAAGGTACAGCTACCCGAATATTTCCCAGTAGACAATATCACTTTCCCACTGATAGGTGCAGGTGAGGAGTATGGTCGTTACATGGAAGATTGGGTTGAATCTGGTAATGAAATCTTTAAAGTTGTTTTAAATTGCAGTCTAAGAGGTTACAAAAAAGTTGCCTCAACACATATTTTCAAGTTGGATTTCTCATCAATGACTTGGTTTTTGTTGAAATCTTTGGGTGATCATGTTCTCTTTTTGTGCACTAACATGGACACTCTAGACCTAACCTCTAGAAAGTGTTATTTAACTTCCAGTGCGTATTGCTCAGCAGCTGATATGGGTCTTGAAAGGGGTTGCTTGTTTTATACATTACCCGAAGATCAAACCTTGTACGTTTATGAAGTAGAAGATAATGCGACTACAGTTATCATGCCGTGTTTGAAACTTCCAACCCCATGGTTTCTGCCCACTTGGATCATGATGCCCACAACAGTAAACATGTAAATACAGAATTAATGCAACCATAACGACACTGTGTTTACGGAACATTCTTATTTCTTAGCTTTTCTAACTACGGATTATTATTATTTTTGTTGGCAGGCATGTTGCTGCTGGAAGGAGAAGAATAATAAATCTTCTAGTAAGCCAAGATACAACTTCAACCAGCATAGAGGAGCAAAACATGACCAGGGTAAATAATAGCGGAGAAGAATTAGAAGCATCAAAACAGTGGGATTTTCTTGATGATTATGACAGTACAGAGGAGATAGCGAGATTTCTCGATCAGTGGATTACATTCATTTCCGCTTAGCCTGTAAACAAAATTCAATATTTCTTCCCGCATTGAACCGAAAATCGGCTTCTACAAGGACCAGAGCAACTACATATTTGTCTCCATGGCTGATTTCCATCTTCGAGGATGATGATGAGACCATCTGCGATGTCTTAGACCCGGTGCATGATAATGACAAGTATCTTATGAAATTGTCTGATCAATTGCTTGTAGGTGCTAGAATCAGATTTTATAAAGATGGATGGCTTTTATTATCGAATGGGACAAAAAAAATATTCTGCTACAATCCCTTCACAAGAGCAATGATCTGTCTTCCAGATTTTCCTGATAATTATGTACTTGGTGGAATGTCATTCTCATCGGTACCAACTTCTCGCGATTGTGTGGTGATTGTCGTCTCCAACTGGTGGCCAATGGCAGGTGAGAATGAGATATCTTTCTTGGTCACTGAACCGGGAAACAGTGCAACTGGATGGAGTATTCATAGATTCGATTATGAAGGTTTCGCTGAAGACGACATTGTTCCATATATGGTGAACTTTGCGCCGTGCATTAACAACCCAGTTTTCTATCACGGAGATTTCTACTTCTTAGATTATAATGGAATATTAGGAGTTTTTAGTATGAAAGATACTTCCAGTTGGAAAGTACTTCCGAAATCCTTGAAACAATTCAGTAGTTTTTACCCAAGTTATTTGGTGGAGTGTGAAGATAAGCTGTTACTAGTGAATGTAGGACAGAGTGGAAAATCAGTAAATATTTATAGATTGGATGATTCGGAGATGGTCTGGGTAAAACTAAACAGTTTGGGAAAGCATGCATTGTTCGTCAGCTACACGTCAAGTTTTTCAGCAGTCGCTCCACGGAGTTGCATGGAGAACAAAATCTACTTCCCTAGATTACAAGGCGAAAGAATTTTGTACTATTCTCTTGATACATGCAGGTATCATTTTGTTGGGAGTAATGAACATTCTGCGCAAGACTTTCATAATACAAAGGAAAGATCAAACTGCACTTGGATTGAGCCTAGATGGTCTTAAGCTTAGCATCTAAAACCCAGCACCTAGTTGTCTAGTGTATAGAGTAGTAGTAGCTTATATGTATATATGGTTGAGCTATAGGAGGTATTGAGGTCCTTCTACTCAATTACTTTCGTTGTACATTTCATTGGGTTTTCATTGTATATGCTACAGTTTCTTAAAGTTCTCTTTTTATACAAAAATGTTTTTAAACCTTGCTGTGTGATCGGTTAAAACAGTGCTGTAATTGATACTGGGTTTCTGTGATGTTGGTCAAATGGTTTTATTAAATTTTGTTAGAAGTGATATGTGATAATAATGTGGCGGTCTACATCAAAATTTTGGCCATACTTTGGATAATATTTTTACACACCCATATCAGGACCCGAAAGAGCAAATATTTCTACACACCCATCTTAGTTCAATGATGCATCCGGGAGGTTCAGGAAACGAACTTGGCGTAAACACATTGCTCCAAGGGACAAATCAATCGGCTTTGAGATTAATATCATGCCAATACAAATTGGGAAATATGGATTTAGACCATGACGCTGGCTGTGCCGCTGTGGTGACTGTTAAATGCAGCATCAAAAAAAATAAAATAAAAATTGATATGTATATAAGCAAGGAACTGTAATCATGGAGAGTAATTTCTGATATTTCTTCTATTCAAAAGCCTATAATTGCACTCAAAATCACAAGATTCCAAGAATCTCCCGCTACAATACTTTTAAAATGGCTTAAAGCTTGGAAGACATACCCTAGCTAGAATTTCACCGCATTAGACCAAACCCCATGGTTTTTCAAGGCTTAAATGCACTGCTGAAAGTGGAGAATTTCACCTTGGTAAAGAAAAGAAGCCATCTGAAACAAGTAGTTTTTGCATTAATTACCCTTGAAGTAGCTAGTAATGGGAATGCTGAAGTCCTTTGACAGCAGCAGGAAACAAGTAACTCCATTCCACTCTTCTTTTAGCCCGATCTTCCTTGAAAGTTTTGTGTCCAATCTCTCTTTTCCCGTAACTGATATCAATCTCCAAAAGAAAAGATTAGAACACAGAAGAGTATGGCAAAAAAAACATGGACTTTGAGATTTGGTGGAAGCTCTAGTAACAATGCTGAAGATTATGCCGGCATCACCAAGTTTAAGCTTCCTGCGGCCACAAAGAATTTTGCACCAGAGTCCCTTTTGGGCGAAGGAGAATACGGGCATGCATTCAAAGGTTTCTTAAAGCCCATCTAGTCACCCTGCAGACTTTCAGCCCTGGAATTTAAATTTTAACATGTTAGCGGATGTTTCCACAAAGAATTCAAAGGTTTCTTAAGCATTCTTTTTGCTGTAATTTGGCGGATGTTTCCAACTGGACTTATATTGTGGTGTGTAAATGTGTTCAGGCATGATTAACCAATTTTGCATGCCTGAACGAGGGGTTATTGAAGATTACGGGTCTCCAATTTTATCATAAATGTCACTGCACATGCGTTCTCGTCTAGTCGACCTAGAATTACATATTGTCTAGGTAGGCCTGGGTTTTTTTCTTTCTAAATTTCATTAAGCACATGAAATTGAATCAATGGAATTGTGCCCGACTGAGTTAAGCTCGTTGCTTCAAAACAAAAACAAAACAAAAAAAAATAATTAAGCTCGTTGAATCAATAAAGTTGACGCTTTCTGCTGCAACTTCCAAGTAAGGCACACCCCTTAAATGGAATACTGATTTTTCTTAAGTTCCGTCCAGTGGTTCCCACTACTCGTGGTCTTTGGTAACGACGAAAGGTCGTACGAGTACGAGTTCAACTCCCACCACCACCATCCACGCCCTTATTATTTTTATTCTCTGTTATAGGGGTGTAAATTGGGCCGGGCCGGGCAGCCCGGCCTAATTATTAAATGGGACGGTATAGGGCGGGCATGAACATCTCTTACCCATGAAATTAAAAGAGCCGGGCGGGAAGGTTTATTTATTTACAGTTAGTACCCATGGCCTTTCCAAGCCTGTTTTGTGATTTGGGCTCGGGCGGGTGGGTCCGGAAGGGCCTTGAATATTATTTATTAAAAATAAAAAGAAGTTAATGTAATAATACACAAGTTTTACCTTAAAGTAATAATCAAATACGAGATTTAGATGGGAACAAGATAAATCAAACTTCCTATAATTTTTCCTGAATTGAATCATCGAAAAGGAAGCGCCTTAGATATTTTCTCAATAAGGTTAACAAATGTTGATTCTTATGGAGTAAGAGTTAAGAAATACATATGAGAAACTATGAGGATTATATTGTATTAAGTATATGTACCAAATATATTCTAGGATAAAAAAAATGAGAACAGTCACTTAGGCTGGGTAAATGGATAACATTGACGGGCTAATAGGGCGGGTGACATTGATGGGCTAATAAGGAGGGTATCGGGCCGGGCAAGAAAATTTGACTTGTGGCACCGTGCCCGCCCTCTTATCTAAATGGGCTAGGTCGGGCAAGCCCGTAATGGGCCACGGGCACCCATGGGTTGTCATGGGACAGGGCGGACGGTACTGGGCCTTGGGTTGCCGGGCAAAATTTACACCCCTACTCTGTTAGCAGTTTTTAATCCTGGCATTTTTAGGGCGACCCCAAAAATATTAGGGGCGACTTTTTTATTCCCAACCCATATAGACCGTTAATGGGATGTCCAAAAACGCGGAGAATACGTTAATGCCCTAACATAATCGGAAGCTATTTTGTGCCCGATTATTATACAATAATCGGAGGATTAGTAACTATATTATACTACCGATTAATGTCGATTTTGTGCCTAACGCGTATCTTGCTTCTATAATAATCGGTAGAAAAAATAACCTCACGAGACTACCGATTATAGTAGCTCATAAATTCCCAAAATTGGTGATTTCGCCAAGGAAGAAATTTGGGGCAACTTTATAATCGGAAGTCTTATTCACTACCGATTATTCTAGTTCCCAAATTCGAAAAAAATGACATTTCTGCAAAAACAAAATTTGGGGCAACTGTATAATCGGGAGTCTTATTACCTACCGATTATTATAGTTCCCAAATTCGAAAAAATTGAGATTTCTGCAAAAACAAAATTTGGGGCAACCTGTATAATCGGAAGTGAAAATACTTCATTTGACTACCGATTATACGGTTGCCTCAACAAAATAGAGCCGTTGGAACTCTAAACTCTATATAAGGATTGTATCCTTTTACTCTCTATGGAACACAAATACCTTTAAACTCTCTCCAACATCATCTTCAACATAATGGCCCAACCATTCATTAATCCTACGGAGTTCACGATCGAAGAAGATTTATCTTTATGTAGGCGCTATGTTCAATTCTATCCGAGACGAGGAGAAGAACGTAGGCTAGGAGGCATAATGAGTATGAGTTATTTGGGGAAAATTCACGAAAAATTCTGCGACGACACCCGAGAACCCAAACAACCGTCACTCCATTGATCTTTTACTAGAGTTGGTTCAATAAAGGAACACGTCGAAGAATTCGTCCATTTAACTTATCTTGTGAATCAATATCGATTGAGGGGTGAAACCAATGATGAGGTTATAGAACGATTTCTCGGGGAATGGCGGAGATGGAAAAGATCAAGCTTCCGTTATGAAGCTCATTTTAGAATCCTTAGGGCGATGGAAAGATTTAATCCGTTTAGGACTCGTCCAACACGTCCACGACGCTAATCACAATACCTTGTAATAGAATTGCGGGAGTTAAATGTAAAATTATGATGATGTGTAGGTGATATTGTTATGACTTTCAAAATATTTATGAAAATCGGAAGTTTTAATTGTTTATCTAACTACCGATTATACTCCAACGGCTAGTTCATTCAAAAGAAACTAGCCGTGCCTCGAAAACCACACACAATCGGTTGATAATACATATTGATAAACCTCCGATTATACTACTCTAATGAAACTGAGAACTCTGTTGACAAAACATCCTATAATCGGAAGTATATAACAATATATATTTACCGATTACGCATAATCGGGTGCTTTGTTCAAACATTTCCTAACGATTGTGTGTAATAATTGTACGTAATTTCAGTACAGTCTTGTAAAAGTACACATCAACGGCCATATTTTCAAAAAAAAAAAAGAGACGTTGGGACTCTCATCTATATAAGGAGGGTAAACTCTTCTTATTTATGCACCAAACAACACATATATAGCATCGTGTATTCTACAAATAGATTTTCCATCGTCTACTCTTGTGAATTCATTCTATATCTCAACTTACAAGCATGGCAACATTTGACGCAGCTGAAGATTTGGTCATTGTGAAAATATGGTATCGTGAAACAAGACGTGAAGATGTCATAGCAGGAAGGTTAACACCCGAAGTCTTTTGGGCGAGAATATATAGCCAATTTGTGCGAGAGTATGGAAATCCAAAGCAAAGATCACTCCAACAAGTTCATGATCGTTTCCGACTTGTCCAAAAAGGGGTAAATGATTACATAAGGATACAAAAGAGGATGTTTAACACTAGCCACTTAAGCTTGTCGATCCAACAGTTTGTAAGTATAACGCTCGGTTATTCTTTTTAAATAACACTGGTTGTTTAATCTTTCTTACTAAAACGAAGTTGACATTATTTTATGTTTGTTTATGTAGGAGACACTCGCAAAAAGACAGTACTTAGTGGAAAAGGGTGAAGAATTCACTTATGATGGAAGTTATGAATTCTTGAAGTCGAGTCGTAAATGTGATATAAATGTTGATTGATGGTTACAATCGGAAGTTATTATTTTACATTGTCTAGATTCGGCAAGATTTTGACTTTTTGTCGGACTTTGGTGACAATCGTAAGTTTATGCAATATGTTGTCTACCGATTCAGGAAGATTTTCAGCTTTTTGTCAGAGTTTGGTGACAATCGGAAGTTTATGCAATATAGTCTACCGATTCTGGGAAAAATTTACAGTTTATCTTTTGTCAGAGTTTGGTGACAATCGGATGTTTATGTAATATGTAATCTACCGATTCTGGGAAAAAAAATTCATTTGTTTTGTCAGCCTTTCAATCGGAAGATAAATTCAAAAAGTTAATAACCGATTATAATATTGATTGAGTATGTTTACAAAAGCTTGTATAATCGGTAGATATATTAAAAATATAACTACCGATTATAGCTTTATACTTCACAGTATTTTCCACATAATTCCAAAAAAAACATGTACAAATAGGGCTTTCCAAAATACATCTTTCAAACATAACGATCATTGATCTTCATCATCCGAGGGAACCAATTCCAGTAGGCCTTCCGGGAAATCCTCCTTCATGATGCGATCCCAATCCAACATGTTGGTCTCATATTGTTTCAACCAATCGTTACAATGATTTGTTGGGAAGTAATCACTCCAACCACCCAACGGAGGTAATGGGCGATCCCTCTTTACTCTTAAACCGATAAAATGCATCTCATTCACAAATGCCATAACAATTCTTCTATCTTTAACCGATTCATCGCAAACCGTCCTTGTAGGTGTAAACGTAAAAGAATGTCCATACCTAGGAGGAACAAAGAAATGTACCACGCAATTCAAAGCGTCCGCTAAGAGATATCCACATTTAGGCATTGTCATCCAATACTTGGATCCGATTGTCTTCAATCCCTTTCGACACTTTACACGCGTAACAAAGTCTTTGAACTCTAGTTCTTTGTCGTGCCTATCTCCTTCCTTCATCATCTCCATATAGAAATCTTTGTCCTTTATTAGTTGTACCGCCATCTTAGTTCTTAAATTTTTCCATTGGGTGACATCTTGGTTCACCGCCTCTCCAAAGTAACCAATTTGTTCCGAGGCGACGTGAAACCCACAATTGCCATCCCCATCAACCTCGTCGGTGGACAAAACAAATGGAACAATGAGTGGAGGGAGTTGTTTCATATACTCTTCTATAATCGTATACCTTGATCGTGTTGGTCTTCCATGAAAATCCCTAGGACAACGAAGAGTACCATACTTCTCTCTTATAGTCAACATTTCCGTTGATTGTGTTTGTTGCGAGTCGCTCATTTGATCAATAACTACGGAGCTAGTTTGGGTCTCCACTAACACAACTTCTTCCACCGCATCGACTTGACTTACTTGAGAAGGCTTTGTAGAGACCTTTGGACTCACTTGTCGGGCAGTTGGTCCATTTTTATCTTTTCTTGGATGACCTCTTTTCTTGGGTTGCGACTCATCTTCATATTCGACTTCCGAACGCTCATGCCGACACAATATTCTTTTGTTAGACAAATGCTCCTTTAATTCTTTTCTTTCAATGGTCCTCGACACTTAGGTGTTTGGCCTACCCGCCCCATTTTGCTTAATAGGTTCATCAACCTCCCTTAAACGAGGGTGAAGAGCTTGCTCCAAATCATGCATCAATATTTGCTTCTTGGCGCCATTTGTTGTAGCATAACGCTCGGCTATTCTTGCATACAATTCCGACTCCATGAACGATGGACCATCGACTACGGGGGTGCTTGGAGTGAAATTTAATTGCTTCCAAAATGGATGAATATCATTGATGTCAATCACATCGACGTACCTACCCATTTTATGACGACATGGGAGACCAATACCTATCATATCCTTGCAAACACAAACCGTATTCTCGTCATCGTAAACTTTATACAACTTCAATTGTTCCATCATGTGATTTATTGCCCATTTTGAAACTTTATGAACAATGCACCTTAGAAGTAATCTTTCCCTTTCATGTTCCGTAGGGAATTTATGTACACTAAATTGCATAGAATCCTTAATCTTTACGAGATCACGATTGGTGAATTCATGGATTGCTTCTTGGATCAACACAACTCCATTTTGACTACCTAGAAGTATTTTCTTTAATCGGCCATGAGACCCCTCCTCAATGCTTGTCGCCTCGTTCTTGAAGTTACGATATTCATATGTCCATGCATACACAAACCTCTCCTTAATCGGTAACCATTGTGTTTTACAATACTCAACGGGTTTTGGGTAGTCCTTGCCATATTCTTCCTCAAATTTCTTCAAGTTTCTTTCATAAATTTCCTCAGTCATTGACCAAACGATCTTGTCCCATGCTTTCATGAACGCTCTCCAAATTATTTCATCCTTCTTCCATTTTTCATCAAATAACCTCTTCTCTTCCTCTCGTTCTTCCGCGGTTAATTGACTAATGTGCTCATCCTCTTCCTTCGACCTCTTGGTACCCTTCCTTGGTTTTTAGCTTGGAAATGGTGATGGCAATTGTGTTTGAGGTTGCCTTGAATGTGCCACGTACATTGCAAGTTTTGGGCTTCAAGAAACACTACCGCTATTGCATTCATTAAGGCTTGATCGTTATCCGTTACAATAACCCTTGGAAAATCATCCCCATTGTAAATGGACCTCAACGTCTCCAACATCCAAATGAAACTCACGTTGTTCTCATGATCCATTAAACCCCATGCAATCGTAAACGTGTTTTTGTCCGAAGTGTGACAAGCAATGTTCAACAACGGCATGTTATATTTGTTTGTCTTGTAAGTGGCATCTATCAACAAAATTTGATGAAAATACTGAGCCAATTTTATCATTTCGGGATGTGCCAAGAAAATACGTACCACTTTACCATCCTTTTCTTCCGTTCTCAACGTGTAGTTGTGTAACTCAGCTAACCACTGCGATTGTTGCATGACCGTTCTACCATCCCATTCCGTCCTTTTGATCGTATCTAGGGCCGACCTAATTGTAGATAAAGAAGACAAGTTGTCGGGGTCGTCCGCCTTTATTTTACTTAAGATCGCACTCGCCTTTTGGATACGCATAGACCTCACCGTCTCCATTTCATGTGTTTTTAACTTCGCAACCATTACATGTCCAATAAGAGTATCCGGATCATCGTGGTTGTGACAACCATTAGAAACTTTAGACATTTTCCAATCTTTACTTTCCTTACCATCGGGCTTATAGAAGACAATCTTAAATGGGCATCCAATCTTCTTTGTATGAGTTCGGTACTTCTTCCTCTCCGTCTTCCTTACATACTTATTATTCTTTCCCTCGTGACTCTTTTTCTTCCCACCTCGCTCACAAACCATTTCAAACCTAATGTCCTTCACGCAAGGGTTCTGAACTACCACGCACATCTTCTCTTTTGCCTTGTTCATAAGCCATTCCTTTGCTTCCTTCTTACTTCCAAATATCTAAATGCGCATATAACAAACCAAAAAAAATAAGCATAACCATCTAACATACATGATTGGAAAAAGAAAAGATAATTCATGAACATACCAAATCGTTTGCATAGTGTAGGGAAGTATCAGGCCTCAAATAATAATCGTCATCAACCGCTAAAACAGCCTACGCACAACAAAAGCAAGTAATGCATTAGCAATCAGAAGGAAATTTAGATAATAAGTAACCGATTAAAAAACAATCGGTAATTTAATACTACACAACATAACCGATTATGAGCAATCGGTAGTCATGTACGAATATAGTCTACCGGTTAATGACATACACAAATGAACAATTCTTCTGTATAAAAAGCTTCAATAATCGGAGGGACTATAAATTCATAAACCAACCGATTATTAAATATCAAGATTTACGAATATTTCATTTTTTGGAGAAATTCGTATTTGGGGCGACGTTATATAATCGGAAGTTTATTTATGTATACAACTTCCGATTGTGAGAAATTGAAGCTTTCAATTTGGGGATTTTTTTCATATTCGGCAGATTAATACATCAAAACATATCCGATTGTGGATAATCGGTAGATATTGTACTAAATTAACTACCGAATATATGTCGTTCATGTCATTCAATGCATGCGAAATCAATTTTCACGTTCAAAAACACACACAAAAGCACATAACATGGATAACATGGGTATTAGAGTTTGTTAACAACATACCCGTATGTTTGATGAATCGTTAGCTTCGATCTCGGGTGATTCTCCATTTTCTTCCATGAAAGCGTCGTCTGGGGTTTCATCTCCATCAAAGTTTGGATCATTCAACATATACCCCAAATCTTCATCTCTAAACGGTAGTGAACCTTGAACTTCAACAACTTCACGTCCTTCTTCGTACCCATCCATGTTTATGGAAGTTGGCAAAAATCGGAAGTTGGCAACATATACCCACTTTTTTTTTTTCTTCTTCTTCTCTCACTCAATCGGGAGTTATCTCACAATGAGTCAAAAAATAATAATTCCAAACACTAATATATAGACCCCAGCCTACCGATTACAAGAGTTTGCTTCCGATTATTTTGTGAAACTACCGATTATTGTTTTGGCTACCGAATATTCTATGTTTTAGCAAAGGTTGAATCCCTGGACACTTATAATCGGTAGGGTTATAAGTTTTATCATCTACCGATTATGGAAGATTTCAAAATTTCGCAAATAAGGATTTTAGCAAAAACTCAATTTGGGGCAACCTATAATCGGTAGGTTTTGGAACCAATCTGACGTACGATTATGGCTACATCCAAATCACGAACCACATGGTTATGCCTGGCTCTGTACCCTCTAAACCTATGGATTTTGGCACAGGTTGGATTTGTGGCTTCGTATAATCGGATGGTAAGAAGTAATAAACTCTACCGATTATGTTAGATTTCAAAATTCATCACATGAAGGATTTTAGAAAAAACTCAATTTGGGGCAACCTATAATCGGTAGGTTGCGGAACCTATTTGTCTTACGATTATGGCTACATCCAAATCACGAACCACATGGTTATTCCTGGCCTTGTACACTCGAAACCTATGGAATTTGGCAAGGGTTCGATTTGGGGCTCCTTATAATCGGTAGGTTGTTAAGTTGTTAACTCTACCGATTATGGTATATTTCAAATTCCCTTACACGAAGGATTTTAGAAAAAAACTCATTTTGGGGCAACCCATAATCGGATGGTTTGGTAATATATTTAACTCCCGATTAACGCTGCATCCAAAACGCGAACCAAGTGGTTATGGCTGGATGTGTACACTCAAAACCTATGAAATATGGCAAAGGTTGGATCTGGGGCTCGTTATAATCGGTGGGTTATATAATTATATACCCTACCGATTATGGTAGATTTCAAAATTCATTACGTGAAGGATTTTAGAAAAACTCATTTTGGGGCAACTTATAATCGGTAGTTTATGTAACCTATTAGGCTTCCGATTATGGCTACATCCACAGCTCACGCCAAGTGGTTATGGTTGGCTCTGCACCCCTCAAAACCTATGGAATTTTGGCCAGGGTTGAATATGGGGCTCCTTATAATCGGTAGTCTTACAAGTTGGATAAGCTACCGATTATAAAAGGGATTATTAGTCGAAGTATCTACACAATAATCGGTAGGTATAGTTTCAATTTAACCTACCGATTCACCTTTAACCTACCGATTAAGGCGTTGGCTACCGATTATATAAGGGCATATTGAACATTTCGAAAAATCGAAGATAAGGGGTAGCTTAGATTTACGTTTGGGTGGCCTTTTTTGTCTTTTAGTGTCGCCCCTAATTCTTTTGGGGTCGCCCCTAAAAGTGCCAGGTTTTTAATTTGTAAATTTCTCTTATGTTTATTAAAAATTTATTTACTGGTATTTTCATCCTAATAAATTTTACTATGTAATATTATTTTTATTTTCTGTTAGCAGTTTTTAACTTTTAAATTTCTCTTATGTTTATCAAAAAATTATTTACATATATTTTCATCCTAATGAATTTTTACAATGTAATATATTAATTTGTTACAAGGACCTAATCAATTTTTATTATTGTTTGTGGGTGAAAATGATTTATGCTGATTTCGGTAATTTCGGGTGTGTGGGTGAGAAACAAATTTAAACCCTAAACAATGTATTGCAAGGGAGTACTTTATATTTGAGAGATCAATCTGTAAAAGTCCAGCCTAAACCAAGAAATGGTCGTTCCAGACTTGCTTCGGTCACTAAGTGGAGGAGAATGGGTTGGTTTTGGGGAGGGAAGCAAGGAAAGTGATGAGACCAGAATAGTTGATTCTGGAAGAGTAGTTGTGTTACGACTTGTATCAGAAAGTGGGAAGCTAACAGATGGGAAAGCTATCAAACGTTTTCTGAGTGGTGTCTGCTCCTGACCGAACTTGTTATTCGGTGGAAATAGGTAAGACCTATTTATACAAGTCGAAGTGAAACGTACTCTGGTCTCATTAAGGAATGGAAAAATGGGTGAGTAAATGGGAGGAGGTGGTAACCGTTAACGCATGTAATTGATGTTCCATAAAACCGTTAACGCATGGAATTGATGTCCCATAAAACTGTTAACGCTTGGAATTGATGTCCCATAAAAGAGCGTTTCACCATTAACTCCCTGTATTTACTAACCGCCTCATCCTTATGACGAGCGTAGTGTACGCCGCACGATGTAAACCGCCAAACCAATACCCAAAGAGGATCCCCAGTTTGTGATATGTGTTGATGTCTCGAATGTTTTTTGTAGAAAACATGTAGTATATTGTTGTTGCCTGGCAAGTCGATCTTGGGAGACTTGCTAGCTTGGTGACCTTCGACGGTTGAGATTTTGCATCTTAAGAGGAAAGGTAGCCGTTGATCGTCGCACGTTTTCGTTTGTTGGTGGCCGCATAAGGAATGCCAACATGGTGGCACGGCTAGGTTGGCATGCCATTGGCATGGCATGGTGGTGCGGCTAGGTTGGCGTGACCAAACTAGGGTTTTGGGTCAAAGGTTACCATGTGTTGTCTGATAACCTTGGACGGCTAGGATTTGCTCCTGGGATTGAAGGGAGACCGTTGATTGTCGCACGCCTTCGTTTTGGTAGCCGCGTAGGGAAGGCCAGCATGGTGGCGCGGCTAGGTTGGCATGCCATTGGCATGGCATGGTGGCGTGGCTAGGTTGGCGTGACCAAACTAGGGTTTTGGGTCAAAGGTTACCATGTGTTGTCTGGTAACCTTGGACGGCTAGGATTTGCTCCTTGGATTGAAGGGCGGCCGTTGATTTTCGCACGCCTTCGTTTTGGTAGCCGCGTAGGGAAGTCCATCATATGGTGGCGCGGCTAGGTTGGCATGCCATTGGCATGGCATGGTTTGGCGTGGCCAAACTTAGGTTTTCGGGCCAAAGGTTACCATACGTTGTCTGGTAACCTTGGATGGCTAGGATTTGCTCCTGGGATTGAAGGGGGACCATTGATTGTCGCACGCCTTCGTTTTGGTAGACGCATAGGGAAGGCCAGCATGGTGGCGCGGCTAGGTTGGCATGGCATGGTTTGGCGTTGCCAAACTTAGGTTTTCGGGTCAAAGTTTACATGCGTTGTCTGGTAACCTTAGATGACTAGGATTTGCTCCTGGGATTGAAGGGAGATCGTTGATTGTCGTACGCCTTCGTTTTGGTAGCCGCGTAGGGAAGGCCAGCATGGTGGCATGGCTAGGTGCGTTTGGCATGGTGCGGTTTGGCTTGGCATGGTGGGGCCAAGGGTTTGGCATGTCGTTGGCACATGACGCGGCTAGCATGGCTAGGGCCAAGGCAAGGTGCGGTTTGGCTTGGCATGGTGGGGCCAAGGGTTTGGCATGCCGTGGGCGCATGGTGCAGCTAGCATGGCTAGGTCCAAGGCAAGGTGCGTTTTGGCTCGGCATGTGGGGCCAAAGGTTTGGCGTGAATGGTTTGGCTTGGCATGGCGGGGCCAAGGGATTGGCATGCCATGGGCGCATGGTGCGTCTAGCATGGCTAGGGCCAAGGCAAGGTGCGGTTTGGATTGGCATGTGGGGCCAAGGGTTTGGCGTGAATGGTTTGGCTTGGCATGGCGGGGTCAAGGGCTTGGCATGCCATGGGCGCATAGTGCGACTAGCATGGCTAGGGCCAAGGCAAGGTGCGGTTTGGCTTGGCATGTGGGGCCAAGGGTTTGGCGTGAATGGTTTGGCTTGGCATGGCGGGGCCAAGGGCTTGGCATGCCATGGGCACATGGTGCGGCTAGCATGGCTAGGGCCAAGGCAAGGTGCGGTTTGGCTTGGCATGTGGGGCCAAGGGTTTGGCGTGACCAAGCTAGGTTTTGGGGTCAAAGGTTACCATGTGTTTTCTGGTAACCTTGGACGGCTAGGATTTGCTCCTGTGATTGAAAGATAGCCTTTGATTGTTGCAGGACTTTGTTTTGGCAGCCAGCGTTGTGCATGGCGTGTTGGGATGGCAAGCATGCTTGGTATGCTTTAGCGTGGAGATGTAGTTGGCACGGCTTGCCATTGGCACATGGGGTGCGGCTAGCATGGTCAACATGCCTTGGCGCGGTAGGTGTGGCTGGCACGGTTTGCCATTGGCACAGGGGGTGCGGCTAGCATGGTTGGCATGCCTTGGCGTGGTAAGTGTGGCTGGCACGGTTTGCCATTGGCACAGGGGGTGCGTCTAGCATGGTTGGCATGCCTTGGCGCGGTAGGTGTGGCTGGCACGGTTTGCCATTGGCACGTGTGGCGTGGGAATTAGGGTTTTGGCCTACCGAAACCCTAATTAGCATTAAAAAAAGGTACCCTGGTAATTTTCTTGCAGTCAAATTAAAGGTTTCAATAAATGCGCTTGGTGGAGACATTATTACTCAAGTTCTGTGACGTCATTGTCTGACTAGGGTTTTACGATTTTAACCCTAAGCTAAAAACCACCATCAACATTAAGTCCCCTGCTTAGCTCGGAACAGGGGCATTGTTGCGAGGTAAGCATATGATGGTGACAGAGACAAGGATGGAATCGAAACGTAAGTCATGCAAGATGGTCAGGAAAGTCCGGCTAACCTTTTTCGAGAGTTAGGGAGAGTTCATGATCCCGCGTTCGGCAGTCTTGCATAGACTCTATTTGTGGCGTAGAACGTGAAGTGGTGAGATGAGGATCGTCGGTTTGGTCTGGCAACGCATCATTTTGACTGGGTTAGGGAACTTCATAACCTTGTCTTGGAAAGTTGGTGCTGGCGCGGCAAGTCATGGCACGAACATCTTGGGATGATGGGGCCACGTCAATGGAACGGTCAACTCGGCGTGGTGCGATCACGGTAAGGCGCAGTTCGGTGAGGCATGCACGGACGACTCGGCATGGTGGGGCCAAGGCAAGGCGCGGATGGCTTGGTGATTTGTCTTCATGGGCCCAGTTGCCTTTTTTCCTTACTTGGCTCAAATAGGAAGTCCTTTCCTTATTCAAACTCCCAAGTATCACGCCTATAAAAAGGGGGGCCGGCCTCTCCATTTACTTCACGCCTCCATTATATATATATATATATATTTTTTTTTTGCTTTGGTTGTTTGGTATCGGTGAAGTGGACGAGCGGATTAGGTATGTCTTCCAGCACTTCCTATTTAACTTGCTTCCTTTTGCTTTCTTGTGTTGGTGCCAACCCTAGTTGTAGGCGTACTTTTTCGTGACCTTGTAGAAAATGTTGCCCTTCTGTGTTGGTGTGAATCCTAGCCGTTGGTACGTTTTGCACGAGCTTGTAGTATTATTTAGGCGTGAATACCATAGCAATATTGACCGCCTCAACTTACTGTGCAAAGTAAGCACGAGATAGTAACTGTCATTCTCTTCCCATGAAAACCTAGTTTCTAGGGTTTATTCCTTGTCTTGGTGTGGCTGTGTGCACGGTTCCCATGGTGGGGCGCACCTCCTTGGTCGGGCACGAATTTTCTGTTACAGGGTACGGCCTTGGCATGAGGTGGTGATGCAGGGCACGTCAGTCCCCAATTTTTTTTTCTTTTTCGCGTATACATATTATGACCTCGAAACAAACTGGCTTGCGTCTTGGGTGGATCTCTTTCGCCTGACAAAATAATTTCCATGCGCTTTCCGTAGTATTCCTTTTCGTATTGTTCCATTATAGTTGTTTGAAAGGTGTAAGTACCGTGAGAGAATCTTCGTTATGATGTCTCTAGAGAAAAGTTCTGCCGTACCAAGAGACATTGGCAATTCCAAGCCAAACGTAAGTGATGAATTCTTCACATCATCGGCCACAATTAAGAGAAACCATCCCAAGTATGTGTCGATTCTTCTGACCGGTTCGGAAAGTGAGGGAGGAGACCGGTCGGTTCGTCCAGTAGGCGTAGTAAGGTTTTGCCTTAGAGGGAAAGAATATCATGCCTCTCCTATCGACTTTAAAATCTCTGTGAGTCTGTTGCGTCCCTTCGAGAAATGGATGCGATTCATGATGAGCCAGGAGCATGTAAAAACGAATTTGACCAAGGCGCAGATCGTTGATGCTGGTGCGGCTTCCGCATTGCTTCAGATTAGGAAAGATATTCTAGGCTTGGTTGCTTTTGTTTCCAAATGGTGTCCGGACACCCACACGGCCGTATGCAGGTGGGGTGAAATGACCATCTCCTTAGAGAGCGTGGCTGTATTGCTGAACCTTCCCGTAATTGGGAACCTCGATGTTAGGTTGTCTGCAGATGAAGAAGAAATGCACGCCGCCTTGCTTGCGAAATCAAAAGGATTCGTTCGGAAAGAAAACGAGACAAGATGTTTTTAAATCTGGTGGGTGTCTCAATGGTTTCTTGATGAGTTGGAGTCGAAACAGAAGAATAGTACGCTTCATGTCGCGGCGTTCTTGGCTCTTTGGTTATCCAGAGATATTTTTGACGACGGCTCGGGTAAGAAGGAGTTAAGACAGGAACTTATCAAGTTTGCCATAAAATTGGCAAAAGGCGTCGTTCTCCCTATTGGTTGTTTGTTTCTTGGTTCTCTGTATGCACACTTGGATCAGCTGGTTTCGGACATGCGCGCCTCAAACGGCTACATGAAAGTGGATTCGTATATTCATGCCGCCTTTCTCCAGACATGGCTTTGGGAGCATTTCGAGAAGTATGCCCCGAAACCGTTGGATGTACTTCCCGAGTCTTAGGGTGGCTCTAGGATACTGCGCTGGTCGAACATGCGCCCAAAGACTGGTTCAAACCTGGTCGGACTTCTTGACAACTTATACGCGGTTAATTTTCGTCCATGGGCTCCGGTGCATGCGTCTATAACTCAGATCAGTACCTTTTCTCCTTCTCCGAACATGTCTTTGTCTTCTGATAAAGAGGATCTGAGTGTTGGAGAGATGGTGTTTATGCGAAGCTGCACGCCCGGTCATGTGCCGTCTTTCTTTCGAGGATCTTGCGAAGCAATCTCTTACAACATCGATTGAGCGGCTCGGCATATGGGTTTTGACCAAGGGGTCCCACTCGTTCGTCAGCCGGTTGTTCCAGAAATCCCGTTTTCAATTGTTCTCGATGCTAGTGTTCTCATGTCGGGAAAAAGTCTCTCTTTTCTGCTTGCGGAACGGAATCCATCAACAACCTCCAAATATAATATATTTTGGCAGGACGAGTTTCTCGTTATCCATGGATTTGTGAATGATGTGGTAGAAAACCGTCGCGGTAAGCCTTCTCCTGCAGTTTTAGCGGAACATCCACTGCTGAGGGATCCCAAGCGAAAATCTGTTAGCCCGAATGAAGATAGTCCCCAAGTGAATGAGCGAATATCTAAAAGCCGTGCTGGTGGTTTTCAGTCGGGTCCGACGGCTCTTCCGACTTTTAGTTCTTCCAATATGTGAGTATGTATAATTTTCTTCCTGATTCGGTCGGATTACATATGTCTTTGTCTCATTTCTGAGCGTTTGTTCTTGTGTCTTGCCCAGGGTCTTAGAAGTGTGAACGCCTTCACTAAACTTGTACGTGGTAAGAAGACAACATCTCTTGGAACGGAAAGCGGCGATGCTGAAGCTTCCCATGGTGAAGGGGAATCCGAGAAGGATGAAAGCTCAGAGTCCAGAGATGGCGAGAGTAGTTTTTCCGATAGCAGTGCTGAATCATCCTCCAGTCGGTCTGAAAGCGAATCAGTGAGTCTTCTCCATTTTCTTCTTCTTCTTCCTTCTTTCTTCCTTCTCCCTCTTTTTTTTTGAAGAGTGTTTAAGCCGTGATATCACAGAGCGAAGAAGGTTCTGAAGATGAACTTGAGACGGAAGCTAGTGGAGACACGGCTTCGTCTCCAGCCGTGTCACCCAAACCTGGTGGCTTTGAAACAAAGGCCGATCAAGATGGAAGCGTCGTTGTGACTCAAACAACGGAGATTGCTCAAGTGAATGTCGGCGCAATTGTTGTTAGGAATCCTTTTCCAGTTACTAATGCAGTTGCAGGTGCCACCTTCGTTCCTCCATACTTGGTTCCTTATCCGGATCACGTGTTGATTGGGGGATTTAGCGTGCCAGCTAAACACGCGGCGTTATACACCAAGATATGGGAAAGTTATGGTCATATTGCCACGACCAAGAAAATTACTAGCCGATACGCACTGGTTAAGCGTGTGGAGGAAGCATTGTCTTCGATTGACAACATGTGCAACGTGACTGGTCACACGGTTTCTCGAGATGTAATCTCAAGCTGGAGGTTCCATCGCGATATGTGTACAGAGTTCGAGTTCAATGCTCCTTGGTTCGTCGAAGGTTTCTCCGAGGTTGAAAAGATGCTGGCCCAAACAATCGAAGATCCTTCTGCAGACATGGTGAAGAAGTAGGAAGCGGAATTAAAAAAATTATGCATGCAGCTGAAGAGTTGAAAAGGGTGGCTCTCCAGAGCACGAGGGAGGCCTTTGCTAAGAGGAGCAAGCCGTTGCTGGAAAACTTTCCTTGAATACATTTCTGTCTTTGGAACTTCTTATCTTTTAGTTTTTTTTTTTGAAAGGCAAATGAAACGCCTAGTTTATGGTTTTGATTTTCTGGATTTTTTGGGTTGATAGACAAATGTTATCTCGAAGGTTTTTGGACTTTTCTTTTGGAATGAATTGTTTAGGAAATGAAATTATCTTGGTTATGACTGAAAGTGACGCGGGCATCCCAGGAAAAACTTGGAACCGTGTGTTGTAGATGACATGGGATAAAACATAACATGAGTACCGGTTATTCCATTCTCATGAAAACTTGAAATAGCAAACCACGTATCTTGTCTAGGTAAGACTTACTCGGTTTCTCAGGTCTCCTAATGAAAAGGGAACCTTCCGGGTGTAATACTCAGTTTTATGGGAAGCGCCGCCGTGATTGTAGAAAGTCCCGGTCCACATCGAGTTGCCTGATAACCGAGTCGCTGGTTCTCGGGCGGATCGTTTGCTTCAATTTTTTGGGAAGTCCCCAGTCATCCCTTGTCGTGTCATGACTGATAATCGAGTCGTCTAGTAACTGAGTCGTCGATCCTTGAGCGCTTTGCCTGCTTCTACCATCTTGATGTCTGGGTCGAAGCATGAGATCGATGGTCGAAGATTGACATTGTAACCGAAAGATCAATCTCCCACTATGGTTGTCAATTGTTTGTGGGTGAAAATGGTTTTTGCTGATTTCGGTAATTTCGGGTGTGTGGGTGAGAAACGAATTTAAACCCTAAATAATGTACTGCAAGGGAGTACTTTAGATTCGAGAGATCAATCTGTACAAGTCCGGCCTAAACCAAGAAATGGTCGTTCCAGACTTGCTTCGGTCACTAAGTGGAGGAGAATGGGTTGGTTTTGGGGAGGGAAGCAAGGAAAGTGATGAGACCAGAATAGTTGATTCTGGAAGAGTAGTTATGTTATGACTTGTATCAGAAAGTGGGAAGCTAACAGATGGGAAAGCTAGCAAACGTTTTCTGAGTGGTGTCTGCTCCTGACCGAACTTGTTGTTCGGTGGAAATAGGTAAGACCTATTTATACAAGTCGAAGTGAAACGTACTCTGGTCTCATTAAGGAATGGAAAAATGGGTGAGTAAATGGGAGGAGGTGGTAACAGTTAACGCATGGAATTGATGTTCCATAAAACCGTTAACGCATGGAATTGATGTTCCATAAAACCGTTAACGCATGGAATTGATGACCCATAAAACTGTTAACGCATGGAATTGATGTCCCATAAAAGAGCGTTTCACCATTAACTCCCTGTATTTACTAACCGCCTCATCCTTATGACGAGCGTAGTGTACGCCGCACGCTGTAAACCGCCAAACCAATACCCAAAGAGGATCCCCCAGTTTGTGATATGTGTTGATGTCTCGAATGTTATTGTAGAAAACGTGTAGTATATTGTTGTTGCCTGGCAAGTTGAGCTTGAGAGACTTGCTAGATTGGCGACCTTCGATGGTCGAGATTTTGCATCTTAAGAGGAAAGGTAGCCATTGATCGTCGCACGCTTTCGTTTGTTGGTGGCCGTATAGGGAAGGCCAACATGGTGGCGCGGCTAGGTTGGCATGCCATTGGCATGGCATGGTGGTGCGGCTAGGTTGGCGTGACCAAACTAGGGTTTTGGGTCAAAGGTTACCATGTGTTGTCAGGTAACCTTGGACGGCTAGGATTTGCTCCTAGGATTGAAGGGCGACCGTTGATTGTCGCACGCCTTCGTTTTGGTAGCCGCGTAAGAAGGCCGGCATGGTGGCGCGGCTAGGTTGGCATGCCATTGGCATGACATGGTGGTGCGGCTAGGTTGGCGTGACCAAACTAGGGTTTTGGGTCAAAGGTTACCATGTGTTGTCTGGTAACCTTGGACGGCTAGGATTTTCTCCTGGGATTGAAGGGCGACCGTTGATTATCGCACGCCTTCGTTTTGGTATCCGTGTAGGGAAGGCCAGCATGGTGGCGCGACTAGGTTGGCATGTCGTTGGCATGGCATGGTTTGGCGTGGCCAAACTTAGGTTTTCGGGCCAAAGGTTACCATGCGTTGTCTGGTAACCTTGGATGGCTAGGATTTGCTCCTGGGATTGAAGGGCGACCGTTGATTGTCGCACGCCTTCGTTTTGGTAGTCGTGTAGGGAAGGCCAGCATGGTGGCGCGACTAGGTTGGCATGCCATTGGCATGGCATTGTTTGGCGTGGCCAAACTTAGGTTTTCGGGTCAAAGGTTACCATGCGTTGTCTGGTAACCTTGGATGGCTAGGATTTGCTCTTGGGATTGAAGGGGGGTCGTTGATTGGCGCACTCCTTCGTTTTGGTAGCCGCGTAGGGAAGGCCAGCATGGTAGCGTGGCTAGGTACGTTTGGCATGGTGCGGTTTGGATTGGCATGGTGGGGCCAAGGGTTTGGCATGTCGTTGGCACATGGCGCGGCTAGCATGGCTAGGGCCAAGGCAAGGTGCGGTTTGGCTTGGCATGGTGGGGCCAAGGGTTTGGCATGCCGTGGGCGCATGGTGCGGCTAGCATGGCTAGAGCCAAGGCAAGGTGCGGTTTGGCTCGGCATGTGAGGCCAAGGGTTTTGCGTGAATGGTTTGGCTTGGCATGGCGGGGCCATGGGCTTGGCATGCCATGGGCTCATGGTGCGGCTAGCATGGCTAGGGCCAAGGCAAGGTGCGGTTTGGCTTGGCATGTGGGGCCAAGGGTTTGGCGTGAATGGTTTGGCTTGGCATGGTGGGGCCAATGGCTTGGCATGCCATGGGCGCATGGTGCGGATAGCATGGTTAGGGCCAAGACAAGGTGCGGTTTGGCTTGGCATGTGGGGCCAAGGGTTTGGCGTGAATGGTTTGGCTTGGCATGGCGGGGCCAAGGGCTTGGCATGCCATGGACGCATGGTGTGGCTAGCATGGCTAGGGCCAAGGCAAGGTGCGGTTTGGCTTGGCATGTGGGGCCAAGGGTTTGGCGTGACCAAGCTAGGTTTTTGGGTCAAAGGTTACCATGTGTTGTCTGGTAACCTTGGACGGCTAGGATTTGCTCATGTGATTGAAAGATGGTCGTTGATTGTTGCAGCCCTTTGTGTTGGCAGCCAGCGTTGTGCATGGCGTGTTGGGACGGCAAGCATGCTTGGTATGCTCTAGCGTGGAGATGTAGCTGGCACGGCTTGCCATTGGCACATGGGGTGCGGCTAGCATGGTCGGCATGCCTTGGTGCGGTAGGTGTGGCTGGCACGGTTTGCCATTGGCATAGGGGGTGCGGCTAGCATGGTTGGCATGCCTTGGCGCGGTAGGTGTGGCTAGCACGGTTTGCCACTGGCACAGAGGGTGCGACTAGCATGGTTGGCATGCCTTGGCGCGGTAGGTGTGGCTGGCATGGTTTGCCATTGGCACGTGTGGCGTGGGAATTAGGGTTTTGGCCTACCGAAACCTAATTAGCATTAAAAAAAGGTACCCGGGTAATTTTTCATGATCAAATTAATGGGTTCCATAAATGCTTTTGGTGGAGACATTATTACTCAAGTTCTGTGACGTCATTGTCTGACTAGGGTTTTACGATTTTAACCCTAAGCTAAAAACCACCATCAACAATTATGTAATATTAATTTGTTACATTGATATTATTTTTTTATTTTTTTCCGTTCTTATGATTTCGGTTCAAATAATTATTCGACATCTAGATAAAAATTTGAATACGAATTCGAAGTGAAAAGTATTATATTCGTTCAGATTTCGAACCTAATTAATTCGGAATCCAAACAGTGCACTATTCGCATCCGTATGCATCCATTTACACCCTTACTAACAATGGTATCCCTCCTCGGGATAAGGTTACGCAATTGGACCCATAGAGATAAATGGGTTGCCAGGTCTAGTTTTATTTTTATAAAAGGAATATCACAAGTAGTACATAATCAATCTAGATAATTTAAGTCCTTATTAATTGAGATAGAAAAACAAGACATGTTCTTGTTGAATTCGTATCTTGAAAGATAGATTAATTGCAAGTTTTGTACTTGTTAGAATCAAGATCCTCTTAATTCAGATATTAATAGGTTCATCTTGGATATTGATTTTTGAGATCGTCCAAGAACTCTTCTACATAATCAGGTACACTGACCTTTGGTCTATACATATTGATTGTGGAAGAGGAAAGAAATAAAACTCTACATACATATTGTTCAAAGGTCTTTACTTTAAACTCTTACTTGCAATTGTATTCAGTTTTTTCCATACAGGTTACCGAACGAAAAAGTTGGTGGTGGACTTGGTAACCTCTTATTTTCACCCTCCAACTTCGACTTACACCTTGTTTATTTGAGTTTGATTCGCGATCTGAATTTAACTCTGCTTGAGTCAGATATCAGATCGTTTGTTTATGTTTGACTCAAATTATGGTTCTGCTTGTACATTTGGCTAATAACTATTCGAGTCAGGTCTCATTTTGTGCATGAATCGTTGGGCACATATTTACTAGGATAAAAAAAAATACTTATAACTACTATTTTACTATATAATTTTTGAGTCAGATGTAATAAATCAGATGTAGATGTAATAAGTCGAATTCGGATAAATTGATATATTAATACTCTACTGATCTTCAGAATAATATTTTATGTTCAATTTATTGTTATCCTCACCACCTCTCCCAAGTACTTGTAATCTTGACAGTGATGATGGTTGCACGACATTCTATGTTTTTAGAGGCATACATGATAACGGTGAAGTTAGTTATGATAAGAACGTTGTAGTTTTTTCTAGACCTGGAGAAAATCAATGAGAAAAAAATAAATTTGGATAGCCACATAGGAGACTATTCAAAATTCATTGATTCTTTGCTTTTCTTTCAAGGTAAATTATATGCATTCGGTGATGCTATAACTAGGTTATAGAAATTGAAATACAAAAACTAGGGCATCATGTTGTAGTTGATAAACAAACCTATTTTCTTAGAGAATTCAAGGAATAAGAAGCCAATTTCTCACTAATAGGAGAAGGAGAGGAATTCACTCTTTATATATTAAATTGTTTTAAATCTGGTAATGAAATCTTCAAAGTTTATTTAAATTGCAGCCTAAGAGGTTTTAGCAAAGTTGCGTAGACATATATCTTTGAATTGGATCAGTCATCAATAACTTTTGTTGAAATCTATGGGCGATCATGTTATTTTTTGTGTATAAACATGGACACGGAAGACTTGTACTCTATAAAGTATAATTCAACCTGCAATGTGTATTGCTCATCAGCTGATATGTGACTGCAAAAGGGTTGTTTGTGCTATATACTACCTGAAGATCAAACTTTATACATATTGTTGGAAAAAAATGGGTTATAACTAGAGGATAAAAAACGAACAAGAATGATGTACCTCTGACTTCAATAATCTTTCTATTAATTCTTTTAGACAATAGTTCGACATTTTCCAAATAAATTAGCGAGTACAACATGTCAATGAATTATGTATTCAAGATCCAACGAAGCCCTAACACCATAATCAAATTCAATGTTTGTACTTCCTTGATCCGACCAAGAACACATTGTTTAAGGCTTTTGGTGATGCTATTTGAAAAAGCGGAGGTATAACGACCACACCCAGTAATTCGTTCGGCAATCTGTATGGACTAAACTCCAATGTAATTCCGAGAGCACCAACTTAAAAGTAAGACTCAATTAAAAAATATATCAAAGAGCTTTATCTATGTTTCTCAATAAAGTCATCAAATCGAACAGATAGAAATCCGTGAGCCTGATTGATATGAGAAATAACTTGGATGCTACCAAAGAAAATGCCCAAGTGTCAATCAAGTTATATCCAACAAACAAGGTCGGATTTATCAACTGATTGAACTACGCACAATCAGTGATATTTCAATTATATAAACAAATATAATGCGTAGAAGAAATAACACAGACACCAGAAATTTTGTTAATGAGGAAACCGTAAATGCAGAAAAACCCAGGTACCTAGTCCAAATTTGAACACCACACTATATTAAGACGCTACATACACTAGCCCACTACAAGTTAACTTCAGACTAGAATGTAGTTGAGTACTAACCAAGTCCCACACCGATTAAGGTACAATCCCGTTATTACGCCTCTAGAACCATGCCGGATTCTGCGCACTTGATTCCCTTAGATGATCTCACCCACAACTAAGATTTGCTACGACCCAAATTCGAAGAATTATAAACAAATCTGTCTCCCACAGATATGTATAATCTTTATTCTTTTTGTTCCGTGTTTTGATACAAAAATCAAGGTGAACAGGAACCAACCAATACCCCGGACTTATACTCTCGAAGAGCAGCTTAGAAATATCAGTCACCTCATAATAACCTAACTGATTGATAAAAACAGTTATTGCGGAATCACAAGAGTCTGAGACGAAGAATTGTTGTGATTACTTTTTATATCTTACCTATGGGAGATAAATCTTTAGTAAATCTTAGAGAAGATAAAACTCAATAAGATAGAAAAAGTAAGATCAAAATACACAACTACAGAAAAAATAGTTGGATCTGGCTTCACGAATCCCAAATGAAGTCTTCAAGTCGCTAAACTAATAATGGTTTTGGAAAAACCTAGGTTAAAGAAGAATCGACTCTAGTTTACAACTAGGACACAGGAAAGTGTCGGAATTAAGTTTCCAGTTGCTAGAGTTCTCCATTATATATCCTTTCAAATCAGGGTTGCCTACAATCAAACCTAAGATAGCTTAGTAACAAAGAATTCAATATTCATCGTTAGATGAACTCATGATTTAAGATTTAAGCTAAGTCTGCTTAGAAATTAAGCAATCAATCTCCACCGTTCTATGGTCTTATCTTGTTACACACAAATGAAATATACTTATATTTAGATATGGGTAACCGTACCTAAACATGTATATTGGGATGGCTCAATAATGCTTGAATGAAGTTAGCCATATGAATACTTTTGTCTTAACCATATTCATCTAACACTTCTAGATCAAATATGATGATCAATCAATCATGATAGATAATCAAATGAATATAATTGTGTTTCAAATAGAGTTGTTCAATTGTTCACTATGTCATAAAAATATCCATGAACAAATTGACACGAATCGTATTGATTACCGTAATCGTACAAAGTACTTATACAAGAAATCAATTCATGAACATTAAGCCATGATTTGAAAAGTTAATTTGCATTCCTTAAATCATAAATGTTTTAGTTCATGAGTATGAGAATCATACATGATTATAGAACTTAACCAATATGTTCTGTGAAATCAGGTCCCGCGAGAGAGATCGCTAGGGAGAACATCGGCTAGAACTTAACCTTGGCCTAGTCAAGTCGCTTTTACCCTTGGCGGCTACGACTTCTTCAGCTCAGAGGTTAAAGACAGAAAACGAGCAACAATATTGTTTTAAATAAGAAGAAAGTGAAGTTAGCCATATCGAAGGAATACTTTTTCGATTACGCAAATATGATGATCAATCAAATCCGGTTCATGTAAACAATTGTTCCGAACCCAAATCATGATTTGAAAAGGTAAAAGTTCGTTCGTATACAAGCAGGTACGCAACACTAGTTCCGGACCTTCTCAGACCTTGGCAACACTAGTTCGGACGCTATAAGTAAATCTATTTGCATACTAAGAAATGCAAACAAGAGTTAGGACCTGAATCATTACAATATAGTTCGCTTACTGGCTATGCATACCGTATTGTATCCAGACATGGGTAATTGTTCTAAACTCTCGTTTCAATCATTGAAACATCCTTAGAAGATGACAATGGTAATTTCACACGTACCATTAGCTTCAAGTAATTTTCAAGTGATCAAATGATTAATACGAAACTTCCCAAGCTAACATCAAATGACTGTCTCACACAAATCATGTAAGATGTTCAAGGTAATTTTCACATGATCATCTTTTGACTTAATATTTAGTTTCCAACAAATAAATTTTTTCCAACTAAACTCGTCAAGAATATGATGAACATAGCTAAAGAAAAAAGCTTCCAATCACATATTTCTAGAAATAAATAAGCGAGATAAACTCATTTCGAAATATCAAATGTGCATAATGTAAAATTATATATAGTTATACGACTTAGTCTCATTAGAATATAGAATAGAATAGACTTCTGAGTGATAGATAAGTTTAATGTAAAAGTATATATAGTTATATGACTTAGTCTCATTAGAATATAAAATAGTATAGACTTCTGCGTGATAGATAAGTTTTAGTCTCCATATACCTTTTGTTGATGAAGTTCCTCCAAGATCCTCAGTAGATCTTCTTCTTCAATTGGTGAACGCCGTGAAGTCTAAATCTCAATTACACATTCTATCCTAATCTGATACGTAGCTATAAGTAGACTAGATCAACTACTTGACTAACAATCTTGAGATAACAACGCTTGCGAGTTCGACCGAGCAGTGCTCTAACATTATTAGAAGAAAAGAAATCGATGAGTTCTGATGTAGTTTCAAGAGAAACAATCACCATTATTCATGGCGGGTTTCATGTCCTATGGAGATACCTTATCATCTCCGGCAGACACCTTTAAAAGGCATGATTGGAGGACATTGAAAATAAAATCCCCCTCCCCCAACACACACACACACCAAAAATAAAAACTTATATAATTGGAATAGTTGCATCACTCAAGTTACTTCCTACGTAGTTAAGGGGGATGAAGTCAACATAATTCAAGCAAAGTTGAGAATAAGCATCATCATATAAACCAATACATAAATGATAGGTAACTTTTAGATTTGAACCTTCACTTAATGTAAGAAATTCAAATCATTATTGAGTTTCTATGGTGAAACTAGTTTTGAACCAAGTACCCCTTGTGATAAAACCGGAATTTCCACACATAATGATTTCATAGAATAATATGTTTTGTAGCTAGCACGTTAAAGGTCATGTGCTTAAATCCTGGATTCATGAGTTTTCATTACAGTACGATCTTCTTCTCTTAGTAAATAACCTGATTTCCATATTCATATAGGTAAGTCTCTTCAGATATTTCTACTATACATCTATTAAAGAAATATAGAATGATAAGAATTTACATCCATCTGGGGTTGTCGCCTCCGAGATATCTGTCAAAATGTCAAACATTATGCATATGTTTTGAATATGTCCAACACAATTTGAACCAAAAGACAATGGTAGTACCGCTTTCTTACCGTGCTTGAGGATTAAATATTACAGACTTGAAAACTTTTTTTTTTCTTTTCTGGTTTCCGATATTTGTGATTCTTCTTGCATACTTGATTATCTGGGATACAAACAAACAATTTATCTTGATAGAAATAAAACTTGTATATGGATCAAACAAACTATCTAGTTGCTTCTTCTTATTTAGTTGCTTGGATAGAGCTTGTTCACTAAGATTGATTAGTTCGATAATCTTTGTCTTGGTTTCATATTTGATCAAAGGAGTTTATATTAATTAAACGAAATATCCTTTACTCTACTTTATCTATGATCGAAAGATTAATTTGGGAGATTGATAAGTGAGTTAGTTACTTGAATAGAATTAGTCATTTGTTTTTTCGGGTTACGATCCAAATGAGTTGAGTGGAAGTCTTCACGTGCGAGTAATCAACTCAAGATAGTGGACTCTGTATCAGGATTCATGTGTGTATACCGAATTGGTGGTACACATAGGAATGGTGAAGGATCCGGGGTCACGAAGGAGTATATACTTGGTCTCAATTATACGAAGTTGGGTAGTCAATTTGTATAATGGATTAATTATAAGAGTATTCATAATTGTACTAGGTCGAGTTATTACGCCGGACACTTTTCCTCGATAGTAAAATCTTTTGTGTGGTGCTATTAATATACTTTTCGCACTACAATTAAGTAATTGCACTTGTACATTAATCCACTTGGTATTATTGCATGGTCACAAACTTAAACTATATACCAAGTTACATCTTATTTAAGTAATTCCTTGGCCATTATTTTTTTGGTAGAATTACACAAGTTGTGTCTGTATAGGTTGAGATCGAAAATATTTTGTTCTACTCGGTACCCACATGATTTCAGATTCAACGCCCAATTCTAAAACTCTCATATATTCACTTGAAATCCCATAACAGACTCTTTTGAAGATTGCTTCTCCATCTGAGAAATCTCATTGTAAAACTCTACATCAGAAGTTGTATTCTACATTCTTTTTGATTAGTGTCAATATTACCCTGCAACTGAAGATAAAATTTTGAGGACCAAACAACAATAATATTTTGGAATGAGTTAATATTGCACTTTGCACTTGAATGGACAAATCTCTTGCAATGAGATCATGAAATCGGTTTCCAAGGGTATTTTTCTTTTACCAATATTTTTACATCATCTACTTTAACTGGAAGCTTAACAAGGAAATAACAATCTGCTGCAATTTCGGTACAGATTGGCAAATGACATCTTATCTTCAAAGCAGTCTGTTGAATTTTTCATCATCAGTTTATCCACAAAACAGGAATACCTAGCAGAACAAACTTCATTCCAGATATGAATTAGTACCTCCTTGAGATTCATTAAGACAAGTATAGTACTATCGACTAAATATGAGATTTTATGAAAGGTGCAATATGCATGGTCGAATAAGAAATAATTTGTTTACAATTTGTGGCAAAGGATGTATAGTCTTTGGTTTTCCACTGTGTAAATAAACTTTTTGCACAAAAGAGAAAGCTATCATTTTCCCTAACAAAATACCCTACTACAAGAGATTCACAATATTCAATATGGGTTTTGATTTTACATGATATAAAAACGATTGTTTGTTACCCATCAATCGGAATTAGTTCTTCATTGTAACCTTTTCGGCAAGAAACCTTAGGATTAGGGTTTGATTTTGGAATTCCATTAACTCCCAAAAAAAGAATGAGGAGGTGATAGACGCGTAAAATCATATATACTAAGGTCTAATTCACAATCAATCACAGGTTTAAAATGCTGATTCACTCTGATTGGTAATAGAAACAAGAAGGGAGGGAGAAAAATGACTTCCATCCGTGGAGAAACGTAAGAAAATGGTGCCTTAGAAAATCGCCTCCAATCCCCTTCCACGCCAAAAGAGCATTTGAAAACATGTGGTCGTTCTTTTTTATTTTTTGAACCAAAGATGGTGTTATTAAATCTTTGTGGATTGAACTTGTCCTGTTTGATGATGTTTTCCACATTTATTTTAGGTTGGAAATCGTCTGTTTTAACAAATTTCCTATTCATACTCGAAATATTATGCGACATGTACTTGATACAATCTAACCTCGATAGATGAATAACCTCGCCAAATGAATAATATTTTTAGGGATCAACTTGGGCAAATGGACTAAATAAATAACCTCGTTAATTGCAATAATGAACAAAAAGTATTTGTGTCTTTAAAGGACCTATGAAAATATAAATGAATAACTACCAAATTTCATACAAAAAATCAATATCAATAAATGAAAATACTTCATCCAATCAACAATATACGAAGTCATTTTTTCTCAAGAAATGCATTGAAAAATTGATTGTTTTTCCTTCCACCTAAACTGAACTGCATCGCATTCTTTAATTTTTTTGTAATGCCTGCACAACTTCTGGAATATTTTGCTCGTATTGTAGGAAGTATGGTGATTACTTCTTGAAACGCCCCTTTTGATGGTACATTGGTATGGTACTTATATCATTTGGTCCAGGATCATTCTTATATGTAACAGTTACACAATACTCTTTAAATAAATAAATATTCATTTATAGATAAATAAAAATATGTTCATTAATCGATAAATAAATAAATTCGCTAAACAAATATTTTTTTCCGGTCCGGAAGGTATTCATTTATTGAGGTTAGAATGTATATGTTAATTAATCTTTTTTTATTAACTTTAACTGGGTTGAACATTCACGTCATTTCATCGTTAAACGAAAATTTTCTTGTCACATTAAAAACCACTAAGGGTAATATACGTACATCGTTAAAACAGTAAAAATTTTCAAAGAATTTAAGTTGCCTTAGGTATAAAAGCCATGAAAATTTATCTAGGACATATTTGGTATTTACAAAAATCTTTCACATAAATGATCAGGGCATCACCAGATCGTTTCCCTCGTTGAATCACTCGGTCCCTTTCCAAAAACAAGCGTAAAAACGTCGCAGAAACCAAATCGATCAATAATAGAAGCTCAAAATGGACAAGGAGGTATCGTCATCAGCAACGCAAGTTTTGTCGTCTCGTTTGATACTTGAATTATCCAGTAATTCTCTCTCTCTTTCTCTTTCTAAATCAACATAATTAATTAGACTTTTTGTTAATCAATTCAGATAATCTAAAAGCCCTCATGAAGATTTATTGGAAATCCAATAAGAAGAACTGTTACTTCTATATTACAAAAGATGCTAACTAAGGGAAGTTTGAAGATCATATTTTCAAAGCTCATCCCACCCAGGTATATAAATCACTAATTTAATATGTATCTTTTTACCTAAACCAGGTATATAAATCATTAAATTTATTGTTCTTCTTCTTTAGGTGAACGTACTAGTGGGACAGGTGGCTGATGACAACAGAAACAAAAAGGCTAATACATGACATGTATCTTTTATACAATATTCAATTATATTTGCAGTAATTTAATAACTATACATAGAGACTAAAATTGATTGTATATGATTAAAAGAAAAACTAAAGATAATACGATTTAGTTTCCCACCAATAGTATTACGAAAAGCTTTTTAACACCAAAGAACACTTTAAACGAAGGAAACGCGAGATGTACGTTTCATATAATTAGATGACTCCTATCTCTAAGTATCCACAACAAGCTCAATCATGGTTCACATTGAGAGATAAAACTAGAGGAAGACTAATTTTGAGGAAACTATTGTTTACCTAGCTTGAAGGGCTTATAGGTAGTCTCTTCTTATGAAACATGTTTTCTTTTTCTTAAATTAATAATGTTGATTACACAAACTACAAACCAAAATATGTCTCATGTGTTAAAAAGTCTAACGATATGAAGTTTGTTGTTAATTTGCATGCGGATAGTTGTAAGAAAATATCTTTTTATATATAATTTTTTGTTTACCATGGAACCTCATGATAAACATTAATCCTATTATACCAAAATCATAAACAAATTAACCATCATATTACCTATTGAAAATCTGGATTCATAAAAAATTAACTCTTAATTGATTATATTATCTCGATTAATATAACAACTTGTTTGTTTCAATTTTTTCATTTCCCTGGAATTGGATTCTAAGAAAAGGATTCCTTAGTACAAAAAAATATGTTTGGTTGGTGGTCGGTTGTCAATCCGTCAAATATAATTTCACTTTCTCAATCAACTAGATATAAATATAGTAAGCGATAAGAAAGAGTTCGTATCCACAGAGAGGCTTTCGTTGTTATAAAATTTTAGTTTCTAAAGTAACCACGGGGAATGTTTGTTGTATCTAAGCAAATAAAAGTAATTGAAAGCAAAGTAAATAATTGGAGAAATCAATAAGGAGAAGATATTGGTCACGGTATAGTATCATTCACAAACATGTATTATCATCAATGATTAGAATTGGTATTTTAATCTCGTATTTATTAAAAGTCCTAGGATACCTTGATCGCAAGTATAACCCGTTAATTCCCTGTTTTCATCACAACCACATTAAAAGATGCATATGTGAATTCTTCGTAGAAAGCAACCTAAAGTGTAAAAGCACAATTAAATTTAACTCCCTAAAAGCATTAAGTTTTATGGAATAAGACTCATCAATGCAAACAAATGTGTAAAAGCACTAAACGTTTTAACAAAAGTTATGATTCACTTGTGACTAGTAGGATGTATCACTACAAGCACTAACCACAATTATGCTACTTAGAATCAGGGATAAACAACTTTTTCGTATTGAAAACCCTAATATAGCTCTAGAGATGAAAGTAAATCGGATTGATTCCGGACTCAACCAAACAAACTATCAAATCATATAACTCTATTAATTGTGAATCACAAACAATAAAATATTGAGACAATACTAATTCATTGAATCATATAACATATTGAGAAATCAACTTTATCCCATAACCAATAATATTTGTCTAGCTACTCATAGCTATGGAGTTCATCATAATAATATTAATTGAAAGAAGAAGATGAACAAAAGCAAACCCTAGAAGCGTAAACAAAACCGGCTCTCCAAAGTACCAAGAATAAGATAAGATATAAGTTGTAGAAGACCTTCCCTTTATAGCTTTTCTCCAACTTCTAAAATTAGGTCTAGTCTTCAAAGTCCATTAGGTGAAAATCCACCAAGCCCATAAGAAGGAGAAACCCATGTAGAAAATATGTCCCAAAAATCGTCGTGAAAACTGGTATTGCGGCCGGAAATCGGTCGGAAAGGTCGCCGGAAAACGCCTCAGGTGACCGGCAAAGTCCGCCCGGTCACGGGTCAACGGGTCAACTCGGTCAGACCGAGTCAAACCGAGTTAGAGCAAATCGGTGAGTCAGGCCGGTTCATCCCTGAATCAGATCTGAGTCAGTCCCAAGTCAGACTCAGCTGAGCTGAGTGACCTTGCCTGGGCTTGTTGCACTGGCCAGAACTTGTAGCACAATCATTGTGCTTCAGCCATCATGTTCAGCCAAGATGGCTATACACCCAACAAAACACAATCCTGGAATTCAGCTCATGCCTGTCACCTTCTATGCAAACACCACAAGCTCAAGAGCACACACATCCACCTGCCATCTCAGTCAACTCCTACGCAGCCAAAATGGCCCTGCAATCATTCATTCATTCCCTGTGATTCATTTCGGTCAATGGCAATAACACTTGCTATGCCATTTCTTCCCTTCTTCTCGGCCTTGAGACTCAATACCAATTGCAAGCATCTTTCTTTCGGCTCCGGCAAGCACAACCAACACAAGCCTCATCATTGCCTCAAATCTTAAGTCCATTTTTGGCTCGGTCTTACAACTTGACTAATGCAACAACAATTCCATCTATTTCAGCTCCACCAGAACCCATTTTATATCCTTGGCGGTGACAACCAATATTGCCCTTATCTATCACGAAAAAGCACCAAAACATCATCACACTTTCATATATAACAAATCTGCATCTGAGTTCATCATTCTCCCTTGCTTCAGTTCAATAGCAGCATTTCGGCTTCAGGTCAACCATCTGTAGCTGGCACAGCCAACACTTCATTCCATTAAATCATCACCTGCCACTCCAGACTCAAAACCCCTGCTTGCCAGACTCATTTCAAAGCCATGACCACATTCACCAACACAGATCTCCTTTGTAATATCCATTGGAGCTCCCAGCTTCACCTTGGCTCAATCACCTACTTGCATTCAATAGCTGCAACTAGAGCCAGGGCACCATCATCACACCTGCAAAACCATCTGCAATGCCTATGGACCATCACCAGTTCCACCTTTCTTGCCCTGAACCACCAGCAAACTTCAATTGCAGAACCACTGCAATTCCCTGGCAAGCAGCATTAACAGCCCATTGTCACTTACCACAAGCAACAGAATCCACCATTTCAAGCACAGTTTCTCAGCCAACAGCTCCATTATTTCCCTGGACTGCACCTAACCTGTAGTTGCAACTC
Source organism: Papaver armeniacum (assembly GCA_023531295.1). Lineage (NCBI taxonomy): Eukaryota > Viridiplantae > Streptophyta > Magnoliopsida > Ranunculales > Papaveraceae > Papaver > Papaver armeniacum. Next base: position 165,571 of record JAJJWW010008174.1, read on the forward strand.
CAATCCCAGTGCTTAGAGGTGGCAACGGGCCGGGTTAGGGTCAACCCGTGGCGGGTTAGACGGGTTGCGGGTTGACTATGATCAACCCTAACCCGAACCGTTTATTCCTACGGGTTCATGTTTCCCAACCCTAGCCCGTGGCGGGTTAACCCGCGGGTTGACGGGTCGGACCTAGGAAATCAGGTGAACTGGTTTTGGCATCTTTTAAAGGCCAAAAAAAATAAGGCAGTCAGTGAGGATCGAACCTCGACCTTGCTGCTTGCATATAAACGATCATAACCACTGTGCTAGGCTCCAGCTGTTGACATTTCAAAACGATATTATTGCTATCTAAGGCCTTTCTAGCCCCTTATTAATGAATTGGTCAAAATGTCAAATACAGATCCCTATTTTTCTAATCGCACAATTTAATCACCGTCCTGAACCTGCTATACTTTTGTCTCCATCTCTGAAACAAGTAGTCCTCCTTGTACTACTCAAATCAATGAAACGATTCACATCCACCATCTCCTGATTCATCTATTTGCTTTAGAATCGTGATCTATTTTTCTCTCTTAACTATATATATCTACAAAATACTGTTGTAGATCGTATAGATGATGAATTAATTCATTATGATATGAGATTTGATCTTTCATTTCTTGATATGGGTATTTATTAATATGTGAAACATTATATTATTGAATCTAAGTAAGGGTTGATCATGTTTTTGTTTTTGTTTGAGTATATGGATGAAGTACCTAATCATTATTCTTGGTTTTAGATCTGAAATTTTGGGATTTTTAGCATTTAAGATTGTACAACTGAAGATGTTAGTGGTTATTGATGATTAGATTAAATTGAATTGATGGTTTTTGAACTGATTTAGGGATGATCAGTCAAGTTTTTCCCCTAAATCAATGATATTCAGGGGATTTTCATAATAAATTGTGCGCTAAAATCGTAGAATTAATCATTTCCAGGAAAAACGACGGGTTGACGGGTTAACCCGCGGGTTATGCGGGTCAACCCGTTTGACCCGCGGGTGCTAAAAGCTCAACTCTAACTCGGCCCTACTAGCCCACAAGCGGGTTAGGGTCGGGTTTACGCGAGTAGGGTTAGGTCCAACCCGCGGGTTCTCGACCTAATTGCCGGGTCTACAAATTTGCTACTCCATTCGATTCTTGCATCTTTACTTGAGCTGCTGGAACAACACCACCAGCACTGACAAAATTACCAGCACCAATCACCCATTTCATGCAACTCAGACCTTCTCCATCATCAGAACCTCAACCTAAAATTCCCTTATAATTTGCCTTGACTGCTCTGAACCCTTGTTCGATTCACTCTTAATCCATGAGACTCAAACCCAATTCACCATCTCAATCTGTAACAGCAACAGTGACAAAGTCTCTCCATTCATCTCTGATTTCTCCTACTCACATCAAAGAACATCAACAAATTCCACTAAAGCAGAAACCCTAATTCCGATTCAACTCAAATTTGTCTTGCAATTAGCTCAATTGAGCCAAAGTAAAACCCATGTCCATTTTGTCACCAGAATCATCATCATTAGCTTAATCTCCTTTGAATATCTGTTTCTTTGATTCCAACCAAATTCTTCATCAATTTCAACGGCCGTAACTTCTTCTCCTCGATCTCTGCCATCACTTGAGCAACATACATCATTCACCAGAAAAAACCCTTGATTTATTCAATCTCCCTAATTCACTGAATCTTCTCTCGATCTGTTGAACACTGGAGCCGCCATTTCTCTCTCGTTTATGAATTTCAGGTGAAAATGATAATACTTCTCTGAAATTTTGGTTTTGTTGTAAGAAATATAAGAGATATAGCCACTCAGGTGAAGTGGATAAGGGGTATCAAGATAACTTAAGACACCCCAAGAATAGGATAAGGGCCAACCAAATGGCAGCCCCTATGTCGATTCTCATGTCACTCGCCTGCGCTTTGATCTTTCCGTTCCTTTTCGCTTTAAATGGGTGATTTTTTCTCCTTTTGTTCTCGGTGACTCCATTGCACCTATAAAACTCAAAAGCACGCGTAAAGTACATAATTCACAAGAAAAATAGCAAAGAAAGCATAAACTCTATATAGTACATACGGTGTATTCTACACCTATCAGATTCCCCCACACTTAGACTTTGCTAGTCCTCGAGCAAATCAAACAAAACAATAAAATACAACAACTCCGTGTCGTCGAGGCTACGGTCACTTTTAGCATAAATAACAAGCCTTTAAACCCCTAGGTGTCCCTAGTGGACGAGTTATAGTCTCGTGAGGGTTTACTAGAGATATACCCACAAAACCTATTTTTCCAACTTACTAGTTCTCCGTAATGATAGTATCCAACGCACTAAGAAGACATAGAGATTATGCACACTAGTCATAAGAAGTTAGACACATAAATGAACACAATCTCATTCTTAAAAGTTGAGAGAGAAATAACCATCCCTTCTCGACTAAAATTCGGGTTCGGAGTGATCAAAAGTCTCGACTCTGCCTCACAAGAAAGGGTTTTATGATATTGCTCTCAATAATAAACAACTTTTTATGGGTCACACATGTGTCCGGGTTGGAATGAAGAGAGAATCCTGCGACACGTTGAATGGTAGGAAGGTAAAAACCCTCAGAAATATTTTGAAAACCCACATCTTTTATATATTTTGAAAACCCATTTTTCTGACGATCTCTTGAAAGGAATTCAACCATTTAACGAAGGTGGGAATATGCTTACTTACCTCGTTATCCGTTCGGCGTGCGCCTAGCACCACTCTCACAGCATCCATAGAAACGTCTTCGGTCTTCTATCGGTGTCTTCATCTTCGTCTTCGGTCTTCAACTCTTGATGATAACTCTTGAACCTCGTAGAATCTTGACAAAACTAGATGATAACTCTCACAGCATCCATAGAAACTTCATTATAAATATTCATTCTTTCCATTGGCTTTATTGAAAGAATACAAAACTAAAAACAAACTATACAAACCCAAAATATTTTTTTTTTTTTTTTGTATTTTAAAATTTTTTTTTTTTTTTTTTTTTTTTTTTTTTTTTTTTTTTTTTTTTCAATTTTCGTTTTTTTTTTTTTTTTTTTTGAAATAAAACAAATACAAAATAAAAATAAAACAAAATAAAAACTATTAACAAACCTAAAAATTTTCTCTTGTGTTTTTTTTTTTTTTTTGAGACAAGAGAAAGTAAAATACAAATAAAATAAAAATGTAAGTACAATGCCATGGTGTAAGTACTTTACCGCTTGAATCTTCACAACTTATATGTCTTGATAACATAGACTTCTCGAATTCTCATCCTTAATAATTTCCACTCTTGTATAATAATCTTCAACTTATAAAAATTCGCTCCTTTGTTTTGTTGCTTTACTCAAATCTGAAATCTTGCCCATTTTTGCAATGTTGCTTGTAAACCTCGAACGTTTTCAACTTTCCTTCAAATCTGTGATGCTCCTCTTGTTGATGATGATGGTGTTTCTATGGACATGTTGGTGTAGAGAGAGATAAGGTGGATGGTGCTAACTGCGAACAAGATTACAAGTGGTATGTAAGTTAGCAATTCGATGTCACCAACATGGTTGATAAAATAGCACTCAAGAGATCAAAATAGTGCTTCTAGTGGTGGGAAGTTGGGCAGCTCACCATTCTGCCCGGAATTTACGTACGGTGACACACACTCAAAAAGCACAAATTTAGACAGTACAAAAAATTGAAGGTTGGTGCCTCACATTATGTAACATGGGTAGTCTCCACTATAGGGGATCCTTTGTTCTAATACCGAATTCAGTCTGCACCTTATTTTCCACTGGCATGGTTAAATCCGACTTTAACTCTCATACAATTAAGAAACCCGATCATGTTCTCTGTCATCTCTAAGTTCAGTCACTATTGTGAGATTCTCGATGTAATCTTAGCGACATGTATACTATGTGACTCTAAACTAACTACAAGTTGGAGGTTTCTTATTCACTAGTTCACAAAAAAGTTGAAAAATTGCAAAAATTTACAACATAAACCACTCCCCCACACTTAAACTTTTACATTGTCCTCAATGTAAATTGAATCGTCCAAAGTAAGTCAAGGTGGGAAATCCTAACAAAAATCAGCAAAAACAAAGTAAAAACAAAACAAGAAAAACTAAAAACAAGAAAAGAAATAAATACAAGACAAGAAATACTCATCCTTTGGGTTGCCTCCCAAGTAGCGCTTGGTTTAAAGTCGTCGAGCCGAGCTATCTCCTTGCTTTCTATGATTCCTCCAGAGGGAGCACATCCACAAAGTTAACTCCTTCCACCACTTCGGAAGTGAAATTCTCATAATATGGTTTCAACCGGTGCCCATTAACTTTAAGTTCTTTCCCTGTAGCTATGCTACGAATTTCCTTGCACCATGAGAAAACACATTAGTAACAATAAAAGGTCCGATCCATCGTGACCTTAGTTTACCGGAAATAATTGCAAACGAGAATTAAACAAAAGCACTTTCTGCCCAATGCAAAATTGTTTTCTAGAAATCATGTTATCATGGAATGCTTTCGTCTTTTCTTTATAAATTCGCGAGCTTTCAAATGCATCATTGCGGAGCTCCTCTAGCTCTTGGAGTTGTAACTTCCTTTGCTTTCCAGCCCCATCCATCTCCATGTTGCATTGCTTAATAGCCCACAACGCCTTATGCTCAATTTCCACGGGTAAGTGACAAGGTTTACCATACACAAGCCTAAAAGGAGACATTCCAATAGGTGTTTTATATGCGGTTCTATACGCCCACAAAGCATCATTAAGTCGCATGCTCCAATCCTTCCTTGTTGGGTTCACCGTCTTTTCTAGAATTGATTTCACCTCACGGTTAGACACCTCGGCTTGTCCATTGGTTTGGGGATGATAAGGTGTTGCAATCTTGTGCGACACATTGTACTTCGACAACAAGCTTTGTAGAATCTGTTTTTGAAGTGAGAACCCCCATCGCTAATTATGGCTCTTGGAATTCCAAACCTTGCAAAAATATTAGCTTGCACAAAATCTGAAACCACTTTAGAATCATTAGTAGGGGTGGCTTTAGCTTCCACCCATTTCGAGACATAATCAACCGCAAGTAAGATATAAAAATTCCCATGGGAGTTGACAAAAGGCCCCATAAAATCAATACCCCATACATCAAAAACTTCAATAAATTGAATAAAAGTTTGTGGCATTTGATTTCGGGCACCTAGATTGCCGGTTCTTTGGCACCTATCACAAGTTTTACAAAATATATGTGCATCCTTAAACAAAGTTGCCAATAAAAACCACTTTCAAGTACCTTGTGCGCGGTTCTCTTACTCCCAAAATGTCCTCATAAGCAAAAGAGTGAGAAAAGACAAGATAGAGTTAAATTCGGATTCGGGAACGCACCTTCGTATTACTTGGTCACTACCATGTTTCCATAAGTATGGATCATCCCATATGTATTGGTTCCCTAACCTCTTAAGTTTGTCCCTCTCAGCACGAGACAAGTTCTTTGGGATTTGTTTAGAAACTAAGTAATTGACAATATCGGCATACCATGGTTCTCCAAAGGCAATTGAGAATAGTTGCTCATCCAGGAAACTTTCACGCAACGGGATAGTCTCCTTGTCCACAGCAAGTCGGCTCAAATGATCCGCAACGGTGTTCTCAATTCCTTTCTTGTCTTTGATTTCAATATCAAACTCTTGCAAGAGTAATATCCATCGTATGAGCCTCGGTTTCGCCTCTTTCTTTGTAAGCAAGTACTTAAGTGCTGCATGATCAGAAAAGACAACAACTTTTGTACCAATTAGATAAGAGCGAAACTTTTCCAAAGCAAAAACAATAGCTAGTAACTCTTTTTCAGTGGTTGTGTAGTTTTGTTGAGCCTCATTTAACGTTCTAGAAGCATAATAGATAGCATGAGGAAGCTTCCCCACACGTTTCCCAAGCACCGCACCAACCGCTTAATCACTAGCATCACACATGAGTTCAAACGGCTTACTCCAATCCGGTGGTTTAATGATAGGGGCTGAAATCAAAAGTTCTTTCAAACGATTGAATGCCGCCATACATTTCTCATCAAAGTTAAAAACCACATCTTTTTGCAATAAGTTACAAAGTGGTGATGCTATCTTGGAAAAGTCCTTGATGAATCTACGATAAAAACCTGCATGACCAAGAAAAGAACGTATCTCCCTCACGAGTAGTGGGAGGGGTTAGAGCACGAATAAGGTCTATCTTAGATTTATCGACTTCCAAACCTTTAGAAGATATTATATGGCCTAAAACTATGCCATGAGTTACCATGAAATGACACTTCTCCCAATTTAGCACAAGATTTGTTTCAACACATCGTTGAGGATTAGAGACAAATTGTTCAAGCAAAGGTCAAATGAATCACCAAAGACACTAAAGTCATCCATGAACACTTCGATTATGTTTTCAACATATTCCAAAAGATACTTACCATACACCTTTGAAAAGTAGCTGGGGCATTGCACAAGCCAAAAGGCATCCTTCTATAAGCAAAAGTAATTAGAAAGGACAAGTGAAAGTGGTTTTCTCTTGGTCCTCAGAGTGCTATCACAATCTGATTATAACCTGAATAGCCATCAAGAAAGCAATAGTAAGAGTGTCCAGCTAAACGTTCAAGCATTTGATCAATAAAAGGTAAAGGAAAGTGATCTTTTCTAGTGGTGGCATTCAATTTTCTATAATCAATACAAACCCTCAAACCGGTTTGCACACGAGTTGGGACAAGTTCATTCTTATCATTCTCCACCACCGTCACACCTGATTTCTTTGGTACTACTTGTACCGGGCTTACCCACTTGCTATCGGATATGGGGTAGATAACACCCACTTCCAAAAGCTTGAGTATCTCCTTTTTCACAACTTCCATCATGGGAGGATTCAAACGACGTTGCGCGTCCCTTTTAGGCTTTGCATCATCCTCCAAACAATTTTGTGCATACAAACGGCGGGGCTAATACCCTTGATATCGGCAATTGTCCATCCTATGGCCGTCTTGTACTTCCTTAGCACCCTTAGAAGTTTTGCTCTGTAAATCATTAAGCTTATTAGAAACAATCACGGGTAACTCTTCATTATCACCCAAGTACAAGTACTTAAGGTGGTCGGGAAGAGGTTTCAATTCTAACTTTGGAGATTTAACAATTGAAGGTACAAGCTTTTCATCACTGCATGGTAAAGAAATAAAAGAGATATTATGAGTTTCCGGGCATCCTTGGAGTGAATTAAGATCACCAAGGGCTTCCTTGACTTCATTACCACACTCTACACCATTATCCATGGATGTAGTTAACACGGTTTTCAAAGCATCATCACCGTTTAATTCAAACATTTGTTGTGCCAATGTATCCATAATATCAATGGAGAAACAAGAGTGGACATCACTAGGATATCTCATCGTCTCGAAAATGTTGAAACGTATTGTTTCTCCATCAAACTCCATGGTCAACGTTCCCTTATCCACATCAATTATGGTTTTCGCCGTTTTCATGAAGGGACGCCCAAGTAGCAATGGAAGAGACGAGTCCGGTGAACCTTCATCCATCTCTAACACAAAAGTCCGCTGGAAATACAAGTTGATTAACCTGCACAAGAACATCCTCAACAATACCCATTGGGTAGACATTAGAGCGATCGGCTAATTGTAATACAATTTCAGCCTTTTAAGAGGACCAAGATCAAGTGAATTATACATTGACGCCGGCATAACATTAACGGATGCGCCTAAATCCAACATAGCTTTGTTAAAAGTTGTGTTACCAATTGTGACGGGAATGTCAAAACTACCGGATCCTTGCACTTAAGTGGGAGTTTGTGTTGTAAGATTGCCGAAGCATTCTCCCCACACTAAGCACTTCATTACCTTTGAGCCTTTGTTTGTTGGTACACAAGTCCTTTAACACCTTTGCATACTTTGGAACTTGCTTGATAGCATCAATGAGTGGTATGTTCACATGGATCTTTTTTAGAACGTCTAAAATCTCCTTTTCTAGTTCCGCCTTCTTAGAACTTGCAAATATGCGAGGAAAAGGTAAAGGAGGAACATAAGTAGAAACTGGAGTTTTAGAGTTAGGAATAGGTACCTCAGAAGTTTGGGGAGAATCCTCATTTTTCTCCTCCAAAACAGGTTCCTTTGGTGGCTCCACCTTGCCCGAATCAGTAACCTCGGGTTGCACAAGTTGTGTACCGCTTCTCAACGTAATAGCATTGACACCCTCTTTTGGGTTAATAGGTTGAGAAGGGAGTTTCCCACTATTTTGCGCCTTCAATTGGTTCAACTCAATAGCCATGGAGCCCATTTGTGTTTGCAACTCCTTAATAGCACTCTTAGTCTCTTGTTGACTTTATTTGAACATGGTGGAAATGCCTTGCATCATTGTTTGAAGCTTTGAATCAATATCCGAACCTTGATTTTGCATTGATTGTTGTGCTTGAGGTTGCTGAAATTGTTGTCTCGGCTGGAATTGTTGTTGTTGAGGTTGAAATCCACTTGAAGAGTTGAAGGTAGGTTATTGAACCGCTCCTTGCTTGTTGGCATAGCTAAATTGGGGTGATCTCTCCATCCGGATTGTAAGTGTTGGAGTAGGGATCATACCGTCTTGGTTGATTTGGAAAGATCGCATTAGCTTGCTCGTCTTCATAAGATTGAGGAGAACTTGGTATAACCGCGGATGCAACTTGTTGCAACATTGCTGTCATGTTACCCATTTGTTGACGAAGTTCCTCCACCTCGCTCACTTCACTCACCCCTTCTTAGAATCACATCCGAACCACGACTTAAGAATTGTTGCGAGTTCGCTGCCATATTTTCAATCAACTCTCTAGCTTGTGCCACTGTCTTGCTAACTAGTGCACCACCACCCGCAGCGTCAATAAGATTCCTATCACTTGATTGGAGTCCTTCATAGAAGTATTGGATGATCATAGCGTCACTAAATTGGTGGTGAGGGCAGCTTGCAACTAATCTCTTGTATCGTTCCCAACATTCATATAAGGATTCTCCCACATTTTGCTTCATCCCACAAATCTCCTTGCGAATTTGAGTAGCCTTGGATGCAGGAAAATATCTCTCCAAAAAGAGTTTCTTCAACCCATTCCATGTTGTGACACTTAGGGAGGTAAATAGTACAACCAATCCTTAGCACTATCCATTAAAGAGAAACGGAAAACCTTCAACATTGCACCATCCGCCTCAACATTCGCTGGAAGCATAGCCGTGACAATGGTGTGGAAGTCCAAAAGATGTTTGTTTGGATCTTCATTCACCATGCCATGGAATTTTGGTAATTCTCTAAGCAACCCTGGCTTTATCTCAAAAGTAGAGTTCGTTTGAATACACCCTGTTGTGTATCAAGCCTATGAGAAGCTAAGTCATTGAGTGAACGATTTGCATCACCCATTGCTTCTTATTCTTGTTGTTGGAAAATCTCTTCTCCTACTTCCAACTCGTGCTCGTCCGTTGTGTTTCGACTTGGTTGGAGTATTGTGCCGCGTCGAGTAGCTATCCCGCACCTTGGATAATTCCAATCCTTAGAAGCCAGGAGATTAGGTACCTGCAAACAATTCTCGCAAAACAAGTGAGAAACAAGACAAGAACCGAAAAGCAAAGATAAAGCGAGAAATTGTAAAAAGAAACTAAAAACTTAATAACAAGCCGTATGCCTCCCAGGAACGGCTCCAAAATTTGGTCGGTTGTAAATCCGTCAAATATAATTTCACTTTCTCAATCAACTAGATATAAATATAGTAAGCGATAAGAAAGAGTTCGTATCCACAGAGAGGCTTTCGTTGTTATAAAATTTTAGTTTCTAAAGTAACCACGGGGAATGTTTGTTGTATCTAAGCAAATAAAAGTAATTGAAAGCAAAGTAAATAATTGGAGAAATCAATAAGGAGAAGATATTGGTCACGGGATAGTATCATTCACAAACATGTATTATCATCAATGATTAGAATTGGTATTTTAATCTCGTATTTATTAAAAGTCCTAGGATACCTTGATCGCAAGTATAACCCGTTAATTCCTTTTTTCATCACAACCACATTAAAAGATGCATATGTGAATTCTTCGTAGAAAGCAACCTAAAGTGTAAAAGCACAATTAAATTTAACTCCCTAAAAGCATTAAGTTTTATGGAATAAGACTCATCAATGCAAACGAATGTGTAAAAGCACTAAACGTTTTAACAAAAGTTATGATTCACTTGTGACTAGTAGGATGTATCACTACAAGCACTAACCACAATTATGCTACTTAGAATCGGGGATAAACAACTTTTCGTATTGAAAACCTAATATAGCTCTAGAGATGAAAGTAAATCGGATTGATTCGGACTCAACCAAACAAACTATCAAATCATATAACTCTATTAATTGTGAATCACAAACAATAAAATATTGAGACAATACTAATTCATTGAATCATATAACATATTGAGAAATCAACTTTATCCCATAACCAATAATATTTGTCTAGCTACTCATATCTATGGAGTTCATCATAATAATATTAATTGAAAAAGAAGAAGATGAACAAAAGCAAACCCTAGAAGCGTAAACAAAACCAGGCTCTCCAAAGTTCCAAGAATAACATATGATATAAGTTGTAGAAGACCTTCCCTTTATAGCTTTTCTCCAACTTCTAAAATTAGGTCTAGTCTTCAAAGTCCATTAGGTGAAAATCCACCAAGCCCATAAGAAGGAGAAACCCATGTAGAAAATATGTCCCAAAAGCGTCGTAGAAAAACTGGTATTGCGGCCGGAAATCGGCCAGAAAGGTCGCCGGAAAACGCCTCAGGTGACCGGCAAAGTCCGCCCGGTCACCGGTCAACGGGTCGAAACGGTCGGGTCAACGGGTCAACTCGGTCAGACCGAGTCAAACCGAGTTAGAGCAAATCGGTGAGTCAGGCCGGTTCATCCCTGAATCAGATCTGAGTCAGACCCAAGTCAGACTCAGCTGAGCTGAGTGACCTTGCCTGGGCTTGTTGCACTGGCCAGAACTTGTAGCACAATCATTGTGCTTCAGCCATCATGTTCAGCCAAGATGGCTATACACCCAACAAAACACAATCCTGGATTTCAGCTCATGCCTGTCACCTTCTATGCAAACACCACAAGCTCAAGAGCACACACATCCACCTGCCATCTCAGTCAACTCCTACCCAGCCAAAATGGCCCTGCAATCATTCATTCATTCCCTGTGATTCATTTCAGTCCAATGGCAATAACACCTGCTATGCCATTTCTTCCCTTCTTCTCAGCCTTGAGACTCAATACCAATTGCAGCATCTTTCTTTCAGCTCCTGGCAAGCACAACCAACACAGGCCATCATTGCCTCAAATCTTAAGTCCCTAGCTCGTCTTACAACCCACAACTTTGCAACAACAATTCCATCTATTTCCGGCTCCACAGAACCCATTTTATATCCTTGGCGGTGACAACCAATATTGCCCTTATCTATCAGAGAAAAGCACCAAAACATCATCACACTTTCATATATAACAAATCTGCATCTCGAGTTCATCATTCTCCCTTGCTTGATTCAATAGCGACATTTACCAACTTGGTCAACCATGCGAGTGGCACAGCCAACACTTCATTCCATTAAATCATCACCTGCCACTCCAGACTCAAAACCCCTGCTTGCCAGACTCATTTCAAAGCCAACAGCCACATTCACCAACACAGATCTCCTTTGTAATATCCATTGGAGCTCCCAGCTTCACCTTGGCTCAATCACCTACTTGCATTCAATAGCTTCAACTAGAGCCAGGGCACCATCATCACACCTGCAAAACCATCTGCAATACCTATGGACCATCACCAGTTCCATCTTTCTTGCCCTGAACCACCAGCAAACTTCAATTGCAGAGCCACTGCAATCACGGCAAGCAGACATTAATGACCCATTGTCACTTTACCACAAGCAATGAGAATCCACCATTTCAAGCACAGTTTCTCAGCCAACAGCTCCATTATCTCCCTGGACTGCACCTAACCTGTAGTTGCAACTCCAATCCCAGCTGCTACTCCATTCGATTCTCAGACTTTACTTGAGCTGGAACAACACCACCAGCACTGACAAAATTACCAGCACCAATCACCCATTTCATGCAACTCAGACCTTCTCCATCATCAGAACCTCAACCTAAAATCCCCTTGTAATTTGCCTTGACTGCTCTAAACCCTTGTTCGATTCACTCTTAATCCATGAGACTCAAACCCAATTCACCATCTCAATCTGTAACAGCAACAGTGACGAAGTCTCTCTATTCATCTACGATTTCTCTACTCACATCAAAGAACATCAACAAATTCCACTAAAGCGAAACCCTAATTCAGATTCAACTCAAATCTGTCTTGCAATTAGCTCAATTGAGCCAAAGTAAAACCCATGTCCATTTTTGTCACCGAATCATCATCATTAGCTTAATCTCCCACTTTGAATATCTGTTTCTTTGATTCCAACCAAATTCTTCATCAATTTCAACGGCCGTAACTTCTTCTCCTCGATCTCTGCCATCACTTGAGAAACATACATCATTCACCCGAAAAAACCCTTGATTTATTCAATCTCCTAATTCTTGAATCTTCTCTCGATCGTTGAACACTTTGAGCCGCCATTTCTCTCTCGTTTATGAATTTCAGGTGAAAATGATAATACTTCTCTGAAATTTTGGTTTTGTTGTAAGAAATATAAGAGATATAGCCACTCAGGTGAAGTTGATAAGGGGTATCAAGATAACTTAAGACACCCCAAGAATAGGATAAGGGCCAACCAAATGGCAGCCCCTATGTCGATTCTCATGTCACTCGCCTGCGCTTTGATCTTTCCGTTCCTTTTCGCTTTAAATGGGTGATTTTTTCTCCTTTTGTTCTCGGTGACTCCATTGCACCTATAAAACTCAAAAGCACGCGTAAAGTACATAATTCACAAGAAAAATAGCAAAGAAAGCATAAACTTCTATATAGTAAATACGGTGTATTCTACACCTATCCCTATTACTTACCTCAAAGTTACAAGATTATCATATATGTAACTCGATGTTCTGGTCCGAAGCGAGGTTCGAGGTGTCAAATATTTCGATTGGATGAAATCGAAACCTATCACATAACTCGGGTAGCAAGATTACCATATAGAGCCCGATGTTCTAGGTCCGAGACGATGTTCTAGGTGTCAAATATATCAGATTGGATGAAACCGCAACCTATCACTTAACTCAGAGTTACAAGATTACCATACTGCAATCTCGATGTTCTCGTCCGAGCGAGGTTCGAGGTGTCAAATATATCGATGGATGAAACCGCAACCTATCACTTAACTCGGGTTGCAAGATTACCATACATACCGATGATCTCAGTCCGAGCGAGTTTCGAGGTGTCAAATAATTCAGATTGGATGAAACCGCAACCTATCACTTAACCTCAGGTTGCAAGATTACCACATACTGTGACCCGATGTTCTGGTCCGAGCGAGGTTCGAGGTGTCAAATATTTCAAATTGGATGAAACTGCAACCTATCACTTAACTTAGGTTGTAAGATTACCATATATAGACGCGATGTTCTGGTCCGAGCGAGGTTCGAGGTGTCAAATAATTCAGATTGGATGAAACTGCAATATATCACTTAACTTAGGTAGCAAGATTACCATATACAGGCCCGATGTTCTGGTCCAGGCGAGGTTCAAGGTGTCAAATATATCAGATTGGATGAAACTGCAACCTATCACTTAACTCAGGTTGCAAGATTACAATATACATACCCGATGTTCTGGTCCGAGCGAGGTTTGAGGTGTCAAATATATCAGATTGAATGAAACTGCAACCTATTACTTAACTCGAAGTTGCAAGATTACCACATACTGCACCTGATGTTCTGGTCCGAGCGAGTTTTGAGGTGTCAAATAATTCATATTGGATAAAACTGCAACCTATCACTTAACTCATGTTGTAAGATTACCATATACGTAGCTCGATGTTCCGGTCCGAGCGAGGTTTGAGGTGTCAAATATATCGATTGGATGAAATTCGCAACCTATCACTTAACTCAGTGTTGCAAAATTACCATATACATACCCGATGTTCCAGTCCGAGCGTAGGTTCGAGGTGTCAAATAATTCATATTGGATGAAACTCGCAACCTATCACTTAACCCAGAGTTGCAAGATTACCATATACTGCACTCGATGTTCTCGCCTCCGAGCGAGGTTCGAGGTGTCAAATAATTCAGATTAGATGAAACTGAACCTATCACTTACCACAAGGTTGCAAGATTACCATATACTGCACTCCGATGTTCGAGTCCGAGCGAGGTTCGAGGTGTCAAATAATTCATATTGATGAAACCGCAACCTATCACTTAACTCAGAGTTGTAAGATTACCATATACGTGCACACGACGTTTTGGTCCGAGCTAGGTTCGAGGTGTCAAATAATTCAGTTGGATGAAACCGCAACCTATCACTTAACTCGGTAGCAAGATTACCATATAAATACCCGATGTTCTGGTCAAGGCGAGGTTCGAGGTGTCAAATAATTTAGATTGATAAAATCGCAACCTATCACTTAACTCCGGTTACAAGATTACCTATACGCACTCCAATGTTCTCGTCCGAGCTGAGTTTCGAGGTGTCGGATAATTCGGATGGATGAAACTGCAACCTATCACTTAAGTCAGGTTGCAAGATTACCATATACAAACCCGATGTTGTGGTCCGAGCGAGGTTCGAGGTGTCAAATATTTCAGATTGGATGAAATTGTAACCTATCACTTAACTCAGGTTGCAAGATTACTATATACAGACCCGATGTTCTGGTCCGAGGGAAGTTCGAGGTGTCAAATATATCATATTGGATGAAACTGCAACCTATCTCTTAACCCAGGTTGCAAGATTACCATATACATGCACTCCGATGTTCCGTCCGAGCGAGGTTCGAGGTGTCAAATAATTCGATTAGATGAAACTCGGAACTTTTTACTTACCTCGTGCTGCAAGATTACCATATACTGCACTCGATGTTCTCGGTCCGAGCGAGGTTCGAGGTGTCAAATATTTCAGATTGGATGAAACTGCAACCTATCACATAACTCGTAGTAAGATTACCATATACAGTGCCCGATGTTCTCGTCCGAGCGAGGTTCTAGGTGTCAAATATATCGATTGATGAAACCGCAACCTATCACTTAACTCAGGTTGCAAGATTACCATATACTGCATCCGACTTTCTCGTCCGAGCGAGGTTCGAGGTGTCAAATATATCAGATTGGATGAAACCGCAACCTATCACTTAACTCGGGTTGTAAGATTACCATATACATACCCGATGTTCAGGTCCAAGCGAGTTTCGAGGTGTCAGATAATTCAGATTTGATGAAACTGCAACCTATCCCTTAACTCGTGTCAGTAAGATTACCATATACGTGATCCGATGTTCTCGTCCGAGTGAGGTTCGAGCTGTCAAATATTTCGGATTGGATGAAACCGCAAACTATCACTTATCTCAGCGTTGCAAGATTACCATATACATTCCGACTGCTCCGGTCCGAAGCGAGGTTCGAGGTGTCAAATAATTCATATTGGATAAAACCGCAACCTATCACTTAACACGAAGTTGCAAGATTACCTATAGCTGCAACTCGGCGTTCTGGTCCGAGAGAGTTTCGAGGTGTCAGATAATTTAGATTCGATGAAACTGCAACCTATCACTTAACTCAGGTTACAAGATTACCATATACAGACCCGATATTCTGGTCCGAGCGAGGTTCGAGGTGTCAAATATTTCGGATTGATGAAATTGTAACCTATCACTTAACTCGAGTTGCAAGATTACCATATACGGACCCGATGTCTCCTCCGAGCGAGGTTCGAGGTGTCAAATATATCAGATTGGATGAGACTGCAACCTATCACTTAACTCAGGTTGTAAGATTACCATATACATACCCGATGTTCTGGTCCGATCGAGGTTAGAGGTGTCAAATATATATATCATATCGCGATGAAACCGCAACCTATCACTTAACTCAAAGTTGCAAGATTACCATATACGTGCACTCATATTCTGGTCCGAGCGAGGTTCGAGGTGTCAAATAATTCATATTGGATGAAACCGTAACCTATCACTTAACTCAGGTTGCAAGGTTACCATATACTGCACTCG
Organism: Papaver armeniacum; assembly: GCA_023531295.1. NCBI lineage: Eukaryota > Viridiplantae > Streptophyta > Magnoliopsida > Ranunculales > Papaveraceae > Papaver > Papaver armeniacum. Next base: position 181,765 of record JAJJWW010008174.1, read on the forward strand.
ATGTTCTCGCTACGAAGCGAGGTTCGATGTGTCAAATAATTCGGATAAGAAACTGTAACCTATCACTTACCCTGTGTTGCAAGATTACCTACATACGTGACCCGATATCCGGGTCCGAGCGAGGTTCGAGGTGTCAAATAATTCGATTGGATGAAACCGCAACCTATCACTTAACTCGAGGTCGTAAGATTACCATATACGTATACCGACGCTTCCGGTCCGAGAGAGGTTCGAGGTGTCAAATAATCAGATTGGATGAACCGCAACCTATCACATAACTCCGGTAGCAAGATTACCATATAAAGACCCGATGTTCTGGTCTAGGCGAGGTTCGAGGTGTCAAATAATTCGATTGGATGAAACTACAACCTATCACTTAACTCAGGCTGCAAGATTACCTATACAGCACTCGATGTTCCGCTCCGAGCGAGGTTCGAGGTGTCAAATAATTCAGATTAGATGAAACTGAACCTATCACTTACCTCGAGTTGCAAGATTACCATATACGACCCGATGTTCAGCCGAGCGAGGTTCGAGGTGTACAATATTTCAGATTGATGAAACCGCAACCTATCACTTAACTCGAGTTGCAAGATTACCTATACATGCACTCGATGTTCGTGTCCGAGCGAAGTTTCGAGGTGTCGAGATAATTTAGATTGGATGAAACCGCAACCTATCACTTAACTCGAAGTTGCAAGATTACCATATACCGACCCGATGTTCTCGCTCCGAGCGATTTTCGAGGTGTCGGATAATTTAGATTAGATGAAACTACAACCTATCACTTAACTCAAGTTTCAAGATTACCATATACGTGATCGCGATGTTCTCGTCCGAGCGAGGTTCGAGGTGTCAAATATTTCAGATTGATGAAATTGTAACCTATCACTTAACTCGGGTTGCAAGATTACTATATACGCAACCCGATGTTCGCGTCCGAGCGAAGTTTTGAGGTGTCAAATAATTCATATTGATGAAACTGCAATTTATCACTTAACTTAGGTAGCAAGATTACCATATACGAAGCTCGATGTTCCGGTCCGAGCGAGGTTCGAGGTGTCAAATATATCGATTGGATGAAACCGCAACCTATCACTTAACTCAAAGTTGCAAGATTACAATATACATACCCGATGTTCTCAGTCCGAGACGAGGTTTGAGGTGTCAAATATATCGATTGATGAAACCGCAACCTATTACTTAACTCGAAGTTGCAAGAATACCATATACTGCACTCGATGTTCTGCTTCGAGCGAGTTTTGAGGTGTCAAATAATCTCGATCGGATGAAACTGCAACCTATCACTTAACTCAGGTCGTAAGATTACCATATACGAACTCGATGTTCCGGTCCGAGTGAGGTTAGAGGTGTCAAATATATCGATTGATGAAACCGCAACCTATCACTTAACTCGAGTTGCAAAATTACCATATACATACCCGATGTTCTCGCTCCGAGCGAGGTTCGAGGTGTCAAATAATTCAGATTAGATGAAACTGAACCTATCACTTACCTCAAAGCTGCAAGATTACCATATACGTAACTCGATGTTCGGTCCGAGCGAGGTTCGAGGTGTACAATATTTCGATTGGATGAAACTGCAACCTATCACTTAACTCAAGTTGCAAGATTACCTATACGTACTCGATGTTCGAGTCCGAGCGAAGTTTCGAGGTGTCGATAATCTTAGATTGGATGAAACCGCAACCTATCACTTAACTCAAAGGTGCAAGATTACCATATACCAATCCGATGTTCGCTCCGAGCGATTTCTCGAGGTGTCAGATAATTTAGATTAGATGAAACTACAACTCTATCACTTAACTCAAGTTTCAAGATTACCATATACGGACGCTGATGTTCTGGTCCGAGCTGAGGTTCGAGTTGTCAAATATTTCAGATTGGATGAAATTGTAACCTATCACTTAACTCAGAGTTGCCGATTACCATATACGTGACCCGATGTTCGGCTCCGAGCGAGGTTCGAGGTGTCAAATATATAAGATTGGATGAGACCGCAACCTATCACTTAACTCAAAGTTGCAAGATTACCATATACGCACTCGATGTTCGGTCCGAACGAGTTTTGAGGTGTCAAATAATTCATATTGGATGAAATCGCAATTTATCACTTAACTTAGGTAGCAAGATTACCATATACAGTGCCCGATGTTCCTGGTCCAGTGCGAGGTTCGAGGTGTCAAATATATCGATTGGATGAAACCGCAACCTATCACTTAACTCAAAGTTGCAAGATTACAATATACATACCCGATGTTCTAGTCCGAGCAGAGGTTCGAGGTGTCAAATATATCGGATTGGATGAAACCGCGAACCTATTACTTAACTCAAAGTTGTAAGAATACCATATACAGACCGGTGTTCTGTTCCGAGCGAGGTTTTGAGGTGTCAAATAATTCGGATTGGATGAAACCGCAACCTATCACTTAACTCAAAGTTGTAAGATTACCATATACTGCACTCTGATGTTCGATCCGAGTGAGGTTAGAGGTGTCAAATATATCGATTGATGAAATCGCAACCTATCACTTAACTCAGGTTGCAAAATTACCATATACATACCCGATGTTCGCGGTCCGGAGTTCGAGGTGTCAAATAATTCATATTGGATGAAATCGCAACTCTATCACTTAACCTCAGGTTATAATATTACCATATACATACCTAATGCTTCGTCTCCGAAGCGAGGTTCGAGGTGTCAAATAATTCAGATTAGATGAATCTGAACCTATCACTTACCACAGGTTGCAAGATTACCATGTACGCACCGATATTCTGGTCCGAGCGAGGTTCGAGGTGTCACCTAATTCATATTGGATGAAACCGCAATCTATCACTTAACTCGAAGTTGTAAGATTACCCTATACGACACGACGCTTTGGTCCGAGCTAGGTTCAAGGTGTCAAATAATTCAGATTGATGAAACTACAACCTATCACTTAACTCAGTGTAGCAAGATTACCATATACATACCCGATGTTCCGGTCAAGGCGAGGTTCGAGGTGTCAAATAATCCTGATTGGATGAAACTGCAACCTATCACTTAACTCAAGGTTGCAAGATTACCAATACTGCACTCCGATGTTCTCGGTCCGAGCGAGTTTCGAGGTGTCAGATAATCTGATTGGAAGAAACCGCAACCTATCACTTAAGTCAGGTTGCAAGATTACCATATACCGAACCCGATGTTCGCATCCGAGCGAGGTTCGAGGTGTCAAATAATTCAGATTAGATGAAACTGAACCTATTACTTACCTCAAGTTGCAAGATTACTCATATACTGCACTCGATGTTCCGGTCCGAGCGAGGTTCGAGGTGTCAAATATTTCAGATTGGATGAAACCGCAACTTATCACATAACTCAGGTAGCAAGATTACCATATACAGAGCCCGATGTTCTAGTCCGGATCGAGGTTCTAGGTGTCAAATATATCATATTGATGAAACTCGCAACCTATCACTTAACTCACGGCTGCAAGCATTACCATATACGCACTGATGTTCTGGTCCGAGCGAGGTTCGAGGTGTCAAATATATCGTATTGGATGAAACGGCAACTTATCACTTAACTCAGGTTGCAAGATTACCATATACATACCCGATGTTCTGGTCTGAGAGAGTTTCGAGGTGTCAAATAATTCAGATTGGATGAAACTGCAACTTATCACTTAACTCTAGTGTTGCAAGATTACCATATAGCGTAACCCGATGTTCCTGTCCGAGTGAGGTTCGAGGTGTCAAATATTTCGTATTGATGAAACTTCAACCTATCACTTAACTCAAAGTTGTAAGATTACCATATATATACGCGATGTTCTGGTCCGAGTGAGTTTCGAGGTGTCAAATAATTTAGATTGGATGAAACTGCAACCTATCACTTAACTCAGGTAGCAAGATTACCATATACAGGCCCGATGTTCTAGTCCAGACGAGGTTCAAGGTGTCAAATATATCGATTGATGAAACCGCAACCTATCACTTAACTCAAAGTTGTAAGATTACAATATACATACCCGATGTTCTCGGTCCGAGCTGAGGTTCGAGGTGTCAAATATATCGTATTGGATGAAACTGCAACCTATTACTTAACTCAGTGTTGCAAGATTACCATATACTGCACTCGATGTTCTGGTCCGAAGTGAGTTTTGAGGTGTCAAATAATTCGTATTGATGAAACCGCAACCTATCACTTAACTCAAGTTGTAAGATTACTCATATACTGCACCCGATGTTCCGGGTCCGAGTGAGTTCGAGGTGTCAAATATATCGGATTGGATGAAACCGCAACCTATCACTTAACTCAAGCCGCAATATTTCCATATACATACCCGATGTTCTGGTCCGAGCGAGGTTCGAGGTGTCAAATAATTCATACTGGATGAAACTGCAACCTATCACTTAATCTTGGTTGCAAGATTACCATATACAGACCCGATGTTCTGGTCCGAGCGAGGTTCGAGGTGTCAAATAATTCGTGATTAGATGAAATCGGAACCTATCACTTACCACAAGTTGCAAGATTACCATATACAGCACTCCGATGTTCTCGTCCGAGCGAGGTTCCGTGTGTCAAATAATTCATATTGGATGAAACCGCAACCTATCACTTAACTCGAAGTCAGGAGATTACCATATACGACACACGACGCTTTGGTCAAGGCAAGCAGGTTCGAGGTGTCAAATATTCAGATTGGATGAAACTCAAACCTATCACTTAACTCGGGTTACAAGATTACCCATACTGCACTCCGATGTTCTGTCAAGGCGAGGTTCGAGGTGTCAAATAATTCAGATTGGATGAAATCGAAACCTATCACTTAACTCTAGGTTACAAGATTACCTATACTGCACCCGGCTGTTCTCGTCCGAAGCGAAGTTTCGAGGTGTCGATAATTCGATTGGATGAAACTCGTAACCTATCACTTAAGTCAGTTGTAAGATTACCATATACAAACCCGATGTTGTGGTCCGAGCGAGGTTCGAGGTGTCAAATATTTCAGATTGGATGAAATTGTAACCTATCACTTAACTCAAAGTTGCAAGATTACCATATACATGCACTGTCGATGCTCGTCCGAGCGAGGTTCAAGGTGTCAAATATATCGATTGATGAAACTGCAACCTATCGCTTAACTCAGGTTGTAAGATTACCATATACATACCCGATGTTCTGTCCGATCGAGGTTAGAGGTGTCAAATATATATATCATATCAGAGATGAAACCGCAACCTATCACTTAACTCAGAGTTGAAAGATTACCATACACGCACCTGATATTCTAGTCCGAGCGAGGTTCGAGGTGTCAAATAATTCATATTGGATGAAACTCTAACCTATCACTTAACTCAAGTTGCAAGGTTACCATATACTGCACCCGATGTTCCGCTCTCCGAGCGAGGTTCGAGGTGTCAAATAATTCGGATTAGATGAAACCGGAACATATCACTTACCTCAAGGTCGTAAGAATACCATATACTGCACTCGATGTTCTCGTCCGAAGCGAGGTTCGAGGTGTCAAATAATTCAGATTGGAGGAAACTCGAAACCTATCACTTAACTCTGGTTACAAGATTACCTATACTGCACTCCGATGTTCGGTCCGAGCTGAAGTTTCGAGGTGTCGATAATTCAGATTGATGAAACCGTAACCTATCACTTAAGTCGAAGGTAAGATTACCATATACAAACCCGATGTTGTGGTCCGAGCTGAG
>JAJJWW010008174.1:192500-200000 GCA_023531295.1 Papaver armeniacum
TCCTATATATGTCTTATTCGTGATTTCTACAAATAGGATTAGGGAGGAAAAATCATTCATCAACTCCCCGAGGCCGGATCTTGCCGAGGCCTAGCCCAAATGAAGCTTCATTATGACCGAGGGACTTCCAACTTGTAAGAATGAAGCTTCATCGTGCTAGGCCGGATCACAACTTGAGGAATGAAGCTTCACTGCTTGGCCAAACTTGCAAATTGCAAGATGAGGCTTCACGTGCTTGGCCAAACTCGCAAATTGCAAGAGTGAAGCTTCACTCACTGGGACTTACACAATTGGCGCATGAGGATGAGCCAATTGATGCCAAACCAACTATTTTTCCCAACCAACGTCCCTTCCCTATATATGTCTTATTCGCATTTCTACAAATAGGATTAGGGAGGAAAATCATTCATCAACTCCCCGAGGCCGGATCTTGCCGAGGCCTCCCCCAAATGAAGCTTCATTATGACCGAGGGACTTCCAACTTGTAAGAATGAAGCTTCATCGTGCTAGGCCGGATCGCAACTTGGAGGAATGAAGCTTCACTCGCTTGGCCAAACTTGCAAATTGCAAGATGAGGCTTCACGTGCTTGGCCAAACCTGCAAATTGCAAGAGTGAAGCTTCACTCACCTGGGGACTTACACAATTGGCGCATGAAGATGAGCCAACTGATGCCAAACCAACTATTTTTCCCAACCAACGTCCCTTCCCTATATATGTCTTATTCGTGATTTCTACAAATAGGATTAGGGAGGAAAAATCATTCATCAACTCCCCGAGGCCGGATCTTGCCGAGGCCTCCCCCAAATGAAGCTTCATTATGACCGAGGGACTTCCAACTTGTAAGAATGAAGCTTCATCGTGCTAGGCCGGATCGCAACTTGAGGAATGAAGCTTCACTCGCTTGGCCAAACTTGCAAATTGCAAGATGAGGCTTCACGTGCTTGGCCAAACCAGCAAATTGCAAGAGTGAAGCTTCACTCAGCAGGGGACTTACACAATTGGCGCATGAGGATGAGCCAATTGATGCCAAACCAACTATTTTTCCCAACCAACGTCCCTTCCCTATATATGTCTTATTCGCATTTCTACAAATAGGATTAGGGAGGAAAATCATTCATCAACTCCCCGAGGCCGGATCTTGCCGAGAGGCCCAGCCCAAATGAAGCTTCATTATGACCGAGGGACTTCCAACTTGTAAGAATGAAGCTTCATCGTGCTAGGCCGGATCGCAACTTGGAGGAATGAAGCTTCACGCTTGGCCAAACTTGCAAATTGCAAGATGAGGCTTCACGTGCTTGGCCAAACTCGCAAATTGCAAGAGTGAAGCTTCACTCACTGGGACTTACACAATTGGCGCATGAGGATGAGCCAATTGATGCCAAACCAACTATTTTTCCCAACCAACGCCCCTTCCCTATATATGTCTTATTCGCATTTCTACAAATAGGATTAGGGAGGAAAATCATTCATCAACTCCCGAGGCCGGATCTTGCCGAGGCCCCGCCCAAATGAAGCTTCATTATGACCGAGGGACTTCCAACTTGTAAGAATGAAGCTTCATCGTGCTAGGCCGGATCGCAACTTGGAGGAATGAAGCTTCACTCGCTTGGCCAAACTTGCAAATTGCAAGATGAGGCTTCACGTGCTTGGCCGGATCGCAACTTGGAGGAGTGAAGCTTCACTCAGCTGGGGACTTACACAATTGGCGCATGAGGATGAGCCAACTGATGCCAAACCAACTATTTTTCCCAACCAACGTCCCTTCCCTATATATGTCTTATTCTCATTTCTACAAATAGGATTAGGGGAGGAAAAATCATTCATCAACTCCCCGAGGCCGGATCTTGCCGAGGCCCAGCCCAAATGAAGCTTCATTATGACCGAGGGACTTCCAACTTGTAAGAATGAAGCTTCATCGTGCTAGGCCGGATCGCAACTTGGAGGAATGAAGCTTCACTCGCTTGGCCAAACTTGCAAATTGCAAGATGAGGCTTCACGTGCTTGGCCAAACCTGCAAATTGCAAGAGTGAAGCTTCACTCACTGGGGGACTACACACAATTGGCGCATGAGGATGAGCCAATTGATGCCAAACCAACTATTTTTCCCAACCAACGTCCCTTCCCTATATATGTCTTATTCGCATTTCTACAAATAGGATTAGGGGAGGAAAATCATTCATCAACTCCCCGAGGCCGGATCTTGCCGAGGCCCAGCCCAAATGAAGCTTCATTATGACCGAGGGACTTCCAACTTGTAAGAATGAAGCTTCATCGTGCTAGGCCGGATCGCAACTTGGAGGAATGAAGCTTCACTCGCTTGGCCAAACTTGCAAATTGCAAGATGAGGCTTCACGTGCTTGGGGACTTACACAATTGGCGCATGAGGATGAGCCAACTGATGCCAAACCAACTATTTTTCCTAACCAACGTCCCTTCCCTATATATGTCTTATTCGCATTTCTACAAATAGGATTAGGGGAGGAAAAATCATTCATCAACTCCCCGAGGCCGGATCTTGCCGAGGCCGGATCTTGCCGAGGCCTAGCCCAAATGAAGCTTCATTATGACCGAGGGACTTCCAACTTGTAAGAATGAAGCTTCATCGTGCTAGGCCGGATCGCAACTTGGAGGAATGAAGCTTCACTCGCTTGGCCAAACTTGCAAATTGCAAGATGAGGCTTCACGTGCTTGGCCAAACCTCCAACTTGTAAGAGTGAAGCTTCATCTTGGGACTTACACAATTGGCGCATGAGGATGAGCCAACTGATGCCAAACCAACTATTTTTCCCAACCAACGTCCCTTCCCTATATATGTCTTATTCATTATTTCTACAAATAGGATTAGGGAGGAAAATCATTCATCAACTCCCCGAGGCCGGATCTTGCCGAGGCCGCTAGCCCAAATGAAGCTTCATTATGACCGAGGGACTTCCAACTTGTAAGAATGAAGCTTCATCGTGCTAGGCCGGATCGCAACTTGGAGGAATGAAGCTTCACTCGCTTGGCCAAACTTGCAAATTGCAAGATGAGGCTTCACGTGCTTGGCAAAACCTGCAAATTGCAAGAGTGAAGCTTCACTCACTGGGACTTACACAATTGGCGCATGAGGATGAGCCAACTGATGCCAAACCAACTATTTTTCCCAACCAACGTCCCTTCCGGTATATGTCTTATTCGTGATTTCTACAAATAGGATTAGGGAGGAAAATCATTCATCAACTCCCCGAGGCCGGATCCGCCATCTTGGCTGTACATGGACATGGCAAGCTAGCATATCACGGCCTTCTTGGCTGAGCGCCGACCCTCCAAGCTTGCAGCTTGCATATCACGGCTGCCTTGGCCGAGCGATGTTCCGGCAAGCTCCCAGCTTTCAAGCCCGGCCATGATGGCTGAGCTCGTCCAGGCCTGCTTGCACCGTCCAGCCATGATGGCTGAGCATTCGATCCGTCAAGTGTCTAGTGTTGCATTTCGAGTATGACCAAGCAATTTTTGGCTTCAAAATTGGTCCAAATGTGTTGCCATGGGCTTCCAACGAGTTTTGGGACATATCTTGTTTTTGGACTTCCAACCAACTCCTCCCTCCCTATATATGTCTTATTCGTGATTTCTACAAGTAGGATTAGGGGAGGAAAAACATTCATCAACTCCCGAGGCCGGATCCGGCCATCTTGGCTGTACATGGACATGGCAAGCTAGCATATCACGGCCTTCTTGGCTGAGCGCTCGACCTCCAAGCTTGCAGCTTGCATATCACGGCCGTCTTGGCCGAGCGCTCGATCCGGCAAGCTCGCAGCTTTCAAGCCCGGCCATGATGGCTGAGCTTGGTCCAGGCCTGCTTGCAGCGTCCAGCCATGATGGCTGAGCATTCGATCCGTCAAGTGTGTAGTGTTGCATTTCGAGTATGACCAAGCAATTTTTGGCTTCAAAATTGGTCCAAATGTGTTGCCATGGGCTTCCAACGAGTTTTGGGACATATCTTGTTTTTGACTTCCAACCAACTCCCCTCCCTATATATGTCTTATTCGCATTTCTACAAGTAGGATTAGGGAGGAAAAACATTCATCAACTCCCCGAGGCCGGATCCGGCCATCTTGGCTGTACATGGACATGGCAAGCTAGCATATCACGGCCTTCTTGGCTGAGCGCTCGACCTCCAAGCTTGCAGCTTGCATATCACGGCCGTCTTGGCCGAGCGCCAGATCAGGGCAAGCTCCCAGCTTTCAAGCCCGGCCATGATGGCTGAGCATGTCCAGGCCTGCTTGCAGCGTCCAGCCATGATGGCTGAGCATTCGATCCGTCAAGTGTGTAGTGTTGCATTTCGAGTATGACCAAGCAATTTTTGGCTTCAAAATTGGTCCAAATGTGTTGCCATGGGCTTCCAACGAGTTTTGGGACATATCTTGTTTTTGACTTCCAACCAACTCCCCTCCCTATATATGTCTTATTCGCATTTCTACAAGTAGGATTAGGGAGGAAAACATTCATCAACTCCCCGAGGCCGGATCCGGCCATCTTGGCTGTACATGGACATGGCAAGCTAGCATATCACGGCCTTCTTGGCTGAGCGCTCGACCCTCCAAGCTTGCAGCTTGCATATAACGGCCGTCTTGGCCGAGCGCTGATCCGGCAAGCTCCCAGCTTTCAAGCCCGGCCATGATGGCTGAGCTTCGTCCAGGCCTGCTTGCAGCGTCCAGCCATGATGGCTGAGCATTCGATCCGTCAAGTGTCTAGTGTTGCATTTCGAGTATGACCAAGCAATTTTTGGCTTCAAAATTGGTCCAAATGTGTTGCCATGGGCTTCCAACGAGTTTTGGGACATATCTTGTTTTTGACTTCCAACCAACTCCTCCCTATATATGTCTTATTCGATTTCTACAAGTAGGATTAGGGAGGAAAACATTCATCAACTCCCGAGGCCGGATCCGGCCATCTTGGCTGTACATGGACATGGCAAGCTAGCATATCACGGCCTTCTTGGCTGAGCGCTCGACTCTCCAAGCTTGCAGCTTGCATATCACGGCCGTCTTGGCCGAGCGCGTTCCGGCAAGCTCCCAGCTTTCAAGCCCGGCCATGATGGCTGAGCTTGGTCCAGGCCTGCTTGCAGAGTCCAGCCATGATGGCTGAGCATTCGATCCGTCAAGTGTCTAGTGTTGCATTTCGAGTATGACCAAGCAATTTTTGGCTTCAAAATTGGTCCAAATGTGTTGCCATGGGCTTCCAACGAGTTTTGGGACATATCTTGTTTTTGACTTCCAACCAACTCCCCTCCCTATATATGTCTTATTCGCATTTCTACAAGTAGGATTAGGGGAGGAAAACATTCATCAACTCCCCGAGGCCGGATCCGGCCATCTTGGCTGTACATGGACATGGCAAGCTAGCATATCACGGCCTTCTTGGCTGAGCGCCGACCTCCAAGCTTGCAGCTTGCATATCACGGCTGTCTTGGCCGAACGCTCGATCCGCAAGCTCCCAGCCTTTCAAGCCCGGCCATGATGGCTGAGCTTCGTCCAGGCCTGCTTGCAGCGTCCAGCCATGATGGCTGAGCATTCGATCCCAAGTGTCTAGTGTTGCATTTCGAGTATGACCAAGCAATTTTTGGCTTCAAAATTGGTCCAAATGTGTTGCCATGGGCTTCCAACGAGTTTTGGGACATATCTTGTTTAAATGCACGGTGATTGGTACGGACGAGAGTTCTAAGTCATTCGCCCTTCCCGCTATGTATAGATAGAAATGCATGGATCTCGTTAGCCACGCGATGTACAAGTATATATATTTTTTTAGCAACTCTTTTTTTTGACAAGTGTCGCACGATAAAAACTTAATCTAGTGACATTTTCCTGCATCCTCCTAATCTTCTCGAGCATCTACTCGGCACGTTGGAGTTACATATCTATCCGAAACACCCGACCGCAGATCGAACCTTGTCTTTTTAGGTCATAGGAAGAATGATTTTGGCATGAGGGACTTTGTTTATTTCTTCAAAGTGATTTTTTTGGAGTGAAGAAGATTGAGGGGAGGGATTTAATCGGTGCGACATGGGGTCAATTCGTGGATCGTGGCAAAGAAGGCCACTCGCCACTTACAATACCCCGCCGCGTATTTAAGCCGCCTCGCAAAGGATTCTACCCGCCACCCGGTGGTAATAGTACTTCAGTGGCGCCCGCGCAGCCTCGGCTCGCCGCGAGGGCTACGCCACGCACGTGCCTCCCGGGGACCCAAGGTCCCTACCGCAGTCGGCATCGGCGACGGCGCATGCGCCGCTTCTTTAGCCTCGGATTCTCGACTTAGAGGCGTTTCGGGCCATAATCCCGCACACAGAGCCACGCCATCGGCTTTTCAACCAAGCGCGATGACCAATTGTGTGAATCAACGGTGCCTCTCAGACTCAGGTTGAATTACTATCGCGCAGATCGCCACGTGAGGGTAAAACTAACCCGCCTCACGACGGCCTAAAACCCACCACGCTCCCTATTGGTGGGTGAACAATCCAACACTTGGTGAATTTCGTCTACAATGATAGGAAGAGCCGACATCAAGGATCAAAAAGCAACGCCGCTATGAACGCCACGCCACAAGCCGCTTATCCCCGTGGTAACTTTTCCGACACCTCTAGCTTCAAATTCAAGATCTAAAGGATCGATAGGCCACGCTCACGGTTCAGATTCGTGACCGGAAATCGGAATCAAACGAGCTTTTACCCTTTTGTTCCACACGAGATTTGCTCTCGTTGAGCTCATCTTAGGACACCCGCGTTATCTTTAACAGATGTGCCGCCCTCCAGCCAAACTCCCCACCGACAATGTCTTTCCCGGACGGCATAGCAAGCTAGCCTTGATCTAAAAAGAGGGGCGATGCCCCGCTTCCGCCTCACTACTTCACTAATAAGTAAAATAACGTTAAAAGTAGTGGTATTTCACCTTCGCCGCCAAAGACGGCTCCCACTTATCCTACACCTCTCAAGTCATTTCACAAAGTCTGACCAGAGTCAAGCTCAACAGGTCTTTTCCTCGCTGATTCTCGCCAAGCCCGCCTCTTGGCTGTGGTTTCACTGGATAGTAGACAGGACAGTGGGAATCTCGTTAATCCATTCATGCGCTACTAATTAGATGACGAGGCATTTGGCTACCTTAAGAGAGTCATAGTTACTCCCGCCGCTTACCCGCGCTTGGTTGAATTTCTTCACTTTGACATTCGAAAGATCGGGCGTAAATCACATTGCGTTAGCATCCGCAGGGACCATCGCAATGCTTTGTTTTAATTAAACAAATGGATTCCCCTTGTCCGCATTTGGCCGAAGTCGATCGTTCGACGACGCGAAGGCCCCGTGAGGAGCCGCTCCAATCTGCCTCTCGGCCGGCAAGACGCGACGACTCCGCCTCCGCCGCGTGAGCAGCTCGAAAGGGGGCTGACAATGATGGTTCGGATCGGGACCTCGTGCCAGCACCTCGAGAGCCAATCCTTTTCCCGAGGTTACTTGATCCATTTTGCCGACTTCC
>JAJJWW010008174.1:205000-223163 GCA_023531295.1 Papaver armeniacum
ATTATTCGGCCTGGGACTTACACAGCTTGCCGCATGAATATGAGCCAACCGATGCCAAACACGATCGAGTGACTTCCAACTTGGAGGAATGAAGCTTCACGCGCTTGGCCAAACTTGCAAATTGCAAGATGAGGCTTCACGTGCTTGGCCAAACACGCAAATTGCAAGAGTAAAGCTTCACCGAGCTGGGACTTACACAATTGGCGCATGAAGATGAGCCAATCGATGCCAAACCAACTATTTTACCAACCAACGTCCCTTCCTATATATGTCTTATTCGTGATTTCTACAAATAGGATTAGGGAGGAAAAATCATTCATCAACTCCCCGAGGCCGGATCTTGCCGAGGCCTAGCCCAAATGAAGCTTCATTATGACCGAGGGACTTCCAACTTGTAAGAATGAAGCTTCATCGTGCTAGGCCGGATCACAACTTGGAGGAATGAAGCTTCACTCTTGCAAATTGCAAGATGAGGCTTCACGTGGTTGGCCAAACCTGCAAATTGCAAGAGTGAAGCTTCACTCAGCTGGGATTTACACAATTGGCGCATGAGGATGAGCCAATTGATGCCAAACCAACTATTTTTCCCAACCAACGTCCCTTCCTATATATGTCTTATTCGCATTTCTACAAATAGGATTAGGGAGGAAAATCATTCATCAACTCCCCGAGGCCGGATCTTGCCGAGGCCTCATCCCAAATGAAGCTTCATTATGACCGAGGGACTTCCAACTTGTAAGAATGAAGCTTCATCGTGCTAGGCCGGATCGCAACTTGGAGGAATGAAGCTTCACTGCTTGGCCAAACTTGCAAATTGCAAGATGAGGCTTCACGTGCTTGGCCAAACTCGCAAATTGCAAGAGTGAAGCTTCACTCACTGGGACTTACACAATTGGCGCATGAAGATGAGCCAATCGATGCCAAACCAACTATTTTTCCCAACCAACGTCCCTTCCCTATATATGTCTTATTCGTGATTTCTACAAATAGTATTAGGGAGGAAAAATCATTCATCAACTCCCCGAGGCCGGATCTTGCCGAGGCCTAGCCCAAATGAAGCTTAATTATGACCGAGGGACTTCCAACTTGTAAGAATGAAGCTTCATCGTGCTAGGCCGGATCGCAACTTGGAGGAATGAAGCTTCACTCGCTTGGCCAAACTTGCAAATTGCAAGATGAGGCTTCACGTGCTTGGCCAAACCTGCAAATTGCAAGAGTGAAGCTTCACTCAGCAGGGGACTTACACAATTGGCGCATGACTTACACAATTGGCGCATGAGTATGAGCCAATTGATGCCAAACCAACTATTTTTCCCAACCAACGTCCCTTTCCTATATATGTCTTATTCGCATTTCTACAAATAGGATTAGGGAGGAAAATCATTCATCAACTCCCCGAGGCCGGATCTTGCCGAGGCCTAGCCCAAATGAAGCTTCATTATGACCGAGGGACTTCCAACTTGTAAGAATGAAGCTTCATCGTGCTAGGCCGGATCGCAACTTGGAGGAATGAAGCTTCACTGCTTGGCCAAACTTGCAAATTGCAAGATGAGGCTTCACGTGCTTGGCCAAACTCGCAAATTGCAAGAGTGAAGCTTCACTCACTGGGACTTACACAATTGGCGCATGAGGATGAGCCAATTGATGCCAAACCAACTATTTTTCCCAACCAACGTCCCTTTATATGTCTTATTCGTGATTTCTACAAATAGGATTAGGGAGGAAAATCATTCATCAACTCCCCGAGGCCGGATCTTGCCGAGGCCTCAGCCCAAATGAAGCTTCATTATGACCGAGGGACTTCCAACTTGTAAGAATGAAGCTTCATCGTGCTAGGCCGGATCGCAACTTGGAGGAATGAAGCTTCACTGCTTGGCCAAACTTGCAAATTGCAAGATGAGGCTTCACGTGCTTGGCCAAACTCGCAAATTGCAAGAGTGAAGCTTCACTCACTGGGACTTACACAATTGGCGCATGAGGATGAGCCAACTGATGCCAAACCAACTATTTTTTCCAACCAACGTCCCTTCCCTATATATGTCTTATTCGCATTTCTACAAATAGGATTAGGGGAGGTAAAATCATTCATCAACTCCCCGAGGCCGGATCTTGCCGAGGCCTCGCCCAAATGAAGCTTCATTATGACCGAGGGACTTCCAACTTGTAAGAATGAAGCTTCATCGTGCTAGGCCGGATCGCAACTTGGAGGAATGAAGCTTCACTCGCTTGGCCAAACTTGCAAATTGCAAGATGAGGCTTCACGTGCTTGGCCAAACTCGCAAATTGCAAGAGTGAAGCTTCACTCACTGGGATTTACACAATTGGCGCATGAGATGAGCCAATTGATGCCAAACCAACTATTTTTCCCAACCAACGTCCCTTCCTATATATGTCTTATTCGCATTTCTACAAATAGGATTAGGGGAGGAAAAATCATTCATCAACTCCCCGAGGCCGGATCTTGCCGAGGCCTCGCCCAAATGAAGCTTCATTATGACCGAGGGACTTCCAACTTGTAAGAATGAAGCTTCATCGTGCTAGGCCGGATCGCAACTTGGAGGAATGAAGCTTCACTCGCTTGGCCAAACTTGCAAATTGCAAGATGAGGCTTCACGTGCTTGGCCAAACCTGCAAATTGCAAGAGTGAAGCTTCACTCACTGGGACTTACACAATTGGCGCATGAGGATGAGCCAATTGATGCCAAACCAACTATTTTTCCCAACCAACGTCCCTTCCCTATATATGTCTTATTCGAATTTCTACAAATAGTATTCGGGGAGGAAAAATCATTCATCAACTCCCCGAGGCCGGATCTTGCCGAGGCCTAGCCCAAATGAAGCTTCATTATGACCGAGGGACTTCCAACTTGTAAGAATGAAGCTTCATCGTGCTAGGCCGGATCGCAACTTGGAGGAATGAAGCTTCACTGCTTGGCCAAACTTGCAAATTGCAAGATGAGGCTTCACGTGCTTGGCCAAACCTCGCAAATTGCAAGAGTGAAGCTTCACTCACTGGGACTTACACAATTGGCGCATGAGGATGAGCCAACTGATGCCAAACCAACTATTTTTCCCAACCAACGTCCCTTCCCTATATATGTCTTATTCATGATTTCTACAAATAGGATTAGGGAGGAAAATCATTCATCAACTCCCGAGGCCGGATCTTGCCGAGGCCTCCAGCCCAAATGAAGCTTCATTATGACCGAGGGACTTCCAACTTGTAAGAATGAAGCTTCATCGTGCTAGGCCGGATCGCAACTTGGAGGAATGAAGCTTCACCGCTTGGCCAAACTTGCAAATTGCAAGATGAGGCTTCACGTGCTTGGCAAACCTCGCAAATTGCAAGAGTGAAGCTTCACTCACTGGGACTTACACAATTGGCGCATGAGGATGAGCCAACTGATGCCAAACCAACTATTTTTCCCAACCAACGTCCCTTCCCTATATATGTCTTATTCGCATTTCTACAAATAGGATTAGGGAGGAAAATCATTCATCAACTCCCCGAGGCCGGATCCGGCCATCTTGGCTGTACATGGACATGGCAAGCTAGCATATCACGGCCTTCTTGGCTGAGCGCATGATCGACCTCCAAGCTTGCAGCTTGCATATCACGGCCGTCTTGGCCGAGCGCTGTTCCGGCAAGCTCCCAGTGATTTTCAAGCCCGGCCATGATGGCTGAGCTTCGTCCAGGCCTGCTTGCAGCGTCCAGCCATGATGGCTGAGCATTCGATCCGTCAAGTGTCTAGTGTTGCATTTCGAGTATGACCAAGCATTTTGGCTTCAAAATTGGTCCAAATGTGTTGCCATGGGCTTCCAACGAGTTTTGGGACATATCTTGTTTTTGGACTTCCAACCAACTCCCTCCCTATATATGTCTTATTCGCATTTCTACAAGTAGGATTTAGGAGGAAAACATTCATCAACTCCCCGAGGCCGGATCCGGCCATCTTGGCTGTACATGGACATGGCAAGCTAGCATATCACGGCCTCTTGGCTGAGCGCTCGATCTCCAAGCTTGCAGCTTGCAGCTTGCATATCACGGCCGTCTTGGCCGAGCGCTCGATCCGGCAAGCTCGCAGCTTTCAAGCCCGGCCATGATGGCTGAGCTTCGTCCAGGCCTGCTTGCAGCGTCCAGCCATGATGGCTGAGCATTCGATCCGTCAAGTGTGTAGTGTTGCATTTCGAGTATGACCAAGCAATTTTTGGCTTCAAAATTGGTCCAAATGTGTTGCCATGGGCTTCCAACGAGTTTTGGGACATATCTTGTTTTTGACTTCCAACCAACTCCCCTCCCTATATATGTCTTATTCGCATTTCTACAAGTAGGATTAGGGGAGGAAAACATTCATCAACTCCCCGAGGCCGGATCCGGCCATCTTGGCTGTACATGGACATGGCAAGCTAGCATATCACGGCCTTCTTGGCTGAGCGCTCGACCCTCCAAGCTTGCAGCTTGCATATCACGGCCGTCTTGGCCGAGCGCTGTTCCGGCAAGCTCCCAGCTTTCAAGCCCGGCCATGATGGCTGAGCTTCGTCCAGGCCTGCTTGCAGCGTCCAGCCATGATGGCTGAGCATTCGAGCCGTCAAGTGTCTAGTGATGCATTTCGAGTATGACCAAGCAATTTTTGGCTTCAAAATTGGTCCAAATGTGTTGCCATGGGCTTCCAACGAGTTTTGGGACATATCTTGTTTTTTTGACTTCCAACCAACTCCCCCTCCCTATATATGTCTTATTCGATTTCTACAAGTAGGATTAGGGAGGAAAACATTCATCAACTCCCCGAGGCCGGATCCGGCCATCTTGGCTGTACATGGACATGGCAAGCTAGCATATCACGGCCTTCTTGGCTGAGCGCTCGACCCTCCAAGCTTGCAGCTTGCATATCACGGCCTTCTTGGCCGAGCGCTCGTTCCGGCAAGCTCCCAGCTTTCAAGCCCGGCCATGATGGCTGAGCTTCGTCCAGGCCTGCTTGCAGCGTCCAGCCATGATGGCTGAGCATTCGATCCGTCAAGTGTCTAGTGTTGCATTTCGAGTATGACCAAGCAATTTTTGGCTTCAAAATTGGTCCAAATGTGTTGCCATGGGCTTCCAAAGAGTTTTGGGACATATCTTGTTTTTTGACTTCCAACCAACTCCTCCCTATATATGTCTTATTCGCATTTCTACAAGTAGGATTAGGGAGGAAAAAACATTCATCAACTCCCCGAGGCCGGATCCGGCCATCTTGGCTGTACATGGACATGGCAAGCTAGCATATCACGGCCTTCTTGGCTGAGCGCTGACCTCCAAGCTTGCAGCTTGCATATCACGGCCGTGCCTTGGCCGAGCGCCGATCCGGCAAGCTCCCAGCTTTCAAGCCCGGCCATGATGGCTGAGCTTCAGTTCAGGCCTGCTTGCAGCGTCCAGCCATGATGGCTGAGCATTCGATCCGTCAAGTGTCTAGTGTTGCATTTCGAGTATGACCAAGCAATTTTTGGCTTCAAAATTGGTCCAAATGTGTTGCCATGGGCTTCCAACGAGTTTTGGGACATATCTTGTTTTTGACTTCCAACCAACTCCCCTCCCTATATATGTCTTATTCGTGATTTCTACAAGTAGGATTAGGGAGGAAAACATTCATCAACTCCCCGAGGCCGGATCCGGCCATCTTGGCTGTACATGGACATGGCAAGCTAGCATATCACGGCCTTCTTGGCTGAGCGCTCGACTCTCCAAGCTTGCAGCTTGCATATCACGGCTGCCTTGGCCGAACGCCCGTTCCGGCAAGCTCCCAGCTTTCAAGCCCGGCCATGATGGCTGAGCTTCGTCCAGGCCTGCTTGCAGCGTCCAGCCATGATGGCTGAGGGTTCGATCCGTCAAGTGTCTAGTGATGCATTTCGAGTATGACCAAGCAATTTTTGGCTTCAAAATTGGTCCAAATGTGTTGCCATGGGCTTCCAACGAGTTTTGGGACATATCTTGTTTAAATGCACGGTGATTGGTACGGGACGAGAGTTCGAAGTCATTCGCCCTTCCCGCTATGTATAGATAGAAATGCATGGATCTCGTTAGCCACGCGATGTACAAGTATATATATTTTTTTAGCAACTCTTTTTTTTTGACAAGTGTCGCACGATAAAAACTTAATCTAGTGACATTTTCCCGCATCCTCCTAATCTTCTCGAGCATCTACTCGCACGTTGGAGTTACATATCTATCCGAAACACCCGATCTGCAGATCGAACCTTGTCTTTTTAGGTCATAGGAAGAATGATTTTGGCATGAGGGACTTTGTTTATTTCTTCAAAGTGATTCTTTTTGGAGTGAAGAAGATTGGAGGGGAGGGATTTAATCGGGTGCGACATGGGGCTGAATTCAAAGGATCGTGGCAAAGAAGGCCACTCGCCACTTACAATACCCCGCCGCGATTTAAGCCGCCCGCAAAGGATTCTACCCGCCACCCGGTGGTAATAGTATTGTGGCGGCCGCGCGCGCAGCCTCGTCCGCCGCGAGGGCTACGCCACGCACGTGCCTCCTGGGACCCGAAGGTCCCTACCGCAGTCGGGCATCGGCGACGGCGCATGCGCCGCTTTAGCCTCGGATTCTCGACTTAGAGGCGTCTCACCATAATCCCGCACACGGTAGCTTCGCGCCATCGGCTTTTCAAACCAAGCGCGATGACCAATTGTGTGAATCAACTGCCTCTCGTACTAGGTTGAATTACTATCGCGTAGACCGCACCGTAGGGTAAAACTAACCCGTCTCACGACGGCCTAAACCCCACCACGCTCCCTATTGGTGGGTGAACAATCCAACACTTGGTGAATTTCGCTTCACAATGATAGGAAGAGCCGACATCAAGGATCAAAAAGCAACGCCGCTTATGAACGCTGGCTGCCAAGCCGCTTATCCCCGTGGTAACTTTTCCGACACCTCTAGCTTCAAATTCCAAGATCTAAAGGATCGATAGGCCACGCCACGGTTCAGATTCAGACCGGGAAATCGTAATCAAACGAGCTTTTACCCTTTGTTCCACACGAGATTTGCCTCGTTGAGCTCATCTTAGACACCGCGTTATCTTTTAACATGATGTGCCGCCCAGCCAAACTCCCCACCGACAATGTCTTCCGCCCGGACGGCATAGCAAGCTAGCCTTGATCTAAAAAGAGGGGCGATGCCCCGCTTCCGCCTCACTAATAAGTAAAATAACGTTAAAAGTAGTGGTATTTCACCTTCGCCGCCAAAGACGGCTCCCACTTATCCTACACCTCTCAAGTCATTTCACAAAGTCTGACCAGAGTCAAGCTCAACAGGTCTTTTTCCTCACTGATTCGCCAAGCCTGCTCCTTGGCCGTGGTTTCACCGGATAGTAGACAGGACAGCTGGGAATCTCGTTAATCCATTCATGCGCGCTACTAATTAGATGACGAGGCATTTGGCTACCTTAAGAGAGTCATAGTTATTCCCGCCGCTTACCCGCGCTTTGGTTGAATTTCTTCACTTTGACATTCGTGAAAGCATCGCGTAAATCACATTGCGTTAGCATCCGCAGGGACCATCGCAATGCTTTGTTTTAATTAAAGTAAATGGATTCCCCTTGTCCGTACTCAGGCCTCGAGTCGACTGCTCGACGACGCGAAGGCCCCGTGAGGAGCCGTTTCCTAACTGGCCCTCGGCCGCAAGACGCTGACGACTCCGCTCTCGCCGCGTGAGCAGCTCGAGCAGCTCGCCGACAGCCGACGGGTTCGGGATCGGGACCTCGTGCCCAGCCTCGTGAGCCAATCCTTTTCCCGAGGTTACTTGATCCATTTTGCCGACTTCCCTTGCCTACATTGTTCCATCGACTGCAGGCTGTTCACCTTGGAGACCGATGCGGTTATGAGTACGACCGGCGTGGATGGCACTCGGCCCTCCGGATTTTCAAGGGCCACGGGGCGCACCGACACCACGCGACGCGGGTGCTTCTTCCGCCGCTGACCCTACCTCCGCCGAACTGCTTCTGTGGTGGGCAGGCTGTTAAAATGTAAAAGATAACTCTTTCCGAGGCCCCCGCCGACGCCTCCGACTCCCTAACGCTGCCGCCACCGCCACGTCCCTGGCTCGCCAGAATTTTAACCCGATTCCTTTTCGAAGTTCGCGTGTTGCACGCCTCTCGACGGGCTTCCCCGCCTCTTAGGATCGACTAACCCATGTGCAAGTGCCGCTCACATGGAACCTTTCCCTCTTCGGCCTTCAAAGTTCTCATTTGAATATTTGCTACTACCACCAAGATCTCGCACTGACGGAGGGCTCCGCCTCGCCTCACGGCCTAGGTTTCGCAGCCACCGCCGCGCCTCCTACTCATCGGGGCCTAACGATTGCCCCGACGGCCGGGTGTGGGTCGCAAGGCTTCAGCGCCATCCATTTTCGGGGCTAGTTGATTCTGGCAGTGAGTTGTTACACACTCCTTAGCGGATTTCGACTTCCATGACCACCGCCCCGTTGCCTTAATCGACCAACACCCTTTGTGGGTTCTAGGTTAGCGCGCAGCTTGGGCACCGTGAACCTGGCTTCCGGCTCATCCCGCACGCGCCCCGCTTACCAAAAATGGCCCACTTGGAGCTCTCGATTCCGTGGCGCGGGCTCAATGGAGCAGCGCGCCGCCCTACCTATTTAAAGTTTGAGAATAGGTCGAGGCGTTGCGCCCGATGCCTCTAATCATTGGCTTTACCCGATAGAACCCGCCCGGGCTCCAGCCTATCCCGAGGGAAACTCTGAGGGAACCAGCTACTAGACGGTTCGATTAGTCTTTCGCCCTATACCCAAGTCGATTTAACGATTTGCACGTCAAGATCGGGCTGCGAGCCTCCACCAGAGTTTCTCCGCTTCGCCCCGCCTGCATAGTTCACCATCTTTCTAGTCCCGACAGTATGTATGCTCACCGAACCTTCACATGTAAGATCTAGGTCGGCCGGCGGTGCAACCCACAAGGGGATCCCGCCGCCGCCTTCCTTGCGCTTACGGGTTTTACTCGCCCGTGACTCGCACACATGTCGACTCCTTGGTCCGTGTTTCAAGACGGCCGAATGGGGAACCCACATGTGCCGACGCCGGAGCACGCTGCTGCTGCAGGCACGCCGTGAGGCGCGTGCCGCCCACCACGATCGAGGCGACGACGCCTCCGCGGGCATGACTACAGCCCGGCTTGGGACGCGCCTCAATCCAAGCTGGCCCGCACCCGAGCCGACGGCGGACCGGCCATCACTGCCCGCATCCGACCGGGCACATCGCCGCCCATCCGCTTCCCTCCCGACAATTTCAAGCACTCTTTGACTCTCTTTTCAAAGTCCTTTTCATCTTTCCTCGCGGTACTTGTTCGCCATCTGCCTCTCGCCAAGATTTAGCCTGGACGGAATTTACGCCCGCTTTGGGCTGCATTCCCAAACAACCCGACCCGCCGACAGCGCTCGTGGTGCGACAGTGGTCCGAGCACGACGGGGCTTCACCTCTCAGCGCCTCTTTCTGTGGGACTTGGGTCTTGGTCCGTCGCCGAGGACGCTTTACAGATTACAATCTGGACAAATGGGCTGGCCCGATTCTCAAGCCGGGCTGTTCTTGCTTCGCTCGCCGTTACTAGGGGAATCCTTGTAAGTTTCTTCTCCTCCGCTTTATTGATATGCTTAAATTCAGCGGTAGTCCCGCTTGACCTGGGGTCGCAGAGTGGGAGCAGTAATTACGGTCCGATGGGTTCCTTATGGTCCTTCACAGAGGCACAAAGCAGACACGGATTGTGGAATGAAGAGAGACAACGAGTGTCGACCACCACGACCGTGACGCCGGCCTCCTGTGGCCTCGTGTTTAGACCGACCGCACTTTCAAGGCACGGGGTCAATATCCTCCCCATTCACCGCACAATGCCAATGTCGCCGGAAGGCGCCAAGGACATGAGTTGAGGGGGAGACTCGGGTGCGTGACGCCTGTGCAAGCGTGCCTCGCCCAAGGCTTGGGGCGCAACTTTGCGCTCAAAACTCGATGGTTCACGGATTCTCGCAATTCACACCAAGTATCGCATTTCGCCACGCTTCTTCATCGATGCGAGAGCCGAGATATCCGCCGAGAGTCGCTCAAGATTGGATTTCGCGACACCTACCGGCTGCATTTCTCCCACCGAGGCAGTGATAAAGAGAAGAGGCACGCTAGTATCCATTTGTTTTTTCCTTGGCGCTTACCGCGCCTTGGGTTCGCTTTTTCGCACGAAGAGAGGGCGTTAGCCAACTCCCCGACCGAGCGGTGGAGCAAGGGGATCTCTCCCACTTGCATCACCACCGAAATTGATTCACGTGTTCGGGTCGCTCACTGGGCAGTGTTTCGATAATGATCCTTCCGCAGTTCACCTACGGAAACCTTGTTACGACTTCTCCTTCCTCTAAATGATAAGGTTCAGTGGACTTCTCGCGACGTCACCGGCGGCGAACCGCCCGCCGCCGCGATCCGAACACTTCACCGACCATTCAATCGGTAGGAGCGACGGGGTGTGTACAAAGGGCAGTGGACGTAGTCAACGCGAGCCGATGACTCGCGCTTACTAGGAATTCCTCGCTTAAGACCAACAATTGCAATGATCTATCCCCATCACGATGAACTTTTCGCAGATTACCTTGACGGCTGCCGCCAAGGCTATATACTCGTTGAATACATCAAAGGTAGCGCGTGCGGCCCTGTAACATCTAAGGGCATCGCTGCACTGCTATTGCCTCAAACTTCCGTGGCCTAAACGGCCATAGTCCCTCTAAGAAGCCGGGCCGCGGAGGGAATCCTCCGCATAGCTAGTTAGCAGCCGAGGTCTCGCTCGTTAACGGAATTAACTGATAAATCGCTCCACCAACTAAGAACGCCATGCACCACCACCCATAGAATCAAGAAAGAGCTCTCTCCGTCAATCCTTACTATGTCCTGGACTCGTAAGTTTCCCCGTGTTGAGTCAAATTAAGCCGCAGCTCCACTCCCGGTGGTGCCCTTCCACACCCCTTTAAGTTTCAGCCTTGCGACCATACTCCCCTAACCCAAAAACTTTGATTTTCATAAGGTGCCATGAGTCCTAAAAGCAACATCCGCCGATCCCGGTCAGCATCGCTTATGGTTGAGACTAGGACGGATCTCGATCGCCTTCGAGCCCCCAACTTTCGTTCTTGATTAATGAAAACATCCTTGGCAAATGCTTTCGCAGCTTGTTCGCCTTTCATAAATCCAAGAATTTCACCTCCGACTATGAAATACGAATGCCCCGACTCGTCCCTCGTTAATCATTACTCCGATCCCAAGGCCAACGCAATAGGATCGAAATCCTATGATGTTATCCCATGCTAATGTATCCAGAGCTTGGGCTTGCTTTGAGCACTCTAATTTCTTCAAAGTAACAGACCGTGAGGCACGACCCGCCAATTAAGGCTAGGAACGCATCGCCGGTAGAAGGGACGAGACGACCGTGCACACCCAAAGGGCGGACCTGACGACCCAACCCAAAGTCCAACTACGAGCTTTTTAATCGCAACAACTTAAATATACGCTATTGAGCTGGAATTACCGCGGTCGCCGGCACCAGACTTGCCCTCCAATGGATCCTCGTTAAGGGATTTAGATTGTAATTATTCCAATTACTGCACTCAAGAGCCCAGATTGTTATTTATTGTCACTACCTCCCCGTGTTAGGATTGGGTAATTTGCGCGCCCGTCGCCTTCCTTGGATGTGGTAGCCGCTTCTCGTGCTCCTCTCCTAATCGAACCCTAATTCTCCGTCACCCGTCACCACCATAGTAGGCCACTATCCTACCATCGAAAGTTGATAGGCGTAAATTTGAATGATGCGCCGCCAAAGACAAAGGCCGTAAGCGATCCGCCAAGTTATCATGAATCATTCGAGCAACGGCAAAGCCCGGGCGACCTTTTATCTAATAAATGCATCCTTCCGTAAGCTTCTGGGGTTTGCTGCACGATTAGCTCTAGAATTACTACGGTTATCCGAGTAGCAAGTACCATCAAACAAACTATAATCGATTTAATGAGCCATTCGCAGCTTCACAACAATTAGTTCATACTTACACATGCATGGCTTAATCTTTGAGACAAGCATATGACTACCGGCAGGATCAACCAGGTAGCATTCTCAATGACGCCATCTTCTGGCACGGGACCGCCGCCGGAATTTCACCGTCTAACAGAACTAGCAAGCCAATCCACTCAAGGAAAGCCCAAACTTGCAAGAGCACCGGGGACAAATCATTCCGAGCTAACACTCCGGGAAGAAGATAGCAACGATTTTGGAAATCCTTTTCCGGGGCTTGAAAATACTCCGAGCTCCCAATGGCATCATCGGCATCCAAGGGAACAAAAAGATCTCATGCTCCATGAGAACGGATAATAATATCACCGAACAATGGGAACACGAGACCCTTTGTCGAGTACCATCTCGCGCCACCCAAGAGCAAAGTAGAGGCAATAGAAGCGAGGGACAAAATCTATACCTTCTCGATAGGTAGGCAACACAGAATTAAAACGGGTGTTTTCCAAAGGAAAACATGGGACGGGATCAAGAGGTAATCGGGCTTGCTGCTCGCCGCCCAGAGCGGAGAGCCAACCAAAGACACAAGAACCAAACACCACTCATACGCCAACACGTATTGTCCACAAAGAAACAACCGCCTCCAAAGAGAACTAGCAAGCCAAGCCACTTAAGGCAAGCCAATCTTGCACCTAACACCGGGACAAATCATTCCAAGAGAATACGCCGTGCGTGAAAATATATTATTTGACCAACGATTTCCTTCTCGCCTTGCAAGGGAAAATCCCAAGCAATGCCGAAAATTATTCGGCCTGGGACTTACACACAGCTTGCCGCATGAATATGAGCCAACTGATGCCAAACACGATCGAGTGACTTCCAACTTGGAGGAATGAAGCTTCACTCGCTTGGCCAAACTTGCAAATTGCAAGATGAGGCTTCACGTGCTTGGCCAAACCTGCAAATTGCAAGAGTAAAGCTTCACCGAGTGGGACTTACACAATTGGCGCATGAAGATGAGCCAACGATGCCAAACCAACTATTTTACCAACCAACGTCCCTTCCCTATATATGTCTTATTCGCATTTCTACAAATAGGATTAGGGAGGAAAATCATTCATCAACTCCCCGAGGCCGGATCTTGCCGAGGCTTCCAGCCCAAATGAAGCTTCATTATGACCGAGGGACTTCCAACTTGTAAGAATGAAGCTTCATCGTGCTAGGCCGGATCACAACTTGGAGGAATGAAGCTTCACCGCTTGGCCAAACTTGCAAATTGCAAGATGAGGCTTCACGTGCTTGGCCAAACCTGCAAATTGCAAGAGTGAAGCTTCACTCACTGGGACTTACACAATTGGCGCATGAGGATGAGCCAATTGATGCCAAACCAACTATTTTTCCCAACCAACGTCCCTTCCCTATATATGTCTTATTCGTGATTTCTACAAATAGGATTAGGGGAGGAAAATCATTCATCAACTCCCCGAGGCCGGATCTTGCCGAGGCCTAGCCCAAATGAAGCTTCATTATGACCGAGGGACTTCCAACTTGTAAGAATGAAGCTTCATCGTGCTAGGCCGGATCGCAACTTGGAGGAATGAAGCTTCACTCGCTTGGCCAAACTTGCAAATTGCAAGATGAGGCTTCACGTGCTTGGCCGGATCGCAACTTGGAGGAATGAAGCTTCACTCGCTGGGGACTTACACAATTGGCGCATGAGGATGAGCCAACTGATGCCAAACCAACTATTTTTCCCAACCAACGTCCCTTCCCTATATATGTCTTATTCGTGATTTCTACAAATAGGATTAGGGAGGAAAATCATTCATCAACTCCCGAGGCCGGATCTTGCCGAGGCCTAGCCCAAATGAAGCTTCATTATGACCGAGGGACTTCCAACTTGTAAGAATGAAGCTTCATCGTGCTAGGCCGGATCGCAACTTGGAGGAATGAAGCTTCACTGCTTGGCCAAACTTGCAAATTGCAAGATGAGGCTTCACGTGCTTGGCCAAACTCTGCAAATTGCAAGAGTGAAGCTTCACTCACTGGGACTTACACAATTGGCGCATGAGGATGAGCCAATTGATGCCAAACCAACTATTTTTCCCAACCAACGTCCCTTCCCTATATATGTCTTATTCGTGATTTCTACAAATAGGATTAGGGAGGAAAAATCATTCATCAACTCCCCGAGGCCGGATCTTGCCGAGGCCTAGCCCAAATGAAGCTTCATTATGACCGAGGGACTTCCAACTTGTAAGAATGAAGCTTCATCGTGCTAGGCCGGATCGCAACTTGGAGGAATGAAGCTTCACTCGCTTGGCCAAACTTGCAAATTGCAAGATGAGGCTTCACGTGCTTGGCCAAACCCGCAAATTGCAAGAGTGAAGCTTCACTCACTGGGACTTACACAATTGGCGCATGAGGATGAGCCAATTGATGCCAAACCAACTATTTTTCCCAACCAACGTCCCTTCCCTATATATGTCTTATTCGCATTTCTACAAATAGGATTAAAAATCATTCATCAACTCCCCGAGGCCGGATCTTGCCGAGGCCTCGCCCAAATGAAGCTTCATTATGACCGAGGGACTTCCAACTTGTAAGAATGAAGCTT
Source organism: Papaver armeniacum (assembly GCA_023531295.1). Taxonomy (NCBI): domain Eukaryota; kingdom Viridiplantae; phylum Streptophyta; class Magnoliopsida; order Ranunculales; family Papaveraceae; genus Papaver; species Papaver armeniacum. Next base: position 219,641 of record JAJJWW010008174.1, read on the forward strand.
CATCGTGCTAGGCCGGATCGCAACTTGGAGGAATGAAGCTTCACTCGCTTGGCCAAACTTGCAAATTGCAAGATGAGGCTTCACGTGCTTGGCCAAACTCGCAAATTGCAAGAGTGAAGCTTCACTCACTGGGACTTACACAATTGGCGCATGAGGATGAGCCAACTGATGCCAAACCAACTATTTTTCCCAACCAACGTCCCTTTCCTATATATGTCTTATTCGTGATTTCTACAAATAGGATTAGGGAGGAAAATCATTCATCAACTCCCCGAGGCCGGATCTTGCCGAGGCCTAGCCCCAAATGAAGCTTCATTATGACCGAGGGACTTCCAACTTGTAAGAATGAAGCTTCATCGTGCTAGGCCGGATCGCAACTTGGAGGAATGAAGCTTCACCTGCTTGGCCAAACTTGCAAATTGCAAGATGAGGCTTCACGTGCTTGGCCAAACCTGCACATTGCAAGAGTGAAGCTTCACTCGCTTGGGGACTTACACAATTGGCGCATGAGGATGAGCCAATTGATGCCAAACCAACTATTTTTCCTAACCAACGTCCCTTCCTATATATGTCTTATTCGATTTCTACAAATAGGATTAGGGGAGGAAAATCATTCATCAACTCCCCGAGGCCGGATCTTGCCGAGGCCCAGCCCAAATGAAGCTTCATTATGACCGAGGGACTTCCAACTTGTAAGAATGAAGCTTCATCGTGCTAGGCCGGATCGCAACTTGAGGAATGAAGCTTCACTCGCTTGGCCAAACTTGCAAATTGCAAGATGAGGCTTCACGTGCTTGGCCAAACATGCAAATTGCAAGAGTGAAGCTTCACTCAGATTGGGACTTACACAATTGGCGCATGAGGATGAGCCAACTGATGCCAAACCAACTATTTTTCCCAACCAACGTCCCTTCCCTATATATGTCTTATTCGCATTTCTACAAATAGGATTAGGGGAGGAAAAATCATTCATCAACTCCCCGAGGCCGGATCTTGCCGAGGCCTCGCCCAAATGAAGCTTCATTATGACCGAGGGACTTCCAACTTGTAAGAATGAAGCTTCATCGTGCTAGGCCGGATCGCAACTTGGAGGAATGAAGCTTCACTGCTTGGCCAAACTTGCAAATTGCAAGATGAGGCTTCACGTGCTTGGCCAAACTCGCAAATTGCAAGAGTGAAGCTTCACTCACTGGGACTTACACAATTGGCGCATGAGGATGAGCCAATCTGATGCCAAACCAACTATTTTTCCTAACCAACGTCCCTTCCTATATATGTCTTATTCGCATTTCTACAAATAGGATTAGGGGAGGAAAATCATTCATCAACTCCCGAGGCCGGATCTTGCCGAGGCCTGAGCCCAAATGAAGCTTCATTATGACCGAGGGACTTCCAACTTGTAAGAATGAAGCTTCATCGTGCTAGGCCGGATCGCAACTTGGAGGAATGAAGCTTCACTCGCTTGGCCAAACTTGCAAATTGCAAGATGAGGCTTCACGTGCTTGGCCAAACCTGCAAATTGCAAGAGTGAAGCTTCACTCATTGGCGCATGAGGATGAGCCAACTGATGCCAAACCAACTATTTTTCCCAACCAACGTCCCTTCCTATATATGTCTTATTCGTGATTTCTACAAATAGGATTAGGGAGGAAAATCATTCATCAACTCCCGAGGCCGGATCCGGCCATCTTGGCTGTACATGGACATGGCAAGCTAGCATATCACGGCCTTCTTGGCTGAGCGCTCGACCTCCAAGCTTGCAGCTTGCATATCACGGCCGCCTTGGCCGAGCGCTGTTCCGGCAAGCTCCCAGCTTTCAAGCCCGGCCATGATGGCTGAGCTTCGTCCAGGCCTCTTGCAGCGTCCAGCCATGATGGCTGAGCATTCGATCCGTCAAGTGTCTAGTGTTGCATTTCGAGTATGACCAAGCAATTTTTGGCTTCAAAATTGGTCCAAATGTGTTGCCATGGGCTTCCAACGAGTTTTGGGACATATCTTGTTTTTGGACTTCCAACCAACTCCCCTCCCTATATATGTCTTATTCGCATTTCTACAAGTAGGATTAGGGAGGAAAACATTCATCAACTCCCCGAGGCCGGATCCGCCATCTTGGCTGTACATGGACATGGCAAGCTAGCATATCACGGCCTTCTTGGCTGAGCGCTCGACCTCCAAGCTTGCAGCTTGCATATCACGGCTGCCTTGGCCGAGCGCTCGATCCGGCAAGCTCCGCAGCTTTCAAGCCCGGCCATGATGGCTGAGCTTCGTCCAGGCCTGCTTGCAGCGTCCAGCCATGATGGCTGAGCATTCGATCCGTCAAGTGTCTAGTGTTGCATTTCGAGTATGACCAAGCAATTTTTGGCTTCAAAATTGGTCCAAATGTGTTGCCATGGGCTTCCAACGAGTTTTGGGACATATCTTGTTTTTGACTTCCAACCAACTCCCCTCCCTATATATGTCTTATTCGCATTTCTACAAGTAGGATTAGGGAGGAAAACATTCATCAACTCCCCGAGGCCGGATCCGCCATCTTGGCTGTACATGGACATGGCAAGCTAGCATATCACGGCCTTCTTGGCTGAGCGCTCGACTTCTCCAAGCTTGCAGCTTGCATATCACGGCTGTCTTGGCCGAGCGCCGATCCGGCAAGTCCCAGCTTTCAAGCCCGGCCATGATGGCTGAGCTTCGTCCAGGCTTGCTTGCAGCGTCCAGCCATGATGGCTGAGCATTCGATCCGTCAAGTGTCTAGTGTTGCATTTCGAGTATGACCAAGCAATTTTTGGCTTCAAAATTGGTCCAAATGTGTTGCCATGGGCTTCCAACGAGTTTTGGGACATATCTTGTTTTTTGGACTTCCAACCAACTCCCCCTCCCTATATATGTCTTATTCGCATTTCTACAAGTAGGATTAGGGGAGGAAAAAACATTCATCAACTCCCCGAGGCCGGATCCGGCCATCTTGGCTGTACATGGACATGGCAAGCTAGCATATCACGGCCTTTTGGCTGAGCGCTCGACTCTCCAAGCTTGCAGCTTGCATATCACGGCTGCTTGGCCGAGCGCCGATCCGGCAAGCTCCCAGCTTTCAAGCCCGGCCATGATGGCTGAGCTTCGTCCAGGCCTGCTTGCAGCGTCCAGCCATGATGGCTGAGCATTCGATCCGTCAAGTGTCTAGTGTTGCATTTCGAGTATGACCAAGCAATTTTTGGCTTCAAAATTGGTCCAAATGTGTTGCCATGGGCTTCCAACGAGTTTTGGGACATATCTTGTTTTTGGACTTCCAACCAACTCCCCCTCCCTATATATGTCTTATTCGCATTTCTACAAGTAGGATTAGGGGAGGAAAAAACATTCATCAACTCCCCGAGGCCGGATCCGGCCATCTTGGCTGTACATGGACATGGCTTCGTCCAGGCCTGCTTGCAGCGTCCAGCCATGATGGCTGAGCATTCGATCCGTCAAGTGTCTAGTGTTGCATTTCGAGTATGACCAAGCAATTTTTGGCTTCAAAATTGGTCCAAAT
>JAJJWW010008175.1:0-229752 GCA_023531295.1 Papaver armeniacum
TGGTTGGCAGCGATTTTCTGAAGTTCTCTGATAGGTTCTCAAAGTTTCAGCAGTATTGAGCGCGCAAGTTCTACTTCATGTTAACTGATGACGTCAAATTTTTAACAAGATGATTTTGTAGAATGTTAGTATAAAAAAATTCTTCAAAGTATTTCAATATAAGAGTAGATTTAAGTTTTCAACTCTTACTATAGACTCTGCTACCCAGAGTCTCCAGGTATTCAAAGTTTTCTCACCCTCGTTAGTCATTTTTGATGGTTCTATTTCTCAGTAAGAAAATACATGTTGCCAAAGAACGGTGTTCTAGTTCTAGAAAAAGTTGGGTAATATTTTCAGAACTGATGTGTGCAAATCCGTTAAGTTGGATTATCCCAATTTAGTGAATTTACCATGATTTATTGAATAAAAGCTAGTGTGAAATGATGCAATATTTTTAGTGTCCGAATTCAACTATTGTTAATCATTTGGAAGAATGGTACTCTAGAAGAATGCTAGTTAGTCGATGATTAATCAATTGGAACAATCTGACTTCAATGGCGAAACCAACTACAATTACTGTCATAAAAACATCAAGCAGAACAACACAAATGTCCATTTAAGTCCCATTACAGAAAGAGGAGATAGAACCTCTAGCATTATCAAAAAACTTGACATGAAATCATCTTCAACAAAATCATTATAGTGAAATTTAAGAGAGCTATTTCGTCACAACAACTTCCCCTTGGTTTTTAGCATGGGCCTTAGATAGAGAAAAGCTAGATCTCAGTATCGCAGAGTCCCCACCAGACATTCTTGATGGTACTCTTTCTTAGTAACAGAGAACATGTTTATAATAGAGATTACAAACCAAAAAGTGAGACTAAGCAAAGTTGTAACAGAGCTAACAAGTTAAATCATCAAAGAAACAGAGAATTCCAAAAACTATCTCAATACACCTGCTGTAAATAATCTGATAACTTCTTGTTGTATGAGATGATCGAATTTAAGACTTCTTACAAAAACTTTAAGCCCACTTAAAACCTCCTGAAACGGCAGCAGTCAAAAAAACACGGATGAAATCACCTCTACTTGTTAGGTTTGACAGCTGCCTCTTCCTTGACCTTCTTAGGTGCAGCTTTCCGAGGTCGCTTCAGCATTTCAAGCTTATAGTTGCCTACACAAATTTGCATCAAAAGCCTATCAGACATTAACTGAAGCGAAAAATAAAAATATTGTCTTGGATTGAGGATAATACAGTAATACCCAGAAAATGATGTAGCGGTCAAGGTCGACATGGCAAATTCCCGTTTCATTAAATCAATGAAGCAGTGTAGGGAGAGTATTGTTAGAGGCGGTCAAAACAATATCATCTACATATAGTCCGTAAATATGCCGTATCCGAGCCTGGGATTGATAAACAAAGAGAGATGGATCACACACACTACCACGAAAACCACAATTAGTAATAAACTTGGCGAACCTCTCGAAACCACGCCTCGCGGAGCCCGGTTGAGACCATAAGGATCTACGACGTAGTCGACATACGTAATCAGGGTGAGCAGAATCAACAAATCTAGGAGGCTGATGCATATAAACTGTCTCGGTCAGATCACCATGGAGAAAAGCATTCTTAACATCTAGCTGATGAATTGGCCAAGAACGCGAAGTAGCAATAGTAAGAACAGTACGAATAGTAGCAGGTTTGACAAACCGGACTAAACATTTCAAAACAATCAACCCCAACTCACTGAGATTTACCATTAGCAAGAAGACGAGCCTTGTATCGCGCAAAGAACCATCGACATGATATTTGTGCTGATATAGCCACATGGAACGAATAACATGAGCATCACGTGGTCGTGGTACAAGTTCCCACGTATTAGTTTTCAACATAGCATTGTACTCATCTTTCATGGCGGCATTCCAATTTATATCCCTAAGAGCATACAAGTGAGAGCGAGGAATTGGGAGATATGTCTTAAAGTTTGGACATGAAGATTGAGCCGGTGGATTGGTTTGTGAATTCCACGGAAGGAAGCGATTCTGGGAGAGAAGGAGCCGTAGTGTTGGAATGGGAAGGTGGTGAGGGTGGAGAGACCGTAGGTAGGAAGGACAGTTGTAGAAATGCGGTAGTGGAAGTGTGATCTCGTAGTTGCCAAGGGACCGAAGAGAAAATGGAATGCACTGTCGAATCGGTGCGGTTAGGGCTGATTGGATGAGTATGTACGAGACGTAGGGAGCTCGAGTGGTGGGTGGAGTATGTACGGGCGTAGGAGATGGAGTGGTGGGTGGAGTATGTACGGCACGATGTGGAAGCTGGCTGAGGTATGTTGTACGAGATGTAGAGGAGTTGGAGGGACTGACGTAAGAGCCGGGAGTTGAATATGACGTAGAAGATATGAAGTTGGGCCGACGGTGAGGAGGAGTATCCCGGTCCGAAGCGAATAGTGGTGGGTGGAATAATGGAAGCTTGGGTGTCAAAAAATTAGGTGGATCATCTTTGTGTAGATGGGTATGAGAGATTATATGAAGAATGTATGGGATAAGGGGAAGACTCGATATCGAAGATGTATTTGTAGGGAGATTTGTGAAAGGGAAAGACATTTTCATCAAAGGTTACATGACGAGAGATAATAATCTTGTTTGTAGCAAGATCAAGGCAACGCTATCCATGGTGATTGGGAGGAAAACCAAGAAAGACACACCCAGTGGAACGAGGGGAAAGTTTGTGAGGAGTTGTGGATGAGAGATTTGGATAGCAAAGGAAACCAAAAGTACGAAGATGTTCATACGTTGGTTGTCGTTGATAAAGAATAGACACTGGTGAGTGAAAATTAAGGACTTTGTGGGTAGAAGATTATGTAGATGGGGACCGCCATATGAAGAGAGTAGACCAAATATTTTGGGGGAACTAAGCGTGAGACATAAGGGTATCGGGTGATATCATTGACACGGCGTATCAAGCGTTCGGCCTTGCCATTTAGGAGGAAGTTTGGGGCAAGAGAAACAAAAAACAAGACCATTGTCACGAGCAAAGGTATGGAAGAAGAGTTGTCAAATTCACAGCCCATGTCACATTGAAAACATTTTATTTTACGTTCAAATTGAGTTTGAACGAAGAACGAAATTCCAAAAATTTGCTATAAACTTGGGACTTAAATTTTAAAGGGTAGACCCATAGATAGTTGGTGAAATCATCAAGCAATATAAGATAATAGCGAAAACTAAGTATCGATATGTAATGGAGGGGTCCATAAATCACTATGAATGATATCAAAAGGTGCAAAAGTAATGGAATTAGATTCATAAAAAAATGGCAATCGAACATGTTTGCTAACTTGACATGAATGACAAAGTTTAGAAGAGTTATTCTTATTACAATGAATAGATTTATTTTGTGCGTAAGACATCTAAAATGTCCTTGCCAGGGTGGCCGAGGCGGCTATGCCAAATATCTGGCGAAACAGCAAGAGAAATGGGGGAAGACTGGGACGATTTTGTAGGTGGCACGACAAAGTTGGTTATAGGGTATAGCTCCCGAACTATCACATCGAAGGATAATCTTCTCGAACTCGGATCCTTCACGGAAAAACCGGAATGATCAAACTCAACAGATACACGATTATCAGTGGTGAACTTACGAACGGAAACTAAGTTTTTAATGATATCGGGAACAATAAGAGTATTTTTGAGTTAAAGAGTGCGAGAAGGAAGTGTTATAATCTTGGATCGTACATTGCTGGAATTGAAAACGTTATGTAAAGTACCTGAATAAGCAGTAAGATGCGAAGTAGCACCGGTGTCCATGTAGAAGGCATCATCAGTCACAAGTGCATTGAGCGATCGCCTCCAGCCGATGTCCGTGGGTTGCAATAACTCAGTTGTAGGAGCAAGGTATGCTTGGCCACGACCATTTCCAGGGGAACGACCACGTTGGTTGTTGCGGAAGTTGGTATTAGGTGGTCTGCGATGATGCTCAAACGGATGCCAGGGAAACTGAGTTGGATATGGGCACGGTGGAACAGTCCAAAAAGGAGGCCAAAGACGGGGTAAGCTGGCATGGATGGACGTATCCTAGTTGAGTGGCGTGATGTGTGGGTTCGCATTTGAAGACGTATTTAGGCTGATCCAGAACGCTCTGTCACTAGACTTGGCTTTGTGACCACGTTTGTCAGAGTGTTGATAATGAGAACGTGAGTTGGTACGTTCCATTGGAGAAGCAAAGACCTACGAGGGGCAGTTGGAGCAGGTACGATTGAATGCTGTGCTCGTCTGATTTCTTCAGTACGGAGTTGAGATCGTGCAGCATCAAAGGTAGGCATGGACTGCTGTATAAACGAGGCTACGGTGTTGTACTCCTCCGGAAGACCGTTAACCAATTGAATAACAAGCTATTGATATTGTAGAAGTCTTATTCGATGGTAAATAAATGGAATTGCAGCTAGTCCTCAAAGTGAATGTGCATCGTAAAAGAAACAAAAGAAAAAGGTACGTTGTAGGCAGAAGCAGCCATTTAGTTTTAAAAAACAAACAATACCTCAATCTACTCTTTGTTTTCCACGGTTGCTAGTACATCTCTTATGTACTAAATGTGTCATGGAAATGCAAAGAGTAGAAGTTGGGGTTTGGTTAAGGGATATGGTGAACTAACAAACATTAATAGAGAGAAGCTTGATTTCAGCTTATCCAAAGTCAGCAGACATTCAAAGTTCTCCCAAAATCAGTATTCATGGTACTTTTTCCGAGTGATAGAAAACGTATATGAATCAAGTCCTGCATGATTTTACAGAACGGAGTAATGTTAGATTATCTCAATTCATCATGATATATTAATCCAAGCAGGTGTGAAGGGCAATATTATTACTGTTCAAATCAGTGACAAAAAGAAAACAATACATTGCATTCCATTGGCAGTGGTGTACACTTCAAATCCTACACCAGGTCAACACCACCACTTGCTCATTTCCTAGTATTCAAGACCTTACGAATTACGAAGCACCTATAAAGAATAAAAAAAGCTGAACATGTAAAGACGTTTCATTGTATTACAATAGAAATTCAGTGAGTAACAAGATCAGTATATATAAATTTGTGGTGAAATTTTGAGCTGTTTAAGATCTACGTTGCAGTAATTTCACACATTTCCATGGGTGGAAACTATGATATCTTTGTATTAAAGATTTTTCAAAGAACTTGATTGAAGTTGTTAAATCTATAAATCAATTCATCAAAAACAGTCTGGCACAATTTTCAGATAGCGATTTCCTGGTAAACATATAAATACAAATATACCTTGGGGAAGATCTTGATTAACAATGTAATAGCAAATTAGTTTTTATATCCTAATGTATACAGTGAGGTTCATTTTGACAGATTTCCTCTAGCTATTCACATAATTAGCGTCTTACGTGATCAAACTATAACCGTTTCCACCCATCTTCTTAGCATCTGATTCAAGGGGGAACCTGTAAAGTTCATCACAAGTGTGCTCAACTTAACATTCAAATTCAAAAGTTTATCAAAAAAAAAAAAAAATCTGTATATAGAGAAATATACCTAAGCACAATTATGGCGATAAATCAAGGATAAGATATTCAAATCATGAGAGGAGAAATCATAGTGCTAATACTTTGTGATTTCCACCATGGTATGTGTAATACTTCCCATATAAACCCAAAATTACATTCATAACAACAACAACTACCCATTTCAGATGATCAGATTTGAGATTTTGTTCAACACGACCGCCTTAACTAGTTTGTCTCTCTCTGTTTTTTAAAAAAAAAAAAATCAACTGAGATTTTAGGGTTTCTCTTATAAATTAATATATTATTTCAAACTAATCTCAATCGATCTTGTTATTCTTTAGCAGGAGTCATGGTCCACAATATTCAAAATTGTAGCACATTTAAAATGGGTCTGGTAAGATGTTTACGAGGCCTCTTCCTATGCACATGCCAATAAAATGGTGGCATGCCAAACCATTTGCCCCACTATGGGGATACCGCTGAGCGATCGAATCCATAGCTGCGCGATATTGACAATATCGAATCCATAGCGAGCGATCGAATCCATAGCGGCGATATTGACAATATCGCTCGATAATAATAATAACGCTGGCGATACAATGGTTATCGCCAAGTAGTTATTCCACTAACGGCTAGTTCCCCTATGGTTCCTATATATACGTCATTTTACCTCGACAAAAACTCACACCTGCTTCTAAAGATATTACTCCTTTATTCTCAATTTTAAGCTTCACAATGTCGAGATCCAATGAAGAAAGGGATATTATTATGAATAGGTTCTAAAGGTTACAACAAGAAAGTTATAATTATGAGGTTGCAAGAAATTGACGAAGAGGAAGTCAAGATGAGAATCTAATCCAAACTATGATGCTTGTACATACGGGTCAAATACTAAGAGTTCCGAGCCCAAAGAAGTATTATCAAGAAGATATACGACGAGGAGGAATTTTACTATCAAAAGCTCATGCACGATTATTTTCTTCCCAATTGTGTGTACTCTGATCGAGATTTTTAAGGTCGATTCCGCATGCCTCGTCATCTGGTGAAAGAGATTATTGAAGAGCTTTGTCGAGCGGAACCTCAATTCAATTATCAGTTTGATGCACTGAATATTAGAGGTCATAGTCCCAAACAAAAAGTTACTTCGGCTTTAAGGATTCTAGGTTATGGCACACCAGCGGATGCGAATGATGAGTACCTTCGTATGGGTAAAACAACTTCTTACACTTACCTTTCATTGTTCTGTGGAAGTAATGATTAATCATTTTGGTCCAACATATTTACGAAAACCAACCGACGAAGATGTTAGACAAATATTAAGGGAGAATGAGGAAAGGGGATTCCCGGGAATGCTAGGTAGTCTCGAATGTATGCATTGGGTATGGCATGGATGCCCCGTTTATTGGGCTGGTCAATATAAAGGTCATTATCCAAAACCAACGGTTATCCTAGAAGTCCGCGCTTCTTACGATTGTTGGATATGGCACACTTTTTGGTCTTCCGGGTTCACAAAATGATATTAATGTTTTGCACAAGTCAGCCTCTGTTTGAAGATTTGAAGTATGGAATTTCTCCATCCGTCCGTTTCATGATCAACGACCATCGTACACTCATGGCTATTATCTTATGGATGGTATCTACCCAAAATGGTCCACCTTGGTTCAATGCTACCGTCGGCCCTCCCCTGGTGCATTGGGCCGTTCATACCGATATTTTTAGCGATGCCCAAATGGCACCGAGGAAGGATGTGGAACGCGCTTTTTGGAATTTTGAAGAGGAAGTTCGCTATCATTTGTGGCCCATATCGTGGGTTGAGTCCTCGTGAAATGCACAAGACTATGCTCACTTGCATAATTCTTCATAACATGGTAATTCAGAAACCGGACGTGATTGATTGGATTAACTATGATGATGAAGATTTGAGGTGGGAGATTCGACCCGAAAGGGGCCTCCTGTAGGAATTATGGTCAAATGACTAACTACATTCGAACCGTAATTTGTATGACCAGTTAAGAGATGATATTAGATTGAATCTTTGGGCAGAAAGCATGGAAGATGATTTTATGTATTTTCTTAATGTTTTAGCTTCAGTTTAAGTTATGTTATGTATTGTTATTTTTCTAATTAATAAGCTTCAACATTTCATTTCAAACTAATATTAATTGGAATGCATAACAACATATCAAATTAAAACTTAAACTAGAACATTAAAACTTAAATGCTACATTAAACTAGTACTAAACTAGTACATTAATCATTTATAGGAATTATTTCATCAAACTCATCATCGGTTCCATCATCATCATCTTCTTCATCACGGTTGTTAGTAAATCTAGCTTGCTTTTCAACATGCTTGAATCCTGTCAAATTCGATTTGCCATACATGCGATTGTTGGGCGTTCATAATTGAGTGTATTAGCTTGAAGAATGTTATGCTTGTCATAGTCAAACTGGAATTTTTCTTGAGAAAGACGACTTTTCTTACTTTCCAGGTTTTGAATTTTCCTTTGAATGGATCTTTCCTTCGCGATGGTCTTTTGATAATCCATAAACTCGCCATGTTAAATCCTACGGAACTCCCTCCTTCTTGAGCTAATTTTCTAGCCGCTTTTGCTCGATTCTCCCCGGAAGTTTTCCCTTATTATTATCATCATCATAATTATTGAAAACTACGTTGGAATATGAGCTTGTAGGAGTATCACGGTGAAGAATTTGATGGACCTTGTGAAAATGGTGAAGAATTTGGTGTTGAGGGAGAAGAATTATATGGTGACTTTTCGTACTATTTGATTATTTGCTAAGTAATCGGGATTATATTTGTTCAAACCCTTCAAAATATGATAACAACTTTCGAAAGCAAACCGTTTACCATGTTTTCGTTGCCAACTGCACGAACATCTCTTTCAAAATCAACATCGTCGACCCTTTATCCTTTCCTTTTCTCTTGGCTTGCATTATCAATGCAACATAAGCGCTACTTCAGTAGGTTGATTACAATGAAGTTTTCGACAATCCTTTTGCATCACGACCATTGATGTTCATGGTTTGTTCTTCATATTTTTGAAATATATTATCCCACATGGTGTTACCATGTTGGTGTGCACCACCGATACAATCTTGGGTAAAAAAATATAATTACGGCAAATACATTCATCTTCTATCATGGTGTATTTTGCACCACGGACTCCGATTCTTCTTACCTTTGCCTTGAGTTTGTGCTTGTGAATCCATTTTACAACAAAAATATAATTGTAGAGGAGTTGTGATAGTTTTAGATTTGAAAAAGATTGAGAAATTAAGAAATTCTAGAGATTTAGAATTTTGGTGTGAGTTGATATGAGTTTGAAATCGGTATTAATAAGCGGGGGAAATTGTAGCGTTAGTTAGATGAAGATCCGGTCAGCGATTATCATAGTATCGAGCGATAGCTTGACCTGTCGTTGTCGAGTGAATGACCATCTAACGATTCTTTGACCATCTGCGACCAGAGACTCTATCGCTCGCTGGGAAACTCGCCGTGGATGCCTATATGCCGGGAAAAACATATTGGCATATGAGTTTGGCAGTTTGGCATACCCATAGTGGGTGCATATATGCCAAATACCATGTTTTGGCATGTGCATAGGAAGAGGCCTGAAGAATGGTTTTTGGATATCAAGTCTGGCAAGATTTTTAAGCCCTTTATGTGTTCACATGCATGAAGTTGGAAAATCTAAATCGGAAAATGGGTCATTTGTCAAAAAATTTAAAAAAATGGTTCACATGGATGAGTAAAAATTATTATGGGTAAAATGGACAAAAAAATATCAATGATGAAATTGGATTCATCCGGCTTAAACTTAAAAAATAGCGAGGATGAAACTAGATGCATCCCGATGTAAATTAAAAATAAGAAAAAGAATTTGAAAATGGGTAGGATGAAACTGTTACATCTTGGCTATTTTTATATTTTTGTCCATTTAAAATGATCGTAATCTAAATATTTTTTCACCCAAGAATTATTGATTTTGGCCTTTTTAACCAATTTTGTGAATCTAAATTTACCAAGATTTGTTGACAATTGCGAGAAGGGAACGATAAGACAAACACATTGATTGCATTGCATGAAAAATATCCGGTTATACCGACTACAAACTAATAGCGTTATCTGTGATTCAGATTTGTCAACAAATATTAGCACACTTAAAACCTCCTGAAATGCACTGATGAAATCAGCTCTACTTGTCACTTCTCACGTCTCAGAGCACGTCTTCCTCAACACTTACGACCTAGCACACTTGTTTAAGATAAAAATTATGCACTAAAATTTGCTAGCGTTGGAATTAAAATGGGTTTTTGGTGCTGGCTTTTGATCAAGTTAAAATCACAACCTCCATATTATTTAGGACTTCAACAAATTATGTAGCATCTCAATATATACATTTAGTAAGACATACATGAAAGATACTTTCTCATGTCGCAATGATTTCATGTATTGTTGGGAAATTATGAGATTTGTGTTACAATTATAACAAACCATTTTGTGATCACATCTTTGAGATTTTTCTTGAACATTAAAAGATAATTATCAACAAATATTTCCTCTAAAAGGCGTCAGATTTCCAATACCATTGGATCTAATACCCTGATGCAAGTAGTGAGCTTGTGTTGATGGGTCTCTGTCCCTGTCCTGGCAATTCCTCTTTACCTTTTTTCCCCTTCTTCTGATCGGTCTCATCCTCTCTGACGGACGGATGCATCTAATTCTGCTGGAATCTGCAAAACTCATCACAACTGAGCTCAATCAGAAAGAGTATATTAAATTCAATAAAAAAAAAAAAGTTGTACAAGGAGAGAACATACACCCGGAGAAGATAATCAGATGGAAAATAAAATCCATAAGAGGTTCGTAGTTTTCCGGTTCAAAGAAAAGAAATGATCAAGGACTATGATGCTAAAACCGTGAGAGGAAAAATCATAGTGCAATCAATCAATTGTGTGGTTTCCACCAGGGTATGTGTAAGGCTTCCCATACAAGCCCAAAATTACATTCATGAAAACAAAAACAACAACTCATTTTTAATGACCAGATCTCTGAGATTTTTCGAACGTTCTCCATTGATTTGTTCAGCACCGCCGCCTCACTGATTTCTCTACACTTGTACCCTTTTTCTTATTATTCTTACAAGAAGTTCTAGGGCTTTGTTTTATACACAACATGGATGTAATTTACCAAAATGTCCTTCAAATTTAACTATAACTTGGGTTTTAGCCTGGGCCATGTACACAACCCAACACGGCTAATAACTTTAGAATTAACCATTTTTTTTTGGGGACCATGGTCTTATTAGGGGACCATGGTCTTATTAGGCCACCTTCCCTATAGTTATAAGGGGTGTCCTAAAATGTGGAAATGACTAACATACCCTTAACCTAATTTAATTTAAAACCAACCTAATAACCACCTATATATAGCCACCACCTCCTCCCACCATCACCGCCCACCACAGCCGATTACCACCACCACCTCCGATTCACTAAAACCGCACCTAGCCCAAGCTAGCCACGCCATGCGCCTATGGCAAACCCTTGGCCCCACATTCCAAGCCAAACCAAACCTAGCCAAGCTTGCTACCATGCCAAACGCACTTTGCCTTGGCCCTAGCCATGCTAGTCACATCATGCCAAGCCAAACACCCTTACCTTGGCCCTAGCCACGCCATACGCCCATGGAAAATCCTTGGCCCCACATGCCAAGCCAAAATCGCACCAAGCCAAATCTAGTCACGCCAAAGGCGAACCCTTGGCCCCACATGCAAGCCTAACCACACCTAGCCGCGCCACCCTCGTTGGCCTTCCCTATCCAATGCCCACCAAAATGAAGGCGTGCAACAATCAATCTAAGCCGCCTCTTCAATCTGTGAGCAAATCCTTGCCATCCAAGGTTACCGTACTGACACATGGTAAACTTTAGCCCGAAAACCTAAGTTTGGCCACGCCTAAAACTTGCCATGCCAACGGCATGCCAACCTAGTCGCGCCACCACGTTAGCCCTCACTACGCTGCTACCAAAACGAAGGCGTGCAACAATCAACGGTTTCCCTTCAATCCCGTGATAAATCCTAGCCATCCAAGGTTACCAGACAACACATAGTAACCTTTGGCCCGAAAACCTAAGTTCGGCCACGCCAAACCTTGCCATGCCAACAAGCATGCCAACCTAGCCGCGCCACCACGTTGGCCCTCACTACGCAGCTACCAAAACGAAGGCGTGCAACTATCAAGTTTCACTTCAATCCCGTGAGCAAATCCTAGCCATCCAAGGTTACCAGACAACACATGGTAACCTTTGGCCCTAAAACCTAAGTTTGGCCACGCCAAACCTTGTTATGCCAACGACATGCCAACCTAGCCGCGCCACCACGATTGGCCCTCACTACGCGGCTACCAAAACGAAGGCGTGCAACAATCAACGGTTGTCCTTCAATCCCGTGGAGCAAATCCTAAGCATCCAAGGTTGCAGACGACACATGGTAACAAAGCCCGAAACCTAAGTTTGGCCACGCCAAACCTGCCATGCCAACGACATGCCAACCTGAAGTCGCGCCACCACGTTGGCCCTCACTACGCGACTACCAAAACGAAAGGCGTGCAACGATCAATGGTGGCCCCTCCTCTCAAGATGCAACATCTCGACCGTCGAAGGTCACCAGCCTGGCAAGTTTCCCGAGCTTGACTTGCTAAGCCATAACAACGTGATACATGTTTTCCAAAACATTAGAGACATCAACACAAACCGGGGATCCTCTTTGGGTATTGGTTTGGCGGTTTACGGCGTGCGACGTACACTACGCCCATCATAAGGAAGTGTCATAAGGGGTGAGGCGATTAGTAAATACGGTGAAGTTATGTATGAAACGTTCATGAGACATAAAGCGCATGCGTTAACAACTTTTTGGGACATCAATTCCATAACGTTAGCAGCTTTATGAAAACCGTTTCATGTGTTAACCACTTTACGGAACATCAATTCCATGCATACGGTTACCACCTCCTCCCATTTACTTCCCCCACTTCTTAATGAGACCAGGGTACGTTTTACTCCGACTTGTATAAATAGGTCTTACCTATTTTTATTGAACAACAAGTTCATACGAGAGATACAACACTAAATACTTGCTTGCTAGCTCACCTTGTGAGTCGCCTCACTTTTCTCGATAACAAGTCGTAGTAACTCAACTACTCTTCCGTAATCAACTATTCGGGTCTCACCACTTTCCTTGCTTCCCTCCCCAAAACTAACCCATTTCTCCTCCACTTTGTGATCGAAGCAAGTATGGAACGGTCATTTCTTGGTTTAGGACGGACTTGCATGATTGATCTCTCGAATCTAAAATACTCCCTTTGTTGTACATTGTTTAGGGTTTAAATTGTTTCTCACATGCACACCCGTAATTACCGAAATCATGAGAAACCATTTTCACCTACAAACAATTAGATAGTCTTCACTTCGCACACTCATTATATGTGCGATATTCCATTCCTACAACATGGGTTTTTAAAGCAAGTTCTGTTGGTTTTAAATCTGAAATCTAAATGTATTTTGGATAAAAAAAATGTTTGAAAACTAGATTTTTTTAGAAACCATAAACTGTTTTTGTAATGGATTTTTTCTAAAAATTTTCTTTTAAAATTCTTAGATCTGAACAATTAAACGCAGAATCACAAATATGACGAACATATTTGTCCTTCTAAAGGAGTTGTTGATGTAGTTTGGCTTATTTCCCTTGTTGTTCTGTTTTCTTAATTCCAACTGTTGTTTCCTCACTCGTATTCCTTATTTTCTCGTTTCCATGAACTTCTCCTCACGTTTGTTGTTTGATGATGAAATTCCTCAGTCGAAGCTTCCGTTTTTGCCCTTAGAGCTAACAGATCCAGTGGAATTCATCGCCAACAGTAACCAATTTTTCTAAATTTTCTTGAACTAACAAGATCAGGTAGTGTTTCTAGCGCCAAAATATAGTAGTGGGAAATCCCACCACTAACACCCCTTAAGAATTTGTAGAGATCTAACATAATTCACAATTAAAATGGAAATTAAAGTGCTAAAATTATAAATGGACACAAGGGTTTTTTACATGGTTCGATCAATGTGATCTGCATCCATGGTTCTTCACTATGATTGTTGAGGTTACATTAGTATAACATTCAAAACTCTATTAATGGGTTTTTGGTTGAGCTATAGATCTAGTTTTTTGGGGAAGAAGATGATAAAGAAAATAAAGTCTCTCTCTACAAAAATGTGTGTCCTATTTATAAAGTGTGTATCCCTAATTTCTCTCCTTCCTTTTCTTTATATAGGTGTTTACATAGTAGGGGTGTAAATTGGGCCTAAGGATGCCGGCCCAATTATTAAATGGGACAGTGCATGTCGGGGCTGAACATCTCTTAACCATGAAATTACAAGGGCCGGAAAATGGATAACATTAATGGGCTACTAGGGCGGGTAACATTGATGGCCTAATAGGGAGGGTATTGGGTCGGGCAAGAAAAATTGACTTGTGTCTTGTGACCTCCCTCTTATTTAAATGGGCTAGGTCGGGCCAGCCCGTAATGGGCCACGGGCACCCATGGGCTGTCATGGGACAGGGCGGACGGTCTTGGGCCTTGGGCTGCCGGGTAAAATTTACACCCCTATTACATAGTGGAGGAGAGCTAATTAAGCCCCTATTTTCGGATCTGGCGTACATTATTCTCGCACACTCATATTGGATTTCTCGTACGTGCTACTTCTTAGCATGCTCGTGCCACGTCTTAGCACACTCGTGCTACGTTCTCTCGCGCGCTAAGAAAATGTGTTGTGCGATATTTTGGCCCTACAACTTTCTTAGATTAAAATGGCGCTCGAAAGTTTTATTTTTTGGTGGATGAATGTGTAGACCCTATTAAATGTACACAACTAGATTGGAAAAGACGACACAAGATAATAAGAGGGGTAGCAAGAGGACTTGTCTATCTTCACGACGAGTCACGACTTAAAATCGTCCATCGGGATCTAAAAGCTAGCAATATATTATTAGATATGGACATGAATCCAAAAATTGCAGATTTTGGCATGGCATGGCTAGGCTTATTGTGCCTGACCAAACTCAAGCTAGTACAAAAAGAATAGTTGGAACGCAATAAGTATCAACTTCTTATCATTGAACATCTAATTGTTCATAACTATTTCAAAACAAATTGTGATAACCCTATTCTGTATGTGTGTTGGGATTTGCAAGTGGCTACATGGCTCCGAATATGTACTTCATGGTCATTTCTCCGTGAAATCAGATTTATTTAGTTTTGGTATCTTAGTTTTGGAGATTGTCGGTGGGAAAAGGAACAACGGTTTCAAAAACAGAGATATTGCGGACCTTTTAAGCTATGTGAGTATTAATAATTGGGCCGATCGAGCGAAGCGAGGGAGGACCTTTATATGGCCACTTTTTTGTAAATTGTAAGTTATCAATTGACAAAAAAAGATTGGATTTTGGTGTCCCAAATAGATTTCAATCAACAATGAAAGTACTAAATAGCCCCTCCATGTTTTCATTTCTCACTAAAACTAGCGTAAATACAATACAAAAAGAATGGGTAATCACGTAAATTTTGTGGGAAGAAAAAAGGACACGGAGGTTGGAAATATTTTAATTGTTGAGGGGGAGTTTAGTAAAATACAAGGTAAAATGGCCTAAAGGTTGCAGGATCGAATCCTGGCCATTTTTTCCCCCTTTATTTTCCCTTCTTCTTCCTTCTCCTTCGTGCTTCTTCCTTTTCCTTCATTATTTCAGTAAACCAATCTGAAGATTAAATCATCAAAGCGAAAAAGGTAAGACTGATTTATTATTATTGTTTTAATTTGATCGCGAATCTTTATTTAGTCGATTTGGAAACCTAATTTCGGAAGAAAAATAAACCTATTTTTCATATTTCGATCAAATAACATAAATGCGGTTCATAGTTTTTTCGTGATGTAGATTCAAAAACTTTGTTCATAGTTATGATATCTAAAAAGATTTGAGCCGAGAAAATGAGATGTTATAGCTGACCAAGGATCGATTGTGGTTGTCTCGGAGAAGATGATTCGGTAACAAAAGGAGGGGAAATGAATTGGCTATGAAGTTTTTTTCATGAGATTTTATTGAGAACTAGATCAAGAAGATATCAATTTGAATAGAGAATTACAAGGGTTTGTTGTTGATTGGTTAGATTTGAATAGAGAATTACAAGGGTTTGTTGTTGATTGGTTAGATTTCAGATGGGTTTATTTGGATTTGAGTTTCCAGAAAGTTCGAGTTCAAGGTGGAGTGATTTTGTGGCCAAAGTTGAGAAAAAAATTAGGATCTCACAGAAGAGCTCATGTAGCAGATGAGTTTGATCAGAGTTTCAAATAGCTGCAATAGAGAATGGGATGGTGTTGCCTTCGGGTCTGTAGAAAATAAGAATCATGGTTGGAGACTTATGTGTGTTTGTTGGTTGTGAGCCGAGATGAACCGACCAATTAAACTGTTGGTGTTGTGACATGAGTCGAGATGGGGATGGAAGAAGGAATTGAAACAAATATGGAAACATAAATTGAGAGTTTTGAGCTGGTGATTGAGATGAATATCAATGGATTGAGATTTGAGGAGAAGGGTCTTGAAAGATTTCATGTAGAGTGGGGTTGAATTAGTTTCAATTTGGTAACGAAGGTGGTAGTAGTGAACTCAAGTTAAAACTGTGGACTTGTGATGATGATTTCTAAGGGTTTGAAATATTTTTGTGCCGAGTTGGTTGTAAAGGCATGAAGATGAAGAACAAATGGGTTCCAGTGATTTTAAGATGGGAATGGGTTTGTTTGTGTTGAGCAGATGGGCTTGATTTTAAGAAAATAATGGACATGGCTTCATCATCATCACAAGCTCTGTGTGAATGTTCTAAAGCATCCGCAAAGGCATAATCTCTCTTATTACTAGCCCCAGCGTCTTCATTTCTATTCAAGATAAAAGGGGTTAGTATCAATGTTCGAACCATGAGGATTTACCGGAGTTCACGCGGTCCGAGAGCAAGAAAAAGATGCAAGAGATGATTGAGTACATGGTGAATTTGAGCATCATTTGTCCTTCAACCAAAGATCCGGTGGCATCGATGGCTCATGGTGGGAGATTAATATTTCAAGAGATATATTTAAGTTACGAAGAATAATGAACAGATTTGAGTGAGTTGAATTTACAACGGGGTTCGACTAGAAAGGTGTTGATGGCGAGTTGCAGAGATGAATGGAAGATGGCTGAACTAGTCTTGTGGATGAATGGTATTGAACTGTATAACTCAATGTGAGATGGATTTTGTAACTTTGATTGATTTGAGTCTAGAAGAGAAGATGGTTGAAGTAGTGTTGTGTCAATTGTGTGTATCGGCTGGTGTGAATTTGCAGTGGCGTTTTATTTGCACGCAACATATTATGCCGAAACAGTAGCAGTTTTGCAGACATAAAATAAAAACGAGATTGAAGGATAGAAGTGGTGTTATATCCGGACTTGAGGAGGAGTTGGAAGGAACCAAATAAGGTGGTGCAGATGTCTCGAATCTCGACGGTCTGGTAGAATGGAAGCTAGTCCTATGCAGTCGATGTTGAGCTAGTTCGATGGGAGACCGGTGTCGAAAAATGAAGTCGGTAGTGGACTGGATTAAATTGAAGAAGAGCATGAGTGTTGTCTTATTGGTTACTTGTTGATTCATGGTTTGGGAATGAAGTGGAGGTGCATGTAATGATAGTGAAGATGTTTGGTGGTGCTGGTCGGTGAATAAGAAAGTGTTGTTTGGGTCCGAATAGGCAAGTGGAGTTGTCGGTTTGGTGGATTTGAGAAAGAATAATAGAAATCGTGCAGGCGGGTGATGCCAGGCTTTGTTCTCTCGAATCGGTGGTGGTATTGGGTTCTATGTAGATGGGTTTGCAACCTAACGAAAGACGAACTTGAGATGAGAAGAAGAGCAGTTACAACAATGAAGTAAAACGCCTAGTGAGTTGGCTCAGGTGAAGAAACGTAGGTGGTCATGAATTGCATATGGCAGTGAACTCTTCTAAGCAACAATGTGTTTAGGGGTTTTATATTGCACTGTTGATTGTTAAACAACTAGAATTGGTAGCTGGAAGGACAAAAAATGGAAACCGGTGATGTGGCCTGTGTTTGAGAATAATGGAATGGGGTTGTTTGGTTCGAGTAGAGTGAGTATGGAGCTTGGGAATATTTTCCGGACCTGCAACTGGAGTTGAAGTAATTGTAGAAAATGAGCCCATTCTTGAGCTGAAGTTATATGTTCTTGTGTTGTTACAATGAGGTTATGAGAATGGGTCTGGCTGTGTGGTGCTGGTTATGCATGAGGCAAAAAAGTTGGTGTAACGATATGGTCCGAGGCAGTTGGGCAGTTTGGTAGTGAGAGTGGTTGGAGCTGTGTTCTGTTGCTGATAAGTGTTGTAGGGTGTGTTTGTAGCTAAGATTACGAGAGGTTATAAGTCTGAACTAGCTAGAAGGGGTATTGTTTGCAACTCGGTGGAGTTTGCTTGATTTTGAACCTGAAGATTGAGAAAAAGAGATGGTATATGTGGTGTTGTTGCAGGAAGATGGTGTTTATGGTGGATGTTTATTGGCGGTATTGATGCAATGATTCTGGTGATGGAGTGCAGGTTAGATAGGCTTTGGTTGCAGCTGTCTCAAGCCTAAGAAGGAATAACGCGCCACTATGGCTGGAAGTGAAGAATTGATGCATCATGATGGTGCAACACAAACTATGGCATGTGCAAGATTGCAATGGCTTTGGCCTGACCAATTCAGATCCTGACTAAGTCGATCTGTGCAAGCACGTAGTGGTGGCGTTCGTCAAGTTCTTCGGTCGGCCCTCCCACCGTGGCAACGGTTGTACTAGTATAGTTCTTTTTACGTACGTCCATCCTACTTAGGTTTACGAGATTGATAAAAAAACCGTGGAGAAATTGATGCAGGTATGGAGACATTGGAATAATGGATCTACTACAGATATATTAGATCCAACTTTGAAAGACATATGTTCTACAAATGAAGTGGTTAGATGCATCCATGTTGCATTATTATGTGTTCAAGAAAATATTGCAGATAGACCCACAATGCCCATTGTAGTCCAAATGTTCAACACCTACTCGCAATCAATCCGGATTTACCTTCACAAGACCTGCATTTTTGGCGATAGTAAGAGACAAAGGAGCCCCATCCAAGCTCGAAGGACGAGTCAATTAGTGAAGCAGGGGACATGGAGCGTGAATGAAGTTAAAGTTACTGAACCATACCCTCGATGATGATATAATCTTGTTCGGTTGTCTTCTTATTTTCTTTATCTTTTCTAAGATATGATTTGAGGGAGTCGGGATTGTTGGTTCTAATAGATTTAGATGAAATGGAATCCATTAAAGTTGCAATTAAGTTCTTGATACACAGAACCCTCATTACACTCTTACATAGAGAGAAAATCAATCTTAATTGATTGTTCACAACAAAGAAGACAACCTGATTTTATTACAGTCAGTTAACCAATAGAAGACAGACAGGTGTAAGATATTGACAGACTATTGCCAAGTTGTATGCTGATGTAAGTGCTGATGTGAGCAGGCTATTGCCAGGTTGTATGCTGATGTGAGCCGAGTGACTAGGCAGTGTTATTACCTCCCCTCAAGCTGATGTGGGCAGACAAAGGAAGAACCTTCAGCTTGCTGCGCAGAAGAGCAAAGCGTGGACCATCTAATCCTTTGGTGAAAATATCAGCAACTTGAGCAACTGTAGAAATATATGAGACCCGCAAATCCTTGAACCGAACAAGTTCTCGACAAAGTTATAATCAATAGCCAAGTGTTTCATTCTAGAATGAAAACAGGATTAGAGGAGTATGAGATAGCACTTTGATTATCACACAACAAAGATGGTGAGGTTTGGCAAATGAATATGCGGTTCTTGAAGAAGTTTGCAAACCCATAGAATTTCAAATTGCAGAGTTGGCTAGACTTCTAAATTCACTTCATTGGAAGACCTAGCAAATGATGATTGCTTCTTGGTTGACCAAAAAATTGGATTAGAGACAAAGAAAATGCCGTAGCCACCAAGCATTCTTCTAGTATTCGGATCCCCGGCCGCACCGCATCATCTCGAATCCATGAACAACAGAAAGACCTTTGCTAAACAAAACACCATAATCTAATGTACCTTTAATGTACCTGAGGATTCTCTTTGCTGCAATAAAGTGATCAGAAGTAGGATTTTGCATGTGTTGGCAAACCTGATTTACTGCAAAACTGATTTCTGGTCTTGTCCAGGTTAAATACTGTAAAGCACCAACTAAAGATCTGTAGATTGTAGGATCTGGAAGCAATGAACCAGATGAAGCAACAAGTTTACCATGAGCAGGAAGAGGAGAATTACAAGGTTTGGCTCCACCCATATCAAATTTATCCAATAAGTCCAAAGCATATTTAGTTTGTGACATGAACAAGTTGTTTGCATTCTCTTAATTTCCAAACCCAAAAAATAGCGAACCTCCCTAAGTCTTTGATTGGAAAATGTTGTTGAAGTTGAAGAATAAGCTCAGTGCAATAAACTTGAGAACTTCCAGTGATGAGAATATCATCCACATAGATCAAGACTAAGGTAAGTCTAGAGTTGCATTTTTGAATAAAGAGAGATGAATCAGCAGTAGAAGCAGTAAAGCCAAGAGATAATAACACATTAAGAAGCTTTTCATACCAAGCTCTTGGAGCTTGCTTAAGACCATAAAGAGCTTTATGAAGTTTACACACATAAGTAGGATGAAGTGGATCAACAAATCCTGGAGGCTGAGTCATGTAAACATCTTCAGTAAGATCCCCATGAAGGAAAGCATTGCTCACATCAAGTTGAGTAACCGACCAATTGAAATTAACAAACTAAGGAGAGAATCACTCTAATAGTGGCAGGTTTGGCCACAGGACTGAAAGTTTCTGTGTAGTCTAGACCTTCTTGTTGATGATATCCCTTAGCAACTAATCTAGCTTTAAATTTATCGATTGTGCCATCCGGTTTATGTTTGACCCTAAAAACCCACTTACAACCAACTACATGCTGAGAAGGATGAGGAGGAACAAGAGAATATGTACCTGCATCTTGTAGTGCTTGATGTTCCTCATGTAAAGCCACTTTCCATTTGGGATGCTTAATAGCTTGACTATAACAAGTTGGAAGAGCTGGAGATTGCTTTGCCTGTAAAGTTGCGTAAAGTGAATGCATTGTAGAATATACTTTAGGCTTGAAAATACCCGATTTTCCTCTTGTAGTCATGTTGTGATCATTTGTACGAGAGGAAGATACTTCAGATAAGAAATGCATCTCGAATCAACAACAGAACTAGACTGTAATGGAGAAACTGATGTCTGAACTGGACCACAAGTATCTGTAGAACTGCAGTTAGTGGAAACATTCAAAGTGCCAGGTTGAGCTTTAGAAATTGATAATGGTTGAGTTGATGAAGACTGAGAAACAACTGTAGGAGATTGGTGAGCATCAGATAAAGAAGCTGATATAGGAGTGACTCTAAGAGGAAACATAGTTTCATTAAAAGTCACATGCCTGGATGTATAGATTTTCCCAAGAGCAAGTTCTAAACATCTCGTAACCTTTCTCGATTTTGACTATAACCAATGAAGATGCGGAAGTACTTCTTGAGACAACTTGTGTGGTGAATAAGGTTGAATCCGGGGAAAACAAAGACATCCAAAAGATCTAAGAAAAGTATAACTGAGATTTGTGAAACAAAACTTCAAATGGAGATTTGTTATCTAAAGATCTTGTAGGAAGTCGGTTAATTGTATAATTTGGTAAATCGTAAAGGCTTCAACCCAAAAGGACCTAAATACCCGATTGTATAAGAAAAGTCCTACTAATGTCAAGTAAATGTCTTGATTTCATTTATCAAAGTAGGAATTGATTTGTCACCTTGCTTGATAGAGAGAAGCTTTGTTCGTAGTTGGATTGAATGAGTTGATGATGCTCTTGAGAATCGTTCTTCAATGTCGCTCCAAAGTTCATGAGAGGTTTCGAGATCTAGAAAAATATGCAATTACAGATTTCGAAAGTGTGGAATGGATCCACAGGATGATAGAGGTATCATCATCAATCCAATCAAGATATAAAGGATTTTCAATTCCATTAAGCTGATTACGTTGATTGGTATATTGAGGAGGACAGGGATGAGATCCATCAAGATATTTTTGTATTTTGAATTTTTCGATAAGGTAACATAAGATTCTTCCATGTGATGAAATTGTTTTCAAGAAGCTTGAGATTAATAAAACGAGTAAGTTGATGAATTGGAATACTGGAAATTGAAAATGATGTAGGATTCTCCATTGATGAAGAGCCAGGAAATTCTTGAATCATAAAATGAAAGGAAAAAGAAGAGGAAGCGGAAGCAGAGATCGGAAAACCTGAGAGATGTGAAGATCTCTCAGTCTGATACCATAATAGATTTAGATGAAATGGAATCTATTAAAGTTGCAATTAAGTTCTTGATACACAGAACCCTCATTACACTCTTACAGAGAGAGAAAATCAATCTTAATTGATTGTTCACAACAAAGAAGACAACCTGATTTTATTACAGTCGCATTAACCAATAGAAGACAGATGTGTGTAAGATATTGACAAAGTCGCTGCCGGGTTGTATGCTGATGTAAGTCTTGATGTGAGCGAGCTATTGCCAGGTTGTATCTCGATGTGAGCAGAGTGACTAGGCAAGGTGTTATTAGGTTCAAAGCCATACTTTCCTAACTGATGTCGGTTAGAGTATGATCTGGTCATTTAATTTTCAATATTGTTTTTCTTAGTTATAGTTTGAATAAATCATGTTTGTTAGTAGTGCTTTCACTAAGTTGGGGACGTTTTAGCAGTGCGGCTTGATGTGCGAGTTGATCTCCGTTATTTTTCGAGATTTTTGAAGTGTACGTATTGTCGGATATCGGAACTTGGGACTTGACTTTGTCTAGTGCTCCGGAATAGACTGTTTTTTTCATGAATAAGTTTTTTGAAGTGACGAATTCGAAAGATTCACTAAAAGAAAACCTGGTTTAAGCGACTAAAAGTTTTCCCACTGCCCAATATTTTAGTCATTTTAACCGTTAAGCAACCAAACTTGCTCCACAAGACACTTAGCTTGCTAGTAACCTCCACTAATTTTTAGCAATTAAAGGTTGATCCTATAGTTTAAGGTTTGGTTTCACACTAATGCTATATACCACCTTGTGTATATATCACCTTGTGGTTTGCTATCTTCTTGACATCTCTCTATATTAGATCACAAAGGTTTGGTTTCTTGCGTAATTTTAGGTCAAAAAAGGTTAAGTTTTAAAACTCGGCTTGATTGGGGTATACTCAAACTAATTTGGGTATACCCAATGAGACAAAAATAGGGTTATTTTGAAGTAAAGCCAAGTCACCCCTTAACCTTGTATTTTCTAAATGGCTAATATGCCCTTGGTCAATTAACATTAAAATTTGATTAGCTAATTAATTGAGTTTAGATTAAAATTTTGTAATTATGAATTGAGTAGATTAACCTTTTGATCCATCTTATGAGTTCGATTTCGATCCAAAAATTTTGTTTTGAAAATATGAAAGGTCGGCAGGGTCAAGGTTTGAATAAAGTGTCGGCTACAATATAGCCGGCATGGTATTCGTTTGAATAAAATGCCGACCAATTTTAGTCGGCATGGTCCTTGGATGAATAAAACGCCGAATCGTTTTTGTGGCCGGAAGAGACTTTGAATGAAGATTATGCCGACATTCTTATGACAATAAGGCGTATGTGTAGCCGGCATGTTAAGGATTTATAACCCCGTCGACATTTACATATACCAAATGTAAAATGAGAATATCGGAAGATCTAATTCACTTTATTCATGCAATTTTGGTTACTACATTGATTGAAATGGAGGGTTTACATAGAGGTCTACCCACAAAACCTATACAAAAACTTCTAAAGCCATCAATCTTCCTCATCCGAAGGCGATACGACATCCAAGTACTCCGGGTTATCCTCAGGGATTCTTTGCGCCAAGAAGTGATAGCTTGCATCGAACGCGAATGCTTCCCCCTTTTCCTCCAAGTAGCGCTTTCACGACTTCATGCTACAAAAACAAACATACATTTGTTAGTGGTGTTTCATTGGAAGATAAAACAACATGGGTTGCGATAAAAAAACCACAAAATTGCTTATAAATTGTGCAATGGACAAGGTAAAGGGGCGAGTGTTAAAAATCCGAGGTTGGAGAGCCAAAAAGCAAGTATCGTTTTCGATGACTAGGTGCCTTTCATGGACTTGTTGAATACTTCTTCCATTAGGATTACCAAACTCGCCTCAAAATTTGTTGTGTACCCTAGCCCAAAAGGTCGTGGAATCCTCCCTTTCGGAGGATTGACGTCTAAGTCGATTTTCCGCATACCATGCTTTGGTGATTGCAAAATCTTCATTTGATTCAAATGAAGTCATTGTTGTTTAGCTATTGGGTGAGTTTTATGGATTGTATGATGATATGAGCTTTGGAGAGTATATGAAACTATTTGTATGTTGTTTTGTAGAGAGAATTAGTGTATTTATATGATGGTGTCCAAATTTGGCCGTTATAGTGCCCAAGTACAAGTCAATCAATGAAATTGTACATGCCAAAAATTTTGAATTTTGAATTCGCCGGCGAGATTGTTTTTTCTCAGTATGCCGGCTATGATATGGTCGGAAGGGTATAAATTTAAAACCATGCCGGCGTTATGATGGTTTTGGCATCGGTAAATCATTTTCTTTACGTTAATGCGCAAAGAATATATTTTGAAGTTTTACCGCGGCTATGATATGGTCGGAAGGGTATAAATTTAAAACCATGCCGGCGTTTTATGATGGTTTTGCATCGGGAGAAGGTATTTTTCGTAACAAAATGCCGGCAGATTCGAAACATAATACACCGCCATTTGTATCTCCCCGGCTTGGTAATGATCCGACTCACTTGCCGACCCCGGTATGCAAGCATTTTCCGCCGCAGTGGCCGCAGCCTGGGACACCTAAAAACCTTGCCGGCCCCGGTATGGTCGGCATAGTTAATTAAAAGAACCTTACCGGCTAGTTGTCTTGAAACTTTTATGTATCTAAACAAAACTTTCATTCAACAATTAGAAATCAAACACTTGTTGTCCAAAATAAGAAAACATGTCCCATTAACCTTAAAAAACCATTTGTCCAACCATTAACCTTGACATTTGTCCAACCCTACATAAAGAAATAAACTAGAGATCGCATTCATTCACCACGAGCACGACCACGACCTCGGCCCCGTTTAGGAAAACCAGACTACTACTACCTTCACCACCGCGACCACTACGAGCCCTCTTTTTGTCAAGATTCATCTTGTCTTGTGCTTCCCTCCCCGGCCTTTTCTTCCCTCTTTACTTCAAGATCGCCTTGCTTGAACATTTCATGGGCATCCTCATTGTCAATATTGCTAGCATAGTGAATGTACTTGGTTTGCTCTTCAATCGACAAAGGCTCTTCTCTTTCTCTCGCGCAACACAACAACTTCACAAAGGTCTTCAAATGCCCCTTATATTTTCGGTTAAACAACAAACAATTAATAGAATTATTCGATAATGTAATCTTAAAACAAAGAAGAGCTACTCCAAAATACTTACAAGGAAGTTAGGAACCGTTGTTGAGTCATTCGATGCCATCTTCCTCTTACGAGCCAATTGTTCACCAATCATTTCCCTAATCAAAGTAGGACGAGCCCAACCCAAGTACCACGACATGTATCTCTCCCGAGCTTCATGACCTTCGATCACCTCATCCAAAAGACTCGTATCGACTTTACGGTCAAGTCTTTCCGCTCCAATTTCCTAGAGTTGGGGGTGGAACGTGCGACATTAATAGTTTTTTGGGATGTGCTGTAGTCCTCCCTTAACACTTTAAAGAAAGTCTCAAGATCGAAATGGGGTTCTTCTTGGACGTAACCCAATTGTCGCATTACCCGATGTGGATCGTACATTGAAAATCCATGAGAGAACAACAAGGGTCCGTAGTATAATGCAACATCATCTCTCCTTTGGATTAAACCTTGATTTCTAGCATCTCGGTAAGGATCAAATATTACCTCATCCGCAGTCAATTTGTCCAAGGCGATTCGCACATTAATAAGCAGCTGCGGCATATCCTTTTCCTGAGCACCCTTAAAATTGTATCTTTGCGCTCTTGGCTTATCAATCGCAAGCTTTTCATTCACTTTGACGTGGGAGTTGGTTTTCACCAAAGTAGGGAAGTGCCCATATATCCAAACCTATGCAAACACAAAGTTTAGTAAGAATCAAACATTACAAGCATTTGGCAAATATAAATGATTTAGACAATACAATTACCTGAAAGAGACATATGTTTCCGTTAACTTGCGCAGTGAGTGCCCTTGAAGCCTTTGTCAACTCATTGTTCAAGAAGGTGACCACCGCAGTACCCCAAGAATACTCATGCATCTTATCTAAGGGATCCAGTAGTTGCAAATAACTGGCGTCGACCAAGCTTCCGGAACTGTCGGGGAAGATACATCTGCCCAGGACGTAGAGCAAATAACCTGACGCGGTAGCATTGATTCGCACGGGGTTCAGCCTTCCTTCCACATCAAAAATTTTCTTGGTCCTGCACAATGTATCCCTCAACTTCTTCGATTAAACTTCTTGCTTAGATTACCATCCTTCATCGCAAGCATAGACTCCGTCTTAATCGATCCCAACCGAACAAAGTATTGGTCAATTTGAAGATATCCTCCCAATAAATGTTATTATCGAATCCCTCGGTGGATCGCTTTTCCCCTCAACCTCGAGGCCTAGAATTTGATGAGCATCATCGGGAGTTATCGCCATCTCACCGAATGGGAATAACATTGTATCGGTCTCTCCGTAGAACCTCTCACTGAATGCGAATCACAGTAACTCTATCATACTCAACATTCGAACTCTCCACCGTGGTGCAACAACCCGGAGTTCTTGACAATCACTTTCACCTCCTCACATTCATCCTTAAGATCCCAAGTCTTAGTCATCGAACATGAAGCTTGGCGCCTCATGAGACGGATAGCATGCTTGTGATCCTAAATACCAAAAACACAAAATGAAAAGAAATACAAACACTTGACGCTAATTTAAGATAGTTACACACTTAAATGAAAAACAAAGACGGATTGAGATTACTTACGATATATAGTATTTAGGATTTCACATGCCCACGAGTCTTTGTATCCAAAAAGAACATGTCCACCATCTTCTGGGGTCCCCCAGGGAAGCTCGTTTGGTTTCAATTTAACCTTCAATTCATAGGGAGGCATGTGGGAATTAGATGGTTTAGTGATAACCCTTTTCTTCTTCCCGGTTGCACTAGTACTTGCATCTTGGGTTTGTTCCCCAACTTCTTCTTCTTCTTCTTCTTCTTCTTCTTGTTCCTCTGCCTCTTCAACAATTTCATCTTCTCTACCCTTACCTTTATCTCCATTACCATCATCATCATCATCATCATTACCTCCTCCAACATTAGGCATGTCTTGATCACCATCATCATCATCATCATTGTTCCCTCCTCCAAAGCAATGGAGTTCTTTCATCAACATCATCATCCTCACCTCTTCTACCAGATGGAATTGATTGGTCTTCATCCTGAGTCTCGTCTGAATCACCGGGTTCCGATGGTGGTTGATAATCATCATTCGGCACACGGATCTTTGTCGTTCCGCCAAAACGTATGCCCTCGATGTCTTGAAGTCAAGAGTTTGTCACCAACACGAGGAGGTCTTGAAGGAGGACTAAGAGCTTTGAGCTTTCTTGTTTTCCTTTGCAACCCGAACAAGAACAATTAAGAAAAAAACAATAAGTCGCAAGGCTCAACATATATAAACATTCCAGGTAGACTAAGGTCGGAAGGGTCGATATCTAAACAAAGAAGCCTCAGGCTAAACAAGGGTCGGGAGGGTTTTATTCCAATAATTTGCCGACTTTTAACAACTATTCTTTGGTTTTCAACTACAAACGCCTGCAACGTAGCGTATATAATAAAAACAACACTGGCTAACATAACGCCGTGGTATTATTTAGATACCATTCCACCATTATCATTCAAGGCATCAGAGACGCTAAAAACCGAAATCTCAAGGCAAGTTTAAAATTTATAACCAAACCTAAAAAAAAAATAAAATTTTCGCAGCAAGATTATAGGTTGAATAACATCCCGATCCTATGAAAGCAGTTACAAAAACTAAACCGCCGGCATGATATTCAACCAACGAGCATCCCGTGAAACACTAAATATGAAATCCCTGCAGGGGTCGTGGAACAAACACATTTGGCGAAATAACCGCAAATTCAAATATTCGATTTTTCTCCTGACCTAATTTGACATGCAAACATGAAATCGAAGTACTAAAGTGAGTTTAAGTAGGCCCTTACTTTCTTAATCACACCATTTCTTCATTTTGAGCGGGTTCAATCTCTTCTTCTTCGACGGTTTTTTTCTTCTCTTTTTGTTGAACTAATTTTGCAATTTCGGGGTTGTATTGATTGGGTTTTCGATTGGCGCCTTTCATACGAGTTCCCTTACGTTGTGGTGGTTCCATTGTTGAAGATTACTCGGAGTTTTCGAATCGACGATGTTAACGAATTAATCGACGAGTTTTGGTGGTGGTGGTGGGGAGGAGTCGGTGTGGTTGGTTATGGAAGAGAAGAAGAGAAGAAGGAAGATGAAAATAAAAAAAAAAAAAAAAACAAATTATGGTAATAGAATTATAAAGGTCAAGGGTGGTATTGTAACTTCAACCAAATTTGACCTCCCCTAGTAAGGTCACATGTCCACTTAAAACTGGGTATACCCCAATTAGTTTGGGTATACCCAATCAAGCCAGGTTTTAAAAGTGACGTGTTTTTTGGTTTTTTGGCCAAGCTATTTCGCCGGGCGGAAAGTGGGGCCGTGAAGAGGACTAGAATAACATTTCCGAAAATAAAAACCTGGGTGAATTTTCTTCCTCAGAATTTTCTCTAGTTGTGACATGTTTTTCTTAAATTGGGACCCCTTTGATTCGACCTTTCACCTTCTTTAAAACTGTACTCAATTTTAGTTTCCTCTCAATCCATAAATCTGTCTCTCGATGTATGTCGACTTGACTCCTAAGTCTTTCCACTAATATGACTTAGTCTACTGATGAGACACCCCACAATCTTCCAACTTGTGGATAAGAATGATCTTCTCTAGTCTTCATAGACTTGGTTGCAAAACCATCCCATGCCACCTTCAAGACTGGCTGGCGCTTATTAGGAAAACAAAAGTATGATCATCAGAAACCAAACACATGGGTTGTTTTAGTCTTGGATTAACCTTTTGCATTTACTTGTTTTCTCTGTCTAATATATTAATCACCATACAATACACAACTGCACAACAGTATGTTTATCATTTTTGTTTAGGAGATAATTACCTTCCGAACGGTACATTTCAAAGTAATCTCGATAGGCTTCTTCCTTCACTGTCCTTGGGCGATACTGCGATCATAGACAATGCATACTACAACATTACATCTGGGCGAATCCCGAATACGGTTTATGGATCTGTACAGTGTAGACCTGATATTGTTACATTTAGTATTTGCGGAAGTTGTGTTCGAATGGCTATTCAAGATATCAAAGATAGATGCCCGAATTCTAAACAAGCTATTGTTTGGTATTCTGAATGTATACTGAGGTATTCAGATCAATATTACTTTAATATTATGCAAGATAGTCCAGGAGTTTATCTATGGAACAATAATAATGTTTCTATCCCTGATCAGTTTATGACAACTTTAGGTGATTTGTTGAATGATTTAGTTGGAAAAACTGCGTCTGGTTTTATTACTAATTTTGCTACTGGAGAAAAAAATGTTACTAATCATACAAAAGTATATGGATTCGTACAGTGTACTGCAGATATACCTTCAAGTAATTGTATTCGATGTCTTCGTGGAGCTATATCTGAATTACCAAATTGTTGTATGGGAAAAAGTGGTGGAAGAGTCATTAGACCTAGTTGTAATTTTAGATATGAAATATATCCCTTCCTACGATATACCAATACTCTTTCACCGCCTCTATTATCATCTCCTGCTCGTCTCCTATCACCGCCTCCTCTTGCATCATTGCCTCCTCTTGTACGACCGCCATCGTCAACTAATACAACAACTACATTAAACTGTAAGTAGCACTCCTTTCCTTTGTTGTGCGATAATACAGTTCTAATAATCTAATCATCTTGAACAAGAATCGAAGCAAAAAAGTCCTGGTGAATTATGATTTATATGTTTTGATCAAACTTGGTGCAATTTCATTGTCAGTTCACTTTAGTGATGATAGTCGACCTGGAAGAGTGTATTGAAGTACTCCTTCGAGGGGTTTTCTTAGACACCCAAGATTTCATTATGCTGGTTACTGTTATTATCAATTCTATCCATACTTACACTCTTTTTCTAATTGAAAAATGTTTATATTCTGCAGCGGCCAAGAATAAATCATCTGTACTTGCTATTAGTGTAGCCATTCCTTCGGTTATTGCAGTACTTTGTGCCCTTGCTTTCTATTTCTTCCGTGTCAGGGAAAAGAAAACAAAGACGAAGAAACTTGATTGTAAGTAGCTATGGTTTCATACCTTTCCCGAATTTGAGAATCTTGCTTATTTGTTTCCAACTTATTGTTGTTCTTCTCATGAAGATTTCAATGATAAGATTCAAAACACGGAATCGATGCAATTCAACTTTAGTACTGTAATAGCTGCAACGGATAATTTCTCCGAAGCTAATAAACTCGGAGAAGGTGGATTTGGCTCTGTTTATAAGGTACTAAAAACATCTAAAATGCATGTAAATTGAAATTTGGAGTTGAATAGTGATTGTTTATACAAAAAATCAGATTGCTCATGATTTTATTTTTTTGGTTTCGTTTGATGTCCTCAGGGTACACTTTCAGACAGCCAAGAAATAGCCGTGAAGAGGCTGTCGAAAAATTCAGGGCAAGGTGAACAAGAGTTCAAGAACGAAGTAACCTTAGTAGCTAAACTTCAACACAGAAATCTTGTGAAGCTTGTTGGTTTCAGTCTAGCTGGTGAAGAAAAACTTCTCATCTATGAATTCATGCCAAATGGAAGCCTTGACGGATTCCTATTCGGTTTGTATCCCGCTCTCTGTCTGTTTACTCTTATTCTATCTGCGTAGTTAGACATAGAGACACTTTTTTTTAGACAACTGGTGGTCTGAAAGATTTATTTATTTTATTTTATTTTATTTTTTTTATGGTGGAATGAATGTGTAGATCCAGTTAAATGTAGACAACTGGATTGGGAAAGACGATACAATATAATAGGAGGGATAGCGAAAGGACTTGTCTATCTTCATGAGGAGTCCCGACTTAAAATCGTCCATCGGGATCTCAAGGCTAGCAATATACTGTTGGATAAGGACATGAATCCTAAAATTGCAGATTTCGGCATGGCTAGGCTATTTGTGCTTGACCAAACTCAAGCTAGTACAAAAAGAATAGTTGGAACGCAGTAAGTATAAGCTTTGAATCAATAAACAACTAATTGTTCATAACTGCATCAAAACAAATTATGATATTCCTATGTTGTCTGGTGCTGTGGTTTGCAGTGGTTACATGGCTCCAGAGTATATAATGCACGGTAAATTCTCTGTGAAATCAGACGTTTTTAGTTTTGGTGTCTTGATTTTAGAGATTGTTAGTGGACAAAAGAACAGCAGTTTCTATAAAACAGATATTGCACGGGACCTTCTAAGCTATGTGAGTATCAATTATATCCTCTATGCGTTCAATCTAGCTACTTTTGTTTACCCGAATGGATAATAAAACCGAGGAGAAACTGATGCAGGCATGGAGACAATGGAATAATGGATCTGCTATCGAAATATTAGATCCAACTTTAAAAGACACATGTTCGATTAATGAGGTGCAAAGATGCATCCATGTTGGGTTACTATGTGTTCAAGAAAATGTTGCAGATAGACCGTTAATGCCGTCGATTGTCCAAATGCTCAACAACTACTCTGCGATCAATCCCGATTTACCTTCAGCACCTGCATTTTTGGCTGATAGTACAAGACACATCGTGCCCCATCCAACCTTATATGCAGGAAACAGTGGAGAACAACGAATCTCAGAGAACCAGTCAAACAGTGAAGCAGCTACTTGTAGCGTAAATGAAGTTTCAGTTTCTGAAGTATACCCTCGATGATGATACAGTACTACTACGTTTTCAATGATTTTTCTTTATCTTTTCTAGTAAGTTAATCGAGAAATTTTTATTGTTGTCAATACATGAAACCGTAAGAATTGTTCACATGATACTTGGATCAATTCTCGCACTGTAAAATGATGTGCAGTGTACAGAAAATTAGGCTTCTTTTTGTAGTATATGACTCTTGGCCAAAGTCTTGACAAACGGTGGGAACTTTTTGCAAAATGTATGATTGTGTTAATTTCCGACCGACATTAGTAGATTTAATTGTTAAAAATCTTTATCCCTGGTGGAATTTTCTAACACAAAATTGGTCAACTAACCCAATAACGATAATTCCATGGTGAAGACATGAAAAATTTGATCTTTGTTTTAATGGACGAAAATGTAAAAATAATCGGGATATAAACAGTTTCATCCTACTCATTTTTAAATACTTTTTCTTTATTTTAGTTTACATCAGGATACATCCAATTTCACGAGTCCATCTATGTGCACCCTTGCTTAATCAGGGGTGCACGTTTCTCCTCTTACTATTGGTCGTAACTAACCATAGTTACTGGTACTTCCTACACAGGGTCCACTTGGAGAAAATTCTTTAAAATTTCTCTCTCTTCGGTATTTACCAACCAACACCAACAAAGCTAAA
Source organism: Papaver armeniacum (assembly GCA_023531295.1). Classification (NCBI taxonomy): domain Eukaryota; kingdom Viridiplantae; phylum Streptophyta; class Magnoliopsida; order Ranunculales; family Papaveraceae; genus Papaver; species Papaver armeniacum. The sequence goes on from JAJJWW010008175.1 coordinate 32,500, forward strand.
ATTCATCTAATTGAATCTTCCAAGTTCTTGTTATGTACTGGGATGTACAATAAAAAGATTGGATCGAGACTTACGGTGATAAACAAATTGTTGATATAAAAACCCTAATAATAAATCAAAAACTGTCTCATTCCTGAGAGAACAGTCACTGCCTCATTCTTGAGAGAGCAGCTCTTTTTCTAACTTTCTTTTTCATAATCCTGACTATTATAGAACTGAACTTATAAAGCTCAAGCTCACTCTATAGATCCTACGGCTAATATGCCCCCAGATGGTTACATCCTACCCCCTCATTACAACTGAATTAATCGACTAATTACATGATTAAGCTAACTAAACTATCACTAATCACTAATAAAAGCAAGCAGCTAACGGCAAACACTGGACTGGCTACGGGGTACCATCCTCCCAAAAGCACGTTACATGACAATACCCACGGATTCATCGCAAACCGTCCTTGTAGGTGTAAACGTAAAAGAATGTCCATACCTAGGAGGAAAAAATAAATGTACCACGCAATTCAAAGCGTCCGCTAAGAGATATCCACATTTAGGCATTGTCATCCAATACTTGGATCCGATTGTCTTCAATCCCTTTTTGCACTTTACACGCGCAACTAAGTCTTTGAACTCTAGTTCTTTGTCCCGCCTATATCCTTCCTTCATCATATCCATATAGAAATCCTTGTCCTTTATTAGTTGTACCGCCATCTTAGTTCTTAAATTTTGCCATTGGGTGACATCTTCGTTCACCGCCTCTCCAAAGTAACCAATTTTTTACGTGGCGACGTGAAACCCACAATTGCCATCCCCATCAACCTCGTCTGTGGACAAAACAAATGGAACAATGAGTGGAGGGAGTTGTTTCATATACTCTTTTATAATCGTATACCTTGATCGTGTTGGTCTTCCATGAAAATCCCTAAGACAACGAAGAGTACTATACTTCTCTCTTATAGTCACCATTTCCGTTGATTGTGTTCGTTGCGAGTCGCTCATTTGACCAATAACTACGGAGCTAGTTTAGGTCTCCACTAACACAACTTCTTCCACCACATCGGCTTGACTTACTTGAGAAGTCTTCGTAGAGACCTTTGGACTCACTTGTTGGAGGTTGGTCCATTTTGATCTTTTCTTGGACGACCTCTTTTCTTGGGTTGCGGCTCATCTTAAAATTCGGCTTCCGAACGCTCATGCCTACACAATATTATTTTATTAGACAAATGCTCCTTTAATTCTTTTCTTTCAATGGTCCTCGACACTTCGGTGTTTGGTCTACCCGCCCCCTTTTGCTTAATAGGTTCATCAACCTCCCTTAAACGAGGGTGAAGAGCTTGCTCCAAATCGTGCATCAATATTTGCTTCTTGGCGCCATTTGTTGTAGCATAACGCTCGGCTATTCTTGCACACAATTCCTACTCCTTGAACGACGGGCGCTCGACTACGGGGGTGCTTGGAGTGAAATTTAATTGCTTCCAAAATGGATGAATATCATCGATGTCAATCATATCGACGTACCTACCCATTTTATGACGACATGGGAGACCAATACCTATCATATCCTTGCAAACACAAACGGTATTCTCGTCATCGTAAGCTTTATACAACTTAATTTGTTTCATCATGTGATTTATTGCCCATTTTGAAACTTTATGAACAATGCCCCTTCGAAGCAATCTTTCCCTTTCATGTTCCGTAGAGAATTTTTATGTACACTAAATTGCATAAAATCCTTAATCTTTACGAGATCACGATTGGTGAATTCATGGATTGCTTCTTGGATCGACACAACTCCATTTTGACTACCTAGAAGTATTTTCTTTAATCGGCCATGAGACCCCTCCGCAATGCTTGTCGCCTCGTTCTTGAAGTTACGATATTCATATGTCCATGCATACACAAACCTCTCCTTAATCGGTAACCATTGTGTTTTACAATACTCAACGGGTTTTGGGTAGTCCTTGCCATATTCTTCCTCAAATTTTTTCAAGTTTCTTTCGTAAATTTCCTCGGTCATTGACCAAACGATCTTGTCCCATGCTTTCATGAACGCTCTCCAAATTATTCCATCCTCCTTCCATTTTCATCTAATAACCTCTTCTCTTCCTCTCGTTCTTACATGGTTAATTTACTAATGCGCTCATCCTCTTCCTTCGACCTCTTGGTACCCTTCCTTGGTTTTTTAGCTTGGAAATGGTGATGGCAATTGTGTTTGAGGTTGCCTTGAATGTGCCACGTATATTGCAAGTTTCGGGCTTCAGGAAACACTACCGCTATTGCATGCATTAAGGCTTGATCGTTATCCGTTACAATAACCCTTGGAAAATCATCCCCATTGTAAATGGACCTCAACGTCTCCAACATCCAAATGAAACTCACGTTGTTGTCATGATCCATTAAACCCCATGCAATCGTAAACGTGTTTTTGTCCGAAGTGTGACAAGCAATGTTCAATAATGGCATATTATATTTGTTTTTCTTGTAAATGGTATCCATCAACAAAATTTGATGAAAACACTGAGCCAATTTTATCATTTCTGGATGTGCCAAGAAAATACGTACCATTTTACCATCCTTTTCTTCTATTCTCAACGTGTAGTCGTATAACTCAGCTAACCACTGCGATTTTTGCATGACCGTTCTACCATACAATTCTGTCCTTTTGATCATAGCTAGGGCCGACCTAATTGTAGACAAAGAAGACAAGTTTTCGGGGTCGTCCGCCTTTATTTAACTTAAGATCGCACTCGCCTTTTGGATACGCATATACCTCACTGTCTCCATTTCATGTGGTTTTAACTTCGCAACCATTACATGTCCAATAAGAGTATCCGGATCACCGTGGTTGTGACAACTATTAGAAACTTTTGACATTTTCCAATCTTTACTTTCCTTACCACCGGGCTTATAGAAGACAATCTTAAATGGGCATCCAATCTTCTTTGTATGAGTTCGGTACTTCTTCTTCTCCGTCTTCCTTACATACTTATTATTCTTTCCCTCGTGACTCTTTTTCTTCCCACCTCGCTCACAAACCATTTCAAACCTAATGTCGTTCACGCAAGGGTTCTGAACTACCACGCACATCTTCTCTTTGCCTTGTTCATAAGCCATTCCTTTTCTTCCTTCTTACTTCAAAATATCCAAATGCGCATATAACAAACCAAAAAAAATAAGCATAACCATCTAATATACTGTTTGTAGGTGAAAATGGTTTCTACTGATTTCGGTAATTGCGGGTGTGCAGGTGAGAGACAATTTAAACCTTAAACAATGTACTGCAAGGGAGTACTTTAGATTCGAGAGATCAATTTGTACAAGTCCGGCCTAAACCAAGAAATGGCCATTCCAGACTTGCTTCGGTCACAAAGTGGAGGAGAATGGGTTGGTTTTGGGAGGGAATCAAGGAAAGTGGTGAGACCAGAATAGTTGATTACGGAAGAGTAGTTGGGCTACTACGACTTGTTATCAGAAAAGTGAAAGAGCTCCCAAGGTGAGCTAGCAAGCAAGTATTTCTGAGTGTTGTATCTCCCATATGAACTTGTTGTTCAATGGAAATAGGTAAGACCTTTATACAAGTTAGAGTAAAAAGTACTCGGGTCTCATTAAGGAGTGGGGAAGTAAATGGGAGGAGGTGGTAACCGTATGCATGGAATTGATGTTCCATAAAGTGGTTAACACATGAAACTGGTTTTTATGGAATTGATGTCCCATAAAGTTGTTAATGCATGTGCTTTATGTCCCATGAACGTTTTACACATAACTTCCCGTATTTACTAACCGCCTCACCCTTATGACACTTCCTTATGACGGGGCGTAGTGTACGCCGCACACTGTAAACCGCCAAACCAATACCCAAATAGGATCCCCCAGTTTGTGCTGATGTCTCAAATATTTTAGAAAACATGTAGCACGTTGTTGTGGCTTGGCAAGTCAAGCTCGGGAAACTTGTTAGCCCGGTCACCTTCGACGGTCGAGATTTTGCATCTTGAGAGGAGGGGCAACCGTTGATCGGTTCACGCCTTCGTTTTGGTAGCCGCGTAGTGAGGGCTAACGTGGTGGCACGGCTAGGTTGGCATGCCGTTGGCATGGCAAGGTTTGGCGTGGCTAAACTTAGGTTTTCGGGCCAAAGGTTACCATGTGTCGTCTGGTAACCTTGGATGTCTAGGATTTGCTCCTGGGATTGAAGGGTAACCGTTGATTGTTGCACGCCTTCGTTTTGGTATCCGCGTAGTGAGGGCCAACATGGTGGCACGACTAGGTTGGCATGCCGTTGGCATGGCAAGGTTTGGCGTGGCCAAACTTAGGTTTTCGGGCCATAGGTTACCATGTGTTGTCTGGTAACCTTGGATGGCTAGTATTTTCTCCTGGGATTGAAGGGCAACCGTTGATTATTGCACGCCTTCGTTTTGGTGGACGCGTAGGGAAGGCCAACAGGGTGGCGCGGTTAGGGTGTGATTAGGCTTGGCATGTGGGGCCAAGGGTTTGCCTTGGGCGTGGCTAGATTTGGCTAGGTGCAATTTTGGCTTGGCATGTGGGGCCAAGGGTTTTCCATTGGCGTATGGCGTGGCTAGGGCCAAGGCAAGGGTGTTTGGCTTGGCATGATGTGACTAGCATGGCTAGGTGCGGTTTTGGCTTTGCATGTGGGGCCAAGGGCTTGCCTTGGGCGTGGCTAGCTTTGGCTAGTGCGATTTTGGCTTGGCCTGTGGGGCTAAGGGTTTGCCATGGGCGTATGGGCGTGGCTAGGGCCAAGGCAAGGGCGTTTGGCGTGGCATGATGTGACTAGCATGGCTACGGCCAAGGAAAAGTGTGTTTGGCATGGCGCGGCTAGCTTGGCTAGGTTTGGTTTGGCTTGGCATATCGGGCCAAAGGTTTGCCATAGGCGCATGGCATGACTAGCTTGGGCTAGGTGCGGTTTTGGCTTGGCATGTGGGGCCAAGGGCTTTCCTTGGGGGTGGCTAGCTTTGGCTAGGTGTGATTTTGGCTTGGTATGTGGGGCCAAGGGTTTGCCATGGGCGTATGGCGTGGCTAGGGCCAAGGCAATGGCGTTTGACTTGGCATGGTGTGACTAGCCTGGCTAGGGCCAAGGCAAAGTAAGTTTGGCATGGCGCGGCTAGCTTGTCTAGGTTTGGTTTGGATTGGCATATGGGGACAAGGTTTTGCCATAGGCGCATGGTGTGACTAGCTTGGGCTAGGTGCGGTTTTGGTTTGGCATGTAGGGCCAAGGGATTGCCATAGGCGCATGGCGTGGCTAGCTTGGGCTAGGTGCGTGACCAAGAGAGGGTTTTGGGGCAAAGTTCGTTTGGTAACCTTAGACGGCCGGGATTTTCTCCGAGATTGAAGGTCAACCGTTGATTACTACACGCCTTCGTTTTGATAGCCGCGTAGTGAAGGCCGAGTATGGTGAGGCGGCATGGGGACATGGCGAGGTGCATTTGGCATGGCGCGGTAGGTGTGGTCGGCATGATTTTCCATTGGCATGGAGGTTAGGCTACCATGGTAGGAATTCTTTGGCGTCATCCGGTGTGGCTGGGCATGAATTGCCATTGGCACAGAGGTGCGGCTAGCATGGTTGGCATGCTTTGACGCGGTCGGTGTGGCTGGCATGATTTGCCATTGGCACGAGGTGCGTCTAGCATGGTTGGCATGCTTTGGCGCGTAGGTTGTTAAGACAGTCTTGGCTTTATCTTTCAAGGAAAAGGGAAACATCTTAATTTTCAAGATTTCATCGTGAAGTCTTTTATTCTAATTGTCCCACAAATTTCCTCAAAGTCCCTAATATGAAAATAAGGGTTCTCATCATCTAAACTAAGTATGACCCATCAATTGTAATCACAACCTTTCAATGAAAATCATAATTCGATTAAATAATTAGGCAATTAATTAGTCATAAAAAGAATTAATAGAATTGCCACATTCGTGAAATTTGGCTTCCTCCGTCGCCCGAGGATGGGTTTAGCTCATCATGTTGGAAACACGCTCAAAAGTTGTTTTCATTGCTCAAAAATGGTTCACAAATGATGAAATGGGAGAAAAACAATAAAAACCGGGTTTGTAACACTTATATTTGTTACAAACCAGCTGTTACAGAGAACGATAATGATGAACTGTTGTTGTTGTTGTAGCTCTGCGACCCACGCTTGGCAGTCGTTTCTACTGTAGCATGAACGACTGTCCCCTGTGCGTCTTATGTTCTTCGTGTTCTTCAGCAGCAGCAGAAATGGCAGTTCTTTGCACTTGATTTTTTTCTGCTCTGTGGTGCTCTGAACTCGCCCCAAACTCTCCTCCTTCCTCTAATCGACCCCAGAAACATATTTATACCCCTTTGGACTAAGAGAAACTCCTCATTAATCCAAAAAATCTTCCTATTACTAAGAAGTCAATAAAAATATTCCCGAGAAGTTTTCTTTCTATTCTTGTCTTCTCACGCGTTTATTTTCTTCCAGCACAGTTTAAATAGGTTCATACACGTTCCATAATAAGTTAACAAGCTTCATACTCGTGCGAACTTTCCAAAACAACATCACAGAGCATCCAGTATTCTTCCGCCTCTGTTTTACCTCACTCGAAAATACAGTCAATTATAATCAAAGAAAGCAACCATACAATGCCTGTTATCCTCTATCAATCCAACCTAATCAATCTCACCCATTGAGTCACACTATAACCCCTCCAAATCACGAACCGAAATCCGCGGTTCCGATAAATGTTTTCCCGCCATTTTTCGGTTTTGAAAAGAAGAAGATGACCTCCCCTAATAGAGATGGGAGTGTAAATAGCGGATGCCTTGAGGGGTGCCTCGGGGGTGCCCTTATCCAAATTGAGGGTGCCTTTAGTACCTTTTTCCGGGGGTCCAAATAGCACTTTTCGAGCAACTTTTTATACACTAGTGTATTTCTACATAAACACCTACACAAACATAAAAACACCATAATAAGCACAAAATCAAGCACTAATAATAGAGACACTGAGACAATTGGACACAAAAATGTGTCTATCAAGATTCAAAGACTCGCTATCGGAAGAACTACTCTCGCTATCTATGGACTCGAGGTTTCATCCTTCTCGGATTCCCCCTCTCCATGGGTAGGCTCGTGATCACGCCTTCGTCTCAAGAGGTGCGGTTTCGACTACGTGCAAGTTTAGTGAAGGCGTTCACGCCGCTAAGACCCTAGGCAAGGCACAAGAACAGACACTCGAAATTAGACAAAGATATACGCAATCCGACTTGAATCGGGAAGAAAATTATACGTACTCGCATATTGGAAGAGCTAAAGTCGGAAATCCATCGGATCCGACCGAAAACCACCAAAGACGGCTTTTAGATCTTCGTTCCTTCACTTGGGGACTATCTACATTCGGGCTAACGGATTTTCGCTTGGGATCCCTCAGCAATGGATGTTCCGCTAAAATCGCAGGAGAAGGCTTACCGCGACGATTTTCTACCACATCATTCACGAATCCATGGATAACAAGAAACTCATCCTACCAAAATATGTTATATTTGGAGGTTGTTGATGGATTTCGTTATGCAAGAAGAAAATGGATACTTTGACCCGACGCAAGAGCACTAGCATCGAGAACAGTGGACAATGGAATTTCTGGAACAACTGGCTGACGAACGAGTGGGACCCCTTGGTCAAAACCCATATGCCGAGCCGCCCTATCGATGTTGTAAGAGATCGCTTTGCAAGATCCTCGAAAGAAAGACGGTACATGACCGGGCGTGCAGCTTCGCATGAAGACCATCTCTCCAACACTCAGATCCACTTTATCAGAAGACAAAGACATGTTCGGAACAGGAGACAAAGACAACATCGATAGGGCAAAAATTAAACGTGTACGAGTTGTTAAGAAATCCAACCAGGTTCGAGCCAATCTTTGGACGCCTATTCGACCAGCGCAGTATCCTGGAGCCACCCCAAGACTCGGGAAGTAGATCCAACGGTTTTGGGGCATACTTCTCGAAGTGCTCCGACATCCACGCCTGAAGAAAGGAGGCACGAATATACAAATCCACTTTCATATAGCCGTTTGAAGCACACATATCCGAGACCCGCTGATCCAAGTGTGCGTACAGAGAACCAAGAAACAAACCACCAATAGGGAGAATGACGCCTTTTTCCACTTTTATAACAAACTTGATAAGTTCCTGCCTTATCTCCTTCTTACCGGAGCCGTCATCAAAAATATCTCTGGATAACCAAAGAGCCAAGAACGTCGCGTCATAAAGCGTACTATTCTTCTGATTTGACTCCAACTCATCGGAAACCACTCGATACACCCACCATTCATAAAAGCACTTCGTCTCGTTTCCTTTCGAACAAATCCTTTTGATTTCGCAACCAGGGCGGCATGCATTTCTTCTTCATCCACAGACAACCTAACATCAAGGTTTCCAATTACGGGAAGGTTCAACAACACATCCACGCTCTCTAAGGAGATGGTCATTTCACCCCACCTGCATATAACCGTATGAGTGTCCGGACACCATCTGGAAATAAAAGTAACCAAGCCCGGAATATCTTTCCTAATTTGAAGCTATAAGCCATGACATCATCAATAATTTGTGCCTTAGTCAAGCTGGCCTTTATACATTCCTGGCTCAACATGAATCGCATCCACTTCTCAAAGGGACGCAACGGGCTTACACTGGTCTTAAATTCAATGGAAGAAGCATGGTACTATTTTCTCTGAGTACACAACCTTATTTTACTACCCGGACGAACCAACCGGGCCTCTCCTTTACTTTCCGAACCAGTCAAGAGGATCGACACATACTTTGGATGATTTTTTCTAATTGTAGCGGATGTTGTGAAGAACTCATCATCTATGCTTGGCTTGGAATTACCCACATCCTTCTGTGCGAAAGAAGTTGTTGACATCCTAATGGAAATTCTCTTACGCTATTTTCACCGCCAAGATAACTACAATGGAACAATACGAGTAGAGATTATTACATAAAGCGCATGAAAATATTTTATCAGAAACAAGAGAGCCATCCTGGACGCAAACCAATTGGTTTCAAAGTCAATTTGTGCATATGCGAAGAAATGGGACCGATAGACTCGCATCACCACTTCATGCGAGTTGGAAACTCGCGCCCCAATCGAATAGGCGCGCCCCAAAGGAAATCATACACAAGGCCACACCGGAAAAGAGGAGGGAACCCTAAAAGCTAGTTCTTTCATGGGAAGGGAATGACAATCCTCGTGCACATGTACTTCGCACAATAATAGCGGCCAACATCACTACAAAGATTCGCGCCTAGATTTTATTACAAGTTCAAGCAAAAGCATATCTATGGCTAGTGTTCACGCCAATAATATTTCTACAAGTTCATGAAAAGTACGCCTACAACTAGGGTTTACACCAACAAAAAAAAAAGGAGAAATCAAGTTAAAGAAGAAGTATTGGAAGGCATACCCAGGATTCGCCGGTCCGCCTTGCTTTACTACTACCACACACGGTGGGATAAAAAGTAGGCGTCAAACAAAAGGAGAAGACAGCCCTCTTTTTATATATACATGGTACTTGGGAGTTTGAACAAGGAAAGGATTTCCTATTTTGAGTCAAGAAAGGAAAAGAGGAAATAGGTCCCGCAAAGACCAATTTCCATGCCCAAGACCGCTCACTCCGTGCCTTGGCCCCACACGCCAAGCCGTCCACTATGCTTTCCCTCCCCAAGTTGTGAACACCTCGCCTCACCGGACCACGCCTTGCCATGGCCGCACCATGCCAAGCCGTCCACTCCACTATCGCACGCCCTATCATGCCAAGTTGTCCATGCCATGGCTTGACACACCGACACCAACAACTCGTCGAGCCAACATTATTATGTTCCATAACCTAGCCAAGATCATGAGAAGCCAGATTAAGTCACTCCTCTCACCTCACCGATTCACGGTCTACATGAATAAGATCTATGCAAGGCTACCAAACGTGGGATCATGAACTCTCCTTGACACAAATAGCCCAAGTGCCAAGCCATCCGCTACGCTTTGCCTTCCAAGACCGCGCCAGATTTTGCTTCGGTGATGTACGGCCAGACCAAGCCAGCAAATTTCGTCTCACCACTCCACGGTCTACATCCCCAGTACAACTTACGCAGGGCCTCCAACACCGGAAGCAAGAACTCTCTTCACCCCTCAAAAAGGTTAGTTGGATTTTCCTGACCATCTTTGCAATGATTTACATCTTGATTCTGTCCTTGTCTGTCACCATCATATGCTTACCTCGCAACAAGGCACCTGTTCCGAGCTAAGCAGGGGACTTAATGTTGATGGTGATTTTTAGCTTAGGGGTAAAATCGTAAAATCCTAGTCGACACAGTGACGTCACAAAACTTTGAGTAATAAAGTCCAAACCAAGCACATTTATTGAACCCTTTAATTTTTCTGCGAGAAAATTACCAGGTGTTGATGGTGGATTTTCGTTTGAGGTTAAATTTGTAAATAACCAGAAAACTCATGCGCTGACATGTTGTAAAAGATAAAGCCATTTATAAGTGTTGGATATTCCCTCACTTAATTCACCAAGAATGGAGAATGTAGCAACATGGTCCCATTCTCCTTGAATTTCATATTAGACTTGTATTTCCTGTACTCATTATCGTGTGGCATGAGGCGAGCGTTACTCTTATAGAGTAACGCGAACCTCCAAGCACTATAATGAATCACTATCAAGTGTGGCATGAGATCGAGTGTTACTCTTATAGAGTAACACGAACCTCCAAGCACTATAATGAAACCATGTACGAAATACCCGTACAGGCTGATGCTCGGTGAGTTATATTAGCCCGAGCCCCTCTCGGTGTGTTATACTAGCCCGATTGAGCCCCTCTCGGTGTGTTATACTAGCCCGATTGAGCATTAGGACTTCTGACTGTATCGGTCTCCTGGGATATGATTCGATCGCAATCATCCAACTCCACAAGCATGATTGGATGACCATAGATCAATTCCATCACCCTAAGCATGGTATGGAATACCCACGGCCTTAGCTTGCCAGATATGATTCGATCGCAGTCATCCAACTCCACAAGCATGATTGGATGACCACAGATCAATTCCATCACCCTAAGCATGGTATGGAATACCCACGGCCTTAGCTTGCCAGATATGATCTGATCGCAGTCATCCAACTCCATAAGCATGATTGGATGACCACAGATCAATTCCATCACCCTAAGCATGGTATGAAATACCCACGGCCTTAACTTGCCAAAAGAAAACCGTTCATACCAAGCAAGCAAAACAATCTCATCCATCCATCTTCGCAGGTGCGGATGAAGGGTGTAGATGTAGACTCAAAGGGCCCAGAGCATGTCAACACGATCACCGTGGGCCCGCCTACACACTTGACCGATCGGTCAAGACCAACAATGTTTGGCGGTGACAAAATCGTCACCCAAACAAGAGGTGGCGCACGGCTTTGAAAGCCAAATTAGGGTTTCAAGCCATCACGCGCGTCCATCTTCTCGGTATGAATGGAGGGTCACAGATTAGATTAAACAGTAGGTCATACCAAGCATGATCACAAGTGGGCCCATCTACCTCCTCACGCGCGGTCGGCCAGGCATATCATGCCCGGCTAATCCAAAACGCCCGCCCAAACATGCGTGGTTACACTTCCCAAATTGCAAATTGATCTCAACCGCTCAACTTCACCGGATTATTTGAATGGCTTAGATCACGTTTTCATGGGATAATCAGGTATAGGTGTGAACATCAGCCTACCGCCTACACGCTGGAGTGATCGACCAAGACCGACCAAGCACGATTGTCTTGGAACGCGTGCGGGAATATCACGCGGTAATCAACTCCTTTGTGGTAAGAGATTTCTGCCGCAAACCGATCTCAACCACTCCTCTTTGACTGTCAAATTGAGTGGCCTAGATCGCACCTTCATGGGACAGCGAGACATGGGCGTGCACACCGGCATGCCATCAACATGCATGACCAGTCGGTCCTCTCCAAAATTCTTCCCATGCTTGGTTTCGACCAAGCTGAAGAGTGATGCTTGCGCATCTCTTCAAAAACCCCAATATTCATTAACGGTCGCAGATGAGTGTCTCAAAGACCATCTCATCCGTCCAACTTCACCGCCTTAGTTACACAACCCTGGTCGGGAGTGATTTGGTTAGTGAGGCGTCATTACCCATCACTTTACCACACCACAATGCGCACACATAAAATACACACGGTACTTCACAAGTATCGACTTTGTGAATAACGCAGATTATTCAATTCAAAGCACTACATGTTATCTTTCGTGGACCCACGATCCACACATTCCGGACATCAATCATGTCACAAACTGGGGATACTTATCGGGGTATTGGTCTGGCGGTTTACAGCGTGCAGCGTGCAACGCGCCATCACAAGAACGTGTTAGGAAGTCATGGACGGTTAGTGATGATGGGAGAAGTGGGCAAGACTGGTCGTGTGGCACCAACGCACCTACTCCATCACTCCACTTCCTCCACTTCCCACGAGAGACGTGAATAAGGCTCAATGACTTGTATAAATAAGCTCTCCTCCCTATTCTTCAACAATAAGAAGAAGAACGGAGAAAACACAAGAGAGAAACAACACAAGTTCAGACGAGACAGAAAACCAAGTGTTGATACCGTCATATTCAACCATCTTCTGTTACAAGTCATAGCAAGCCAACACCTTCACAATCTCAACACCTTCTTCGCTTCCCTCCCTAAGATCAACCCCATCTCCTTCACTTTGTGACCGAAACAAGTCCTGGAAACGGCCATTTCTTGGTTTAGGCCGGACTTGCACTGCATTGATCTCTCGAATCTACAAGCACTCACCGAGCAAAGTGCATTTGTTTAAGGTTTAGATTCACTCCTCATCCACACCCCAAATTACCAAATTCGGCAGGAGTAGTTTTCACCCATAAACAATTGGCGACCACAGTGGGAGGTTGATCTCTCGGTTGCACAAAAATTGAATTCTCAATTTTTCGGTTTTCATGCATCAGGAAACCACAGGTGGTTCAGATATCATGGGAAGCATAGCTAGACGCTGGAAGATGTTTTGGCAAATCAAGCCGGTATCACTAGAAGGCGTAGCGAGATATTTCACCTTTTGAATGATATAGCAGCGCAATTACAAGAAGGGTCGGCGAGCATCTACTCAGGCAGCGCAAGAAATGCTGAATCATTAGCCAGGAGTCACACCTTTACCGGTAGAGAGGCAAAGAGAGCGCGTAGCCGCAAGAGACTCGGGAAAGATGAACAACATGTTTGATCAACAATGAAGACCCAAGGCAACTCCACTGAGAGGAAAATACTTTTCCGGAATACTACAACGTCTACCTAGGATAAAAAATGGAACCCGCATCTTACGGATCCCCGCTTTTGGAAGATTTATATCTCAAGACCCTTGTCAAACCTCGGAAGACTGTTCAATCCACGATGACCTTTCAACTAAGTGAAGAAACGCTTGAGGAAGGAGAGATCAATCAAGAAACACGTGAGTACGGAGGATGGGAACGTTCAATTCGATCACTCGGCAGTGATATTACAACACCTCCCATCACCGAGCCGAAAGCACCGCAAATCTCGGCATCTCATCAAGTGTAACACCTCCGGTAGTCAGAGCAACAACTTCCACTCCTTCATCAGGACGAGAAAACGGAGGGACGAGAGGAGGACTATCTCCCATTACCATTGCAGACTTGATGGAGAAGCATGAAGTTCTTGCTAAGACTCAAACGGATATGGCCGCAACTCAGAAAGAGGTACTCACTTTTCTTATGACATTAACTGATCGATTTCCACAAGACCCGCAAACAGCCCACGGAGCTAACAAGGAATACATTTAACGTAATCGAAAAGGTACTTTAGCGGCGCGGACCTACCGGGACTCGATCAAAGAAGCGACATCGAGATATGAGCGATCCTGTCATGGAGACTCCTACACCGAGGGACCGATCCTCACAACGATCCTCCTCAAGTCAATAGTTTCACTATGAACCAAGTGGTGGATTTTCTCTAGTGGAATGTTTATGCAAACTTTCACACCTCTCGAAGAATCAGAACACTGAGACATTTTGCTGCAATCAACCATAGGAAGTTCATGACCGTGCCCTACATGTCACCGCACACATCAAGGATTCAGAGTTTAAGACGGCCCTTATCGACACGGGAGCGTCTTCTAATGTGATTACTCTCAAGACTCTCGGGACATCCAAGGTTCTCCCGGGCAAGGTAACGGAAGCCTACCACAATGACGGACTTCGAGAGAAACCAAACCAGCACATACGGGAAAAGATCCGCGGAAAGAATCAGACAAGTTCGTTGCATCCCACTCCCACGAGGGCGTCAATTCCAGAAGAAGACCGGGTTATATCATTGAGGGCTAGTACCCACGATGCAACTTTGATGACGAAGCATTCTTCTCCATCCTGTGAAGCCACGACACACATTCACACGAAGAGGGAACGAACTTTTATGAAGAGACGTGATTAGAAGGGGAAGACAATATACCGGTGCCGCTGTTAGCAATTAGCAGGAGAGACTGGCACCCAGTCTCTCTGCCCAATTGAACGCTCCAAGAACGATCCTCCTCTACCTAACATCGACATGTTAGTAGATGCAACCAGCGGACACGGCATGTTCTCCTCCATGGATGGATGTAGCTAGTTACAACCGGATGAGGATGTACGAGCATGACGCAAGTAAGATAACTTTTTGAACTCCTCTCGGAATTGTTTTTATTATACCATACCGCCATTTAGTTTAAAGAATGCCGGTGCAACGTATCAACGCTGCGGAAATCTTCCACTGGAGTCCATACCTCAAGAGAACAGCCTCAAGAAGATAATGATGTCCACACGTCATATCGAGCAAGATCCGGGCGAGCTATTCTATCAGGCAGTGGTCGAACAAGATTCAGGCGAGTCATTTTATCAGACAGTGGTACCTGTCTATCATGTTATATTGGAGAATCTGCGCTTTTGGTCATCCTCTGGAGCTGTTGAACGCTCATCTACAATAACATATGCCCTAATAGAAAGAACCAGCCTGCCGGTAATGAAGAGCCTCATAATGCTCGTAGGGGCATATATCTCACCAACAAAGCTATACAACCTTGACCTTCTGCAAGCGGTTCCTCGAAACACCAAGAGGAAAACCACCGAGATACAACATCCTGCGCGTCCGTCAACTCCAACTCCGATCACCGCATGCACGACTCCACAATGATGAAACAACGTCCAAGATATTTCATACCTGTCTCGACAACAACCGCTACGAGCAAACCATGTAAACCGCTCTTGGGGATCGAGGCTCGGCATGAAGTTCCTTCACCGTCATCAAGGAATTTTTCAACATGAGGGAATGGTCGATCAAGAAGCATGGAATCCACAAGGGTAAATCGAATCAAGAGGAAAACACTTCAACGCTCCTCTAGCGGAAGATGCTTCAATGGTCTATTCAAGAGCCGCCGCAACGCTCTCTCCGGACCCACGTTCGCTCGAATCCTTCCACAACGGTCACACCAGAAACCACTTTAACATCCTCTCGAGCCGTTACAACACTCAAGCTGCATCAATAACCGTGCTCCGGCCAAGTTATATTCGATGTACTCATTGCTCAGCATACGTCTCATCCATCCTTCATGAGGGTAGGAGCATGAAAAACCTAAAAGTCGATAGGAGAAGAGTTATCTTGTGGAACAGATATTTTCATATAGTTGAAAAGGCGCGGTGAACAACTCATCATCATTGTTCGGCATACCTTTGAAGTCGTCAACACCTCCCCGACTTAGCACCAGATTACCTCCTCGAAGACATCTCAACAGGAGTTCTTTTCTTCACTCTATAATGAAGACGAGGAGTTAGTACTTGAATAAGGGAAAATACACGATATATGTGTGGAATGCATTCACGATGAATGCACAAAGTTGGTCTTTGAGATAAAACAGGTGCAAATTTCAAGGCTGGTATTGATTTCTAGTCCTAGTACAAGTTTTAAGTTCTCCGTGACGAGTTTCAAGTTCTCCCACGAGTTTCAAGTTCTCCGGTACGAGTTTCAAGTTCTAGGTACAAGTTTCAAGTTCTCGGTATAACTCAAGTTCTAAAAGTACAAGCTTCAAGTCCGGTATTGATCAATTCACAAGTTCAAGTATTGCTCAAGTTTCAAGACCGGTGTTGGTCAAGGGCACGAGGTGGTATAAAGGTGACGGTGATCAGCATACACAATATGGGACCCACGTTCAATCAAGCATATATAGCGGGACCACATTTATTTGCACAACATGGTTCTCTTATGTCATGGGAATCATGTTCACGAAATTCAAGCCCACGTTCGATCAAGCGGGCGCAAAGAATCCGTCGATTAGGCACAACCCCACGATCGAGTGAAACAGGCGCAATAGCCCTCGACCGCGAGGCATAGCAAGGTCGATCCGAAGCGAGCAAGACCGACATCATACTAGGAAACGCTCCTATATGCCTTTTGAACGTGACATACTCCAAGGACAGGATGACCCGTCTCTCCTCGGTAACATCTAACTTTGCCTCATAAGTTTTATCTTTAATGTCACCATCTCATGCCTACCACACAATAGTGTAACCATTATGTGCTAGGCGGGGACTTAATGTTGATGGTGGATTTTCGTTTGAGGTTAAATTTATAAATAACTGGATAATATTCGAAAACATCTTGTAAAAGATAAAGCCATTTATAAGTGTTGGATATTCCCTCACTTAATTCACCAAGAATGGAGAATGTAGCAACAGTCCCATTCTGTGAATTTCATATTAGACTTGTATTTCCTGTACTCATTATCAGTGTGGCATGAGACTGAGCGTTACTCTTATAGAGTAACGCGAACCTCCAAGCACTATAATGAATCACTATCAGTGTGGCATGAGACTGAGTGTTACTCTTATAGAGTAACACGAACCTCCAAGCACTATAATGAAACCATGTACGAAATACCCGTACAGGCTGATGCTCGGTGAGTTATATTAGCCCGAGCCCCTCTCGGTGTGTTATACTAGCCCGATTGAGCCCCTCTCGGTGTGTTATACTAGCCCGATTGAGCATTCGGACTTGACTGTATCAGTCTCCGGATATGATCTGATCGCAATCATCCAACTCCACAAGCATGATTGGATGACCATAGATCAATTCCATCACCCTAAGCATGGTATGGAATACCCACGGCCTTAGCTTGCCGGATATGATCCGATCGCAGTCATCCAACTCCACAAGCATGATTGGATGACCACAGATCAATTCCATCACCCTAAGCATGGTATGGAATACCCACGGCCTTAGCTTTCCAGATATGATCTGATCGCCAGTCATCCAACTCCACAAGCATGATTGGATGACCACGGATCAATTCCATCACCCTAAGCATGGTATGGAATACCCACGGCCTTAGCTTGCCAAAAGAAACCGTTCATACCAAGCATTATGACGGAAAACCCTAAATTAGGGTTTGCGGCATATTACATGTGCCGCAAAACAATCTCATCCATCCATCTTCGCAGTGCGGACGAAGGGTGTAGATGTAGACTCAAAGGGCCCAGAGCATGTCAACACGATCACCGTGGCCCGCCTACACACTTGACCGACGGTCAAGACCAACAATGTTTGGCCGTGACAAAATCGTCACCCAAACAAGAGGTGGCGCACGGCTTTGAAAGCCAAATTAGGTTTCAAGCCATCACGCGTCCATCTTCTCCCAAGTATGAATGGAGGGTCACGATTAGATTAAACAGTCCGGTCATACCAGCATGATCACCGTGGGCCCATCTACCTCCTCACGCGGCTCGGCCAAGGCATATCATGCCCGGCTAATCCAAACGCCCGCCCAAACATGCGTGGTTACACTTCCCAAATTGCAAATTGATCTCAACCGCTCAACTTCACCGGGATGATTTGAATGGCTTAGATCACGTTTTCATGGGATAATCGGGTATAGGTGTGAACATCAGCTCTACCGCCTACACGGGCTGGAGTGATCGATCAAGACCGACCAAGCACGGTTGTCTTGGAACGCGTGCGGGAATATCACGCGGTAATCAACTCCTTTGCGGTAAGAGATTTCTGCCGCAAACCGATCTCAACCACTCCTCTTTGACGGTCAAATTGAGTGGCCTAGATCGCACCTTCATGGGACAATGGAGACATGGCGTGCACACCGCATGCCATCAACATGCATGACCTATTTCGGTCCTCTCCAAAATTCTTCCCATGCTTGGTTTCGAACCAAGCCAAGAGTGATGCTTGCGCATCTCTTCAAAAACCCCAATATTCATTAACGGCCGCAGATGAGTGTCTCAAAGACCATCTCATCCGTCCAACTTCACCAGCTTGGTTACACAACCCCTGGTCGGGAGTGATTTGGTTAGTGAGGCGTCATTACCCATCACTTTACCACACCACAATGCAAGCACTGCATAAAATACACACGGTACTTCACAAGTATCGACTTTGTGAATAACGCAGTTATTCAATTCAAAGACTACATGTTATCTTTCGTGGACCCACGATCCACACATTCCAGGACATCAATCATGTCACAAACCGGGGATACTTATCGGGGTATTGGTCTGGCGGTTTACGTGCGGCGTGCAACGCGCCATCACAAGAACGTGTTAGGAAGTCATGGACGGTTAGTGATGATGGGAGAAGTGGGCAAGACTGGTCGTGTGGCACCAACGCACATCTCCACTACTCCATCACTCCACTTCCTCCACTTCCCACGAGAGACGTGAATAAGGCTCAATGACTTGTATAAATAAGCTCTCCTCCCTATTCTTCGATAACAGAAGAAGAGCGGAGAAAAACAGAGAGAAACAACACAAGTTCAGACGAGACAGAAAACCAAGTGTTGATACCGTCATATTCAACCATCTTCTGTTACAAGTCATAGCAAGCCAACACCTTCAAAATCTCAACACCTTCTTCGCTTCCCTCCCTAAGATCAACCTCATCTCCTTCACTTTGTGACCGAAACAAGTCTGGAACGGCCATTTCTTGGTTTAGGCCGGACTTGCACAGATTGATCTCTCGAATCTACAAGCACTCACCGAAAGGTGCATTTGTTTAAGGTTTAGATTCACTCTCATCCACACCCCAAATTACCAAATTCTAAGTAGAGTAGTTTTCACCCATAAACACCAGGGTACCTTGTTTTAATCTTGATTAGGGTTTTGACAGACCAAAACCCTAATTCTCACACCGCATGTGCCAATGGCTAACCATGCTAGCCACACCTACCGCGCCAAAGCATGCCAACCATGCTAGCCGCACCCCTGTGCCAATGGCAAACCATGCCATCCACACCTACCGCGCCAAGGCATGCCAACCATGCTAGCCGCACCCCAGTGCCAATGGAAAACCATGCCAGCCACACCTACCGCGCCAAAGCATGCCAACCATGCTAGCCGCACCTCGTGCCAATGGAAAACCATGCCGCCCACACCTAACACGCCAAAGCATGCCAGCCCGCACCCAGTGCCAATGGCAAACCATGCCAGCCCGCACCTACCGCGCCATGCCAAACGCACCTTGCCATGGCCCCATGCCAACCTAGCCGCGCCACCTTGTTCGGCATTCCCTACGCGCCGCTATAAAAACGAAGGTGTGCGACAATCAGTCGCCGCTCTTCAATCCTGTGAGCAAATCCTAGCCGCCCGAGGTTACCAAATGACCTTTGGCCCAAAAACCTAGCTTAGTCACGAACCTAGCCAAGCTAGCAATGCCATGCGCCCATGGCACACCCTTGGCCCCACATGCCTAGCCAAACCGCAACTAGCCAAGCTAGCCACGCCATGCGCCCAAGGAAAACCCTTGGCCCCACATGCAAAGCCAAACCGCACCTATCCAAGCTAGCCGCACCATGCGCCAATGGAAAACCCTTGGCCCCACATGCCAAGCTAAACGAAACCTAGCCAAGCTAGCCAAACCATGCGCCCATGGCAAACCCTTGGCCCCACATGCCAAGCCAAACGAAACCTAGCCAAGCTAGCCACACCATGCGCCCATGGCAAACCCTTGGCCCCACATGCCAAGCCAAACACGCCTTTCCTTGGCCGTATCCAAGCTACCCACGCCTTGCGCCCATGGCAAACCCTTGGCCCCATATGCCAAGCCAAACACGCTTTGCCTTGTCCCTAGCCAAGCTAGCCGCACCATGCGCCCATGGCAAACCCTTGTCCCCGCCATGCCAAGCTAAACCACACCTTTCCTTGGCCTTAACCAACATAGCCGCGCCACCATGCTGGCTTTCTCTACACGGCTACCCAAGCGAAGGCGTACAACAATCAACAGTTGCCATTCAATCCCAGGAGCAAATCCTAGCCATCCAAGGTTACCAGACAACGCATGGTAACCTTTGGCCCGAATCCTAAGTTTGGCCACGCCAAACCATGCCAACCTTGCCGCGCCACCATGCTGGCCTTCACGCTACGCGTCTACCAAAACAAAGGCGTGCTGGCTAATCAATCGGCCCCCTTCAACTTAGGAGTAATTCCTTGCCATCCAAGGTTACAGGACAACGCATGGTAACCTTTGGCCCGAAAAACCTAAGTTTGGCCACGCCAAACCATGCCATGCCAACGACATGCCAACCTATCCGCGCCACCATGTTGGCCTTCCCTACGCTGCTACCAAAACGAAAGCGTGCAACTATCAACGGCTCTCTTTCCTCTTGAGATGCAAAATCTCGACCGTCGAAGATCACTAAGCTATCAAGTATCCAAAGTACGACTTTCTAGGCAAGAACAACATGCTACATGTTTTCCACAAAAATTCGAGACATCAACACATATCACAAACTGGGGATCCTCTTGGGTATTGGTTTGGCAAAGCAGTACAGTGTGCGGCGTACACTACGCCCTTCATACGGAAGTGTCATAAGGGTGAGGCAGTTCGTAAATTCTGGGAGTTAATGGTGAAACACTATTGGGACATCAATTCCATGCGTTAACTGTTACCACCTCATCCCATTTACTTACCCATTATTCCATTCCTTAATGAGACCAAAGTACGTTTCACTTCGACTTGTATAAATAGGTCTTACCTATTTCCACCAAACAACAAGTTCATTCGGGAATACATAACACTCAGATAATATTTGCTAGCTTACCATTTGTTAGCCTTCCCATTTTTCTGATACAAGTCGTAGTAACACAACTACTCTTCCGTAATCAACTATTCTCGGTCTCATCACTTTCCTTGCTTCCTCCCCAAAACCAACCCATTCTCTTTCACTTTGCGACCGAAGCAAGTCCGGGAACGGCCATTTCTTGGTTTAGGCCGGACTTGTATGCATTGATCTCTCGAATCTAAAGTAATCCCTTGTAGTACATTGTTTAGGGTTTAAATTATTTCTCACTCGTACACCCAAAATTACCGAAATCACAGTAAACCATTTCCACCTACAAACAAGAATGAATAATATTTTGTGTTTATTTCCTTTTTGCAAATTGATCCCCTTTGTATGGGCAATGGGCATCATTTTGAGGGGGAGTATTAGGAAGGCTAACTTTCTCACATCCAATTAAAGCGCAATTTTTCAGAGAAGAATGAAGCATGAAGAACTATTTGTACTTTTTATTCACCTATTATGTAATAATTTTAGGCTTATTCCTTGCAGTTTTTTTTTTTTTCTTCTTCTTTATTTCTTTAGTCTTTTAGCTAGGCAAACTGATTCATTCACTCCCCCACATCAGTTTGAGGGGAGTGTTAGAGTATTTTACTTTTATCTTTTACCTTCTTCTAGTTCAGTGTAATAGGAGTGTCACTTTAGTTTGTATCTGGTACAGGGTCTTGTCCTTATTATATAAGGACAACCTACCTCTTATCATTTCAACCCCTAGTTAGCAATTGAATTCGGAAAACGTACGTAACGGCAAACGTACGAGTATTATACGGTTTTGTAAAATTGATTCTGGTCCAAGATTCGGTCAACGGGACGTGATTCACAAGAATTTGGAACGGCATACGTACGTGTATAATTCGATTTATAAATGTGAATTCGGCTCAAAATTTAGTAATCTATATATACTAAATAATTTATATTTATAAGGTCATAGACCAATTTTTATGCATATGTGTGAGTTATTTAAAGAAAAAAAAAAATTAATATGATGATATTAATAATATATACAACATTAGTCATCCAAGAGGACGTGGTATAGTGGTTTAGATGCTTGGTTAGTGAGTTTGAGATCTCTCACCTTCACCTTCAAAATTTTTCAGTCATTTTTATTTCATTAAAATTACAACAACGTCTAATATTGGGTCGCCAGATGCCCTGGAGGCAAAGAACCCCAAAAAGTGGGGCCTTTTAAAAACGTAAAAGCTAAAGAATTTATGGCGAATTTGGCGTATCATTCGGGATTCGAGATACGTAAAATTCGTGAACGATTCGCGAATAATCCGGAATGCCACATAATACGCGACTTGGTTCGGAATTGCAAACGACGCCGAATAAAACGGAAAAATTCGTGATACGGAAAAAATTCGCG
The DNA here is from genome assembly GCA_023531295.1 of Papaver armeniacum. Lineage (NCBI taxonomy): Eukaryota > Viridiplantae > Streptophyta > Magnoliopsida > Ranunculales > Papaveraceae > Papaver > Papaver armeniacum. The sequence continues at coordinate 55,011 of JAJJWW010008175.1, forward strand.
AATGATTCGCGAATCATTCGCGAACTTACTAACTAGGTTTCAACCTAATGAAATACAACCTTATCTTCATCTATCAAAATTCTGTGAGAGGGTAAGGGGAAAAAAAAATAAATAACTATGAATATTCTATGAATATTATTTTTATGGGGCCCTCTCATACTGCTTGCAACGTGAACATGAAAACGAACTGTCCCCAAGACCCTAGTGTCACGTGAACATGAAAACGAACTGTCCCCAAGACCCTAGTGTCTGATCCAAAACTAGGAATAAATTACTTGACTCATGAATCTTTTCCACAAATATGACTGATCCAATTAGACTCAAACCATACGTTCAAATTTGTGGTTAGAAATGATTTCTTAGTCTTCATAGAATTTTAACTTGGCGAGATTGGGTATACCCAAACTAATTGGGTAAACCCAATAAGATAAAATCGGGCTATTTTGAAGTAAAACCAAGCCACCCCTTAACCTTATTTTTCTAAATGGCTAATATGCCTTGGTTAATTAATACTAAAATTTTGATTAGGTTAATTAATTGAGTTTAGATTAAAATTTTCAAATTATGAATTGAGAGATTAACCTTTTGATCCGTCTTATGAGTTGGATTTCGATCCAAAAATTTTGGTTTTGAAAATGCATAAGGCCGGCAAGGTCGTGGTTTAAATAAGCTTCCGACCATATATCCACTAATGGTCAACTTGAATAAGCGCCGACGCTCTTCTCTCGCCAGGTCAACTTTGAATAAGCTACCATCCAGATATCCCTGAATGGTCCTCGAATGAAGAACACGCCGACTATCTTGGGAAGCATCTTACGGTCGGCATGTAAATATTTCCTACCCTTCCTGGCTATATTAAAGTTCGGCATGCAAAAAAAAAAAATACAACATTGCTTGGTGACATAATATGGAAGATGTAGTTTACTTTATTCATGCAATTTTGGTTACTACATTGATTGAAACATAAAGCCTAATCCTTGTCGACGGAAAAATGAATGCACTTAGCATGTGCATCAAGCCTTTGAACCCCTAAGCGACCCTAGTGGACGAAAGTTATAGTCTCGTGAGGGTTTACATAGAGGTCTACCCACAAAACCTATACAAAAACTTTTAAAGCCATCAATCTTCGTCCGAGGACGATACACCCTCCATCATCTCCGGGCATACTCCGGGATTTTGGATTCCATGAATTGATAGCTTGCATCGAATGACATGAAAACATGAAATCGAAGTACTAGAGTGAGTTTAAACAAGCCCTTACTTTCTTAAACGCACCATTTCACGTGTTTCAGCGAGTTAATTTTCTTCTTCTTCAACTGCTTTTTTCTTCACTTTCTTAGCAACCAAACTTGCAATTCGGTGGTTATATTCATTGGGTTTTCGATTAGTTTTTTCATACGAATTGCCTTCTTCCGTGGTGGATCCATTGATGAAGATTAATCGGAGTTTTGGAATCGACGATTTTAACGAATTGATCGTCGAGTTTTTTTGATGGTGGTGGTGGTGGGGTCGGTATGGTGGAGAGGAGAAGAAGAAGAGATGAAGATGAAATGAAGAGAATAAAAGCGATTTAGGGTAATTAAGATTATTCATGGGTAAGGGTACTTTTGTAATTTACCCATTAGGACTCCCCTAAAACCCACAAAAGTGTCCCTTTAAAATTGGGTATACCCCAATTAGTTTGAGTATACCCCAATCAAGCCAGGGAATTTAAACCGATTATATTATTTTTTATTTTTTTATTTTTTTTAATGATTTCTAGTTTAATTGAAAAATGAAATGAAATAGTTTGAAAATAAAAAATAATAATAATTAAAGACTAATTTAAATTCAAACAGAGCTTGTGGTCGGTAGCCTAGCAACAAGCTGGGCTCCAACTCCTCTCTGAATAGCAACACCTAGTCTATGGAAAATAAAACTACCAAAGCCACTACTCGCGTCATTACTAACTAAGCAATTCTTCAAACGCTTGAAGAAGCACAAAGTGTCTTCACCAAGTTCCCCCTAGAGTGGAGAATGCCAAAACACCCAAACCATATCCCATAGAAGTACACTTGTCTAAGTATTTAGTGCGTTTTCTTGAAACCGCATTAGAAATAGCCTTTCCTGGAACAAAGGAACGAATACCATCACCAGTGAAGGGCGAGACACCAGTGACATCCATGCAGACATCTCGACCATTTTCCCAGTTAAGCACAAGGATATCAGCAGGTCTCAAATCTTTACCATCATCTGACACCATACCGAGAAGGACTTCCTTACGCGCAGGCACACCAGCTTTGTAACAAATATCGGCCATAACATCACGAACAACATCATGGCGAAACTTACTTCCAACATCCTTAGCACAATGAAGCGCATGATCTCCGAAGATGTCCATAGATTTGTTACAACTTGAGCATAAACCATTCTCAACAAACAACGGGATACCAAGGCGATAGCAGAGCACAGCTCGGAACTGTCTAGGCCCGAGACACTGATTAAGCCCGCTAATAGGAACCGCTAATAAATAATCTTGAGCATGCTTGACACGGTTACACTGCCACAAAATGGAATCTCTTGCAGACATAGAAAATTGGTCTGGGATTTGCTTCTTAACTGCATCAAAATAAGTGACTGCCAAGGCGTGCATGGAAGGGGAGACAGTATCATCGACACAATAAGAAGGAGGTAATCCACATACCTGGATAAAATTCTGAAGATCCATCTGATAAGCATAGCCTTTGTTTGTTGAGGATAACTTACCAAGGATGGTCCTCTGCAATGAAGCTGTCTGACTCTGGGAAGCAAGGTAACAGTATGTACGAGTATCAGCCATGGTATAAATACCTAAGCCACCGTCTTTGATAGGCAAGGTAGCCAATCTCTGCTGTAGAGGACCAAAACCCGCACCATCACCAGTGATTAGTAATCTCAAATACTTAAGCAGATGGTCATCATAAAGATCCGTGGCTGATTGCAAGGCTGTTGGATTAGTAGTACGCATTGCGAAATATAATCTAGATACACCAGTGCAATTGCGAAGTAATAGCATCTCGCTTTGAGGGTCCTTGAGTTTTTTGATTGCATTCATTAATTGAACAGTTTTATTCACCCTGTTCAACATCATGTCGCTGATAAAGTTCAAATCCAAACTCACCGGCCCACCTAAAAGTTTAACACCATTAGAGGGTCTACCAATGCCATGGGGAAAACCCCCTCAGTCGTGCTTCTAGGATCAAAAGAAGGCCAAAACACTTCGGTTTCTTTACATTGAGATGCAAACCCCTACCCGGCCCTTCAGTTTTTATTATGCTCAAGGCCTTGGCCACCTCCACAGTATCACCAATAACAGTACCATCATCAAGGTACCATGTGTGTACATCAAGTTTGCACCGAGAAGCAATAGACTTCACAAGAGGGTGAAGGCTGAAGCAAACAACAAGGGACCAGGGGGTCACCTTGTTGAACTCCTAATGCGGACGATAGAATATACCGATCATAATAGAGCTTAGCAGGTCGTAAGTAACAAAATTCTACCAAAGGGGAAATACCTAGGCAACGTAGACGAACTTCCTTGATGAGTTGAGATCTGCTCACCATATTAAACGCATTAGAAAATTCAATGAGCAACATTGACATTCTATCTGAATTACCTTTCAACTCTAGTAAGCAATTTACAACATGTAAAATGCTTTCCCCCCCAGCAGGCACTCCAACACCAAATTGGTAGTCACCTAAATAAGAACTCATGTCCTTTCCAACGGAGAAAGCCGCTACCTTTGAGACCAATCTCCGCCAAACCGTACCTACATCAATAGGCCGAATACCACCCCCAGGTTTAAGTAATGGAGTTAAGGGCGCACTTGCAATGAACTCACCTAAAACCTCTGGACATTTTCCAGCCAACCAAAGGTTGACAACCCCTGTAATAGAAGCGAGTAAATTGTCCGCTACTGCTGCAGCCGCTCCACTCATCACATCAACTAAATGTTGAGCACGGAGGCCATCCCGACCGCATGATGTACCTTTTGGGAAGCTTTTGATAGCTCCCAACACACCGAGAATCAAGAGTGATTGGATCGACCAAGATAGCGTCATCGGGAATGACGGGGAGAGGCGCAGGTGGGTGTTTGTCTTGCAAGTCAAGATAAGTTGCCTCATTGCATGGAGCCACCCCACGAAGAAAGGCCCGTATTGCCGCCGCAAATGCCCACAAGCCATCTTCTTCGGCATGCCACCATGCTGGCCGCTCCTTGCTTCTTAGAGTCTGTCTTCTTAGATCTCGTGTGAACAGCTAACGCAACAATCTATTCACCATGGTTGATAGTCGCAACTTGCAATTTCTTCCCGTTGCCTGGACTTTTCTTGGTGAACTCCTCGGTCTAAACGGACTCAAAGTGCATATTGGGAGAAGGATCACTGCAACCATGCCGACAAGCTACTCTTTGTCGATAATCCTCAAGGCAAGTCTTCGCCTCCTTGAAAAGGCGAGTCTGCACTTTGGTGTGGGATACAAGTTACAGTTGTAAACTGTTTTTGAAGAACAAACATTGAGGGTCCGTGGAAGGCATCTCCACTATGAACCGCAACGGCATCTCCACTATGAACCGCAACGCCATCATCACAGACAGCAACAATCGCAGAATCCAGAACAATGTCACTTGACTCAACAGGCTTATCAACATATCAACAGGCTTAATAGGAAAGAGATTTTTAATATTGGATGATTTAAATCGACATATCAAGTTTCTCTCTAATAAGAGATTTTAACCAAACTGGGAAAATTAGAAACCAAGACTCACTCAACCTAGACAATCTAACTCTCTTTACTAAACATTTAGCAATCTCATTTGACTCTATGTGCACAAAGGTGCATTTCCAAGACTGAAATATCGATAACAAGACTTACAATCCCTTATAATACTATTGTTTGTCCATCTCGACAAACCCTTCTTTCTCATTTATTGCATCCATGACATTCCTCGATAATCTCCTCTATGTGTAGGCTTTGAACTGCAATATTTTTGTCATTTTTATCGCTTCAAAAGCTCAAGTGCTTCAGCATGTTCCTCATCTTGAGCTATCCCAACTTTTGAGACCGCCCCCCGCATGTCCCCGTATGAGAAAAACTTATTAGTCCAATGCCCATAGTATTATTATCTTTTAGAAAAGATGCATCAAAATTAATCTTTTGATATCCAAATTCTGTAAAGTCCAAGATGTTTGGGTTCTTAAAGTATTATTCCTTCATGCTATGTTAGACTGTTTATGGGTAAAAATCGTTTTGCCGATTTTGGTAAATTGTAGATGAGTGAGAAACTGGTTCAAACCCTAAACAAATGTGCTGCACGTGAGCACTTTGTAGATTCGAGAGATCAATCTATACAAGTCCGGTCTAAACCAAGAAATGGCCGTTAGTTCACTTGCTTCCTTGGTCACAAATTGAAGGAGAAGGGTTGATTTGGGGAGGGAAGCAAAGAAAGGTGTTGAGGCTGAGAATACTGGGGAGAGTAGCGTCGACTTGTATCATAAAGTGAAAGCTTAGAAGCTTGCAAGAGGTGGAAGCTTTTGGGAGAGCTTGCAAAGTTGCCTTTCCGAGAGTGTATATTTTTCTCCCGACCGAGACTTGTTGTCTGGGTGGAAATAGGTAGGACCTATTTATACAAGTCGAGATTGAACGTACTGGCCTCATGAAGGAAGAGTGTAAAGGGTGAAATAATGGGAGGAGGTGGTAACCGCATGGTTTAATGGGTGAAAACGTTTTTCACCATTATTTCCTCTTTATTTGACCGCTTTATTCCTTTTCACGCTTTCTTAATGTGAGCGTAGTGTACGCCGCATGTTATGACCGCCAAACCAAAACCATAAAGAAGCATCCCCGCCTTGTGTTGATGTCTCGAGTGTTGGCTGCATCTTGAGTAAGTGGCGCTGCTATTGGCGCGTGTGGCATGTGCGGAATGCCTTGGTGGTAGGTTGCACGGTTTGCAAGTTAGGTTACCAGCGTGTGGGTTTGGCATGTGCCAATGGAATGTGCGGCCATGTTGACCTAGTTGCAAGTCTTGCAAGCCTAGGGCGCTATGTTTGGCGTGGGCCAAAGGCATAGCGGCTTGGGAATATGGCTTGAAACACGTGTTGGCATGTGCCAATGGAACGTGCGGCCATGTTGACCTAGTTGCAAGTCTTGCAAACCTAGGGCGCTATATTTGGCGCGGGCCAAAGGCATAGCGGTTTGGAAATATGGCTTGCAACACGTGTTGGCATGTGCCAATCACACGTGCGGCCATGTTGACCTAGTTGCACGTTTTGCAAGCCTAGAGCGCTATATTTGGCATGGGCCAAAGGCATAGCGGCATAGTTTGGCATGGTTGCCAACGAGTGTGATACGTGATTTGGTTTTGGCGTTGTTGCCCTTGGAGCGCAGAGTGCGGCTTGGTTTGGCGTTGTTGCCATGGTGCAGAGTGCGGCTTGGTTTGGCATGGTTGCCATGGCGCGCCAGAGGCTTGGTTTGGCATTGTTGCCATGGTGAGGAGTGCGGCTTGGTTTGGCATGGTTGCCATGGTGCGCAGAGTGCGGCTTGGTTTTGGAATTAGGTTCTGTGGTCGTAAAACTAATTTGGTATTTTGAAAAAATACCCCTATTAATTATTTACACCCGAGTTAAATGCTCTTAGTTAATGTGTTGCGGGTAACACTAGGTCATGGGTTTTATGATTTTACCCCTTGTTTAAAAACCACCATCAACATTAAGTCCCCGCTTAGCTCGGAACAGGGGCTTTGTTGCTAGGTAATATAAGATGGTGACAAACTATTAACAAAGAAACGTAAAGAGAATCAAGGAGGCTTGTCCGACCTTTTATAAATAGGATTTGGAATCCTTGCTTGTCCGACCTTTTATAAATAGGATTTGGAATCCTTGCCTCTCGGTAGTTTTGCACAAACGGAGGCCGGCACAATTGGTGGGGCCGGTGCGTACTTGGGCGACGTTGGCGTGAATTTGGGAACCGAGTGTGTTAGCCGGTGGTCCAAGGCGCAAAGTGTAGAAACCGTGCGTGCTTGCGGCGTGACTTGGGCGACATTGGGAAGTCGCAATTGGTGGGGCCGGTGCAGCTTGGAAACTGTGTTTGCAGGCGTGACTTAAGTGACATTGGGAAGTCGCACCCTTTGTGGGCCCGCTTCTTACACGCGCGATTTTGGCAAAAAAGAGAAATCCTTCCCTATTTCAAAGTCTTCACGCCTATATATATATAACCCCCTTCTCCCCATCCTGCGCTTTATTCTTTCCTCTTTTCATACTAGCGGCAAAAAGAAACCAAACTTCCTGTGCATGTCTTCCAGTACTTTTCTCTTCTCTTTTTTTTTTCCTTTTCGCGTAGGTGTAAACCTTAAGAGTAGGCGCTTCCACAACCCTTGCATATGATTTCTCGGCGTGCTTCTTGTGGAAAATATTGTATGTATGCAACCAAGGGAAGTACTGCATATATCGTTTGAACCCGTAGGAAATATTGCATATGTGATTTTCGGCCCCAAAGAAATATTTGAAACCCGAAGAAAATACTCAAGTGTGTATTTTGAACCCGTAGAGAATGCTCCATATAATTCCGAAACCGAAGAATGATACTATAGGCGTATTTGAGCCCGCATTGAAATACCGCATGTGTATTTTGAACCCGTAGAGAACATTGTATGAATCCTGAAGAAGAATACTATGTATATGCTTCATATGACTTCGAACCCGCAGAAATATTGTATATATGATTTTGCTTTTGAAGGAAGTACCGCGTGGTTTTGAAACAAATAGAAAAATGCTCCATATATAATTTTGAACCCGAAGAAGGATACCGTAGACACCCGAAGAAGGATATTGTAGACACACTTGTACCCGTATAGAATGCCGCGTATATAGTCTTGAAACCGAATAAAATACCGTATATATAGTCTTGAACCCGGAATAAAATACTGCGTATATAGTCTTGAACCCGAAAGAATACGCCCTCCTCTTTTTTTTTTTTTTGGGTGCGATTATATGTCAGGGAGATAACTCCGTCTTTCTCTGTTTGTTTTGCGCAAATATCTTATCACCAAATTATTATAAAAGAATCTGGATAAGATGTTACCGGAATCAAATTTCACTTTGGCCAAAGGATGCTCATAATTCCAAACCGAACACACATGATGAATTCTTCGCTAGAGCCCTCGCCCGCTGGTAAGAATCACCTAGGTTTCGTGCTAATTTTGTTAACCGGTGGTGAAGATGAAAAGAAGACACGTCTGGGATTCGCCCGAGAGAATACCATACGGTTCGCCTTCATAAAGGGGTATATTCTCTCTAACATTGATTTGTGGATGTGTCAAAGCCCATTGCGTTCTTTTTGACAGATGGGTTGAGTTCATGGTGAGTAGGGAGCACATAAATACCAACTTGACTCGAGCGCAGATTATTGATGCCGTCAGGGGCTTGAATCTCCAGATTAGGAAGGATATCCCTGGCTTGGTTGCTTTCATCTCCATATGGTGTTCGGACACCCATATGATCATATGTAGACGGGTGAAATAACTTTCTCCTTTCGAGAGTGTGGCTTCTTGCTGAAACTTCCGGTGACTTGGAATCTCAAAATCCAATTATCTCAGTAAGTGAGGTGAAGATGCGGGATGACCTTGCCGCTAAGTTGGGGGATTTTGCTTTAAAGACTCCATTGCGAAGTCGAAGGACTGGTCGGAAGAGGATGAAAGGTGCCCTTACAGCTGATGGATATCTCAATGGTTTCCTGACGAGCCGGAGCCCGAAAGCAGTGCGTGATCTTCATGTCGCAAAGATTTTTGGCTCTCTCGGGGTTGTCTAGAGATATTTTTGATGACGGTCGGGCAAGAAAGGAATAAGACCAGAGCTGCTAGCGGGGCGTTGCTGTGAAGTTGGCAAAGGGTGAAGTTCTTCCCATTGGCAAGTCGTTCTTGGTTCTCTCAGTATGTGCATCCGGATCACCTAGTCGCGAATATGCAAGTTTCAATGGTTTCATGAAAAGTGGATTCATATGTGCATGTTGCTTTTTCGCAAGTCCGCTATGGGAGCACTTTGAGAAGTATGCTCCGAAACCGTTGCCTCGCTTCCCGCGAGTTGGGGAGGCTCCCCGAATTCTTCGATGGGTGAATAGGCGTCTAAGAGTTGGCGTGAGCTTGGTTAGCTTTCTCAATAAGTCGCATGAAATCAATTTTCGCCCATGGGAACCGGTCCATATGTCAGTGACTCAAATTGACACCTTTGCTTCTGCTCCGATCATGTCTTTGTCTTCTGATGGCGATTTGAGCGTTGGTGAAAACTTGTTTATTCAAAGCTCCATGCCCGGTTATATGACGTTTTTACTCATGGGGACTTTCCGTATACCGCTTACAATATTGACCGTAATGCTCGTCACATGGGTTTCGATCAAGGGGTGCCTCTTGCTTACCAAATTCGGTGATCCCTAAGGATTCATTGCGTGCCGCCCTTAATGCTAGTGCCCTTGAGCCGGTATCCGCCTTCCCTTCTTTCAATCAAGAAGAGTAGAGACTGACCTTCTCGGTTATAATGAGTTCTCGGTGCGGCGAGTTTATTATGATCCGAGGTTTTATGAATAACGTGGTGGAAAACGTCGTTGCAAACCTTCCCTGTGCTAGCTTTGAAGAAGTATCCAATGTTGAGAGATCCCAAGCGAAAGTTGCCTAGCAATTCTGAAAAGTCCCCGTGCCAAAGAACTGAGAACGAAGAATCGTAAGCTACGGGTTTCTGACGGTTTCACAAGATCCTCCCACGGCCCTTGTGTCTTCTTCGCTTCTTCCAATAACCAGTATGTGTCACCTCTTCATTGGTTTGTCTCAAAACACGCAAATTTCGGGCTGAGAACATGTGTCTTGTTTCCTTCTGTGGCTTCTAGCTTAATGCTTTCGCGCCCTTGCACTTTGCCAGAGACGGCAGCTTCTTCAAGGAATTCACGGACCGAGCCTACTCATAGCGGTGATGAGTCGAGAAAGAAGAAAGTTCAACAAGTGAGAGGATTCTCCTGGGCAGCACCGGTTCTTCTTTTCGGGAAGTGGTTCGGTGAGTTTCGCGCTTCTTTTCTTTCTTCTTCTTCTGCTTTCTTCTTTTGAAAAATGTCTAACTCAAGTTTGTAGGAGGAATCGGGTTCGGAGGACGATTCTCGGGGTGGAGTCACACGAAGACTTGCCTTTGGTGACCACCCGTGACTTGGAGATGGGAGTTAGCCAATTGTCGGCACGTACATGGTTCAAACTGGATGATTCTCTGATGGTTGCTGCCATAGACATGGAAGAAGACCCTTTTGCGAGTCGTGAGGCCACTTGCAGCGCCATTTTTGATCCCCCCGTACTTGGTACCTTATCCAAAGTTATGTTTGTTGGCCGCTTTAGCGTGTTGTTAAGTATGAGGCGTTGTACACCAGAACCGGGAGAAGCACGGACATATGGCTACAACCAAGAAAGTCACCAGCCGATTTGCATCGGTTAAGCGTGTGGAAGAGGCTTTATCTTCCATTGAGGATATGCGTGAGGTGACTGGTCACACCGTTTCAAGACGTTATTGCCGATCGGGAGCACCATCGCGACGTGTGCCTAGAAAAGGAGTTCAACACTTCGTGGTTTGTCGAAGGCCTTGCCGAGATCCAAAAGTTGAAAGATGCAAAGAATCGAAAGTCTTTCGCCGAGAGATTGCCCGACAGAGATGGAAATTGAAAAGCTTTCCAAGATGCCGATTTATGAAGAGAGCGGCTCTTGGAAGACGCCGGTTGACTTTCCAAGTAGAGCAGATCACGGACGATTTTCCATGAACGTTTCTCTGTTAAACTTTCATTTAGGTTCTTTTTTTTTTTTTTTTGAAAGACATATTGGATGTCTGGTTCAAAACTTGATCTTCAATAGACAAACTGGTAGCTTTTTTTTCTTAGGGGATTGGATTATTTCTGGGGTGAATGGTTTTGATAATATGACTCTGATTATGTTTTGGGAAAGGAATACTTCTTTTATGAAAGTGTGTGCTAGCAATAGGCACAAGAGTATGACGGTTTCATTAAGAACCTAAAACAGATCGTTTATCTTGCCCAATCTAAATTTACTCACTTGCAAACACGCCTCTCTCCAAGTAAAAGGCGGCTTTGCTGGTAACGTTGAAAGTTAGTCCCCAATTGCTGATAGCGTCTTCGGCGAGTCCCCATCGCTGGTAGCATCTTCAACGAGTCCCCAGTTTTCAGGCGTAGTTTTACAACTGGTAACCGGGTCGTCTGGCAGTTGAGTCGGATTGAGTCGCCTTCCCCTACCATCTTGACATCTGGGTCGAAGAACGAGATCGACAGTCCCGACATTGAGCCGATAGATCAATCCTCCCATTGTGGTCGCCAATGGTTTATGGGTAAAAATCGTTTCGCCGATTTTGGTAAATTCGGTAGATGAGTGAGAAACTGGTTCAAACCCTAAACAAATGTGCTGCACGTGAGCACTTTGTAGATTCGAGAGATCAATCTGTACAAGTCCGGCCTAAACCAAGAAATGGCCATTCCAAACTTGCTTCGGTCACAAAGTGAAGGAGAAGGGTTGATTTAGGGAGGGAAGAAAGAAAGGTGTTGAGGCGGAATAATTCTGGGAGAGTAGCGTCTCGACTTGTATCAGAAAGTGAAAGCTTAGGAAGCTTGCAAGAGGTGGAAGCTTTTTGGGAGAGCTTGCAAAGTTGCCTTTCTGAGAGTGTAGTATTTTTCTCCTGACCGAGACTTGTTGTCTGGTGGAAATAGGTAAGACCTATTTATACAAGTCGAGATTGAAACGTACCCTGGCCTCATGAAGGAAGAGAGTAAAGGGTGAAATAATGGGAGGAGGTGGTAACCGCATGGTTTAATGGGTGAAAACGTTTTCACCATTATTTCCTCTTTTATTTGACCGCTTTATTCCTTTTCACGCTTTCTTAATGTGAGCGTAGTGTATGCCGCATCTTGTGACCGCCAAACCAAAACCCTAAAGAAGCATCCCCGCCTTGTGTTGATGTCTCGAGTGTTGGTTGCATCTTGAGTGCAAGTGGCGGCTACAGGGCGTGTGGCATGTGTGGAATGCCTTGGTGGTAGGTTGCAGGTTTTCAAAGTTAGGTTACCAGCCACGTGTGGGTTTGGCATGTGCCAATGGCATGTCGGCCATGTTGACCTAGTTGCAACTCTTGCAAGCCTAGGGCGCTATGTTTGGCGTGGGCCAAAGGCATAGCGGACTTGGGAATATGGCTTGCAACACGTGTTGGCATGTGCCAATGGCACGCGGCGCCATGTTGACCTAGTTGCAAGTCTTGCAAACCTAGGGCGCTATATTTAGCCTTGGCCAAAGGCATAACGGTTTGGAAATATGGCTTGCAACACGTGTTGGCATGTGCCAATGGCACGTGCGGCCATGTTGACCTAGTTGCAAGTCTTGCAAGCCTAGGGCGCTATATTTGGCGCTGAACCAAAGGCATAGCGGCTTGAAAATATGGCTTGCAACACGTGTTGGCATGTGCCAATGGCACGGCCATGTTGACCTAGTTTCAAGTCTTGCAAGCCTAGGGCGCTATATTTTGGCGCCAAAGGCATAGCGGCTTGGAATATGGCTTGCAACACGTGTTGGCATGTGCCAATGGCACGTGCGGCCATGTTGACCTAGTTGCAAGTCTAGCAAACCTATGGCGCTATATTTGGCGCGCCAAAGGCATAGTTTGCTTGAAATATGGCTTGCAACACGTGTTGGCATGTGCCAATGGCACAAGCGCCATGTTGACCTAGTTGCAAGTCTAGCAAACCTAGGGCGCTATATTTGGCATGGGGCCAAAGGTATAGCGGTTTGGAAATATGGCTTGCAACATCGCCGGCATGTGCCAATGGTACGGCGCCATGTTGACCTAGTTGCAAGTCTTGCAAACCTAGGGCGCTATATTTGCGCGCGCCAAAGGCATAGCTAAGATGGAAATATGGCTTGCAACACGTTTTGGCATGTGCCAATGGCACGCGGCGCAATGTTTGACCTAGTTGCAAGTCTAGCAAACCTAGGGCGCTATATTTGGCGTGGGCCAAAGGCATAGCCGCTTGGAAATATGGCTTGCAACACGTGTTGGCATGTGCCAATGGCACGGCGCCATGTTGACCTAGTTGCAAGTCTAGCAAACCTAGGGCGCTATATTTGGCGGGGCCGCATAGCGCTTAGTTTGGCATGGTTGCCAACGAAAGTGTGATACGTGATTTGGTTTTGGCGTTGTTGCCTTCGGTGCGCAGAGTGCGGCTTGGTTTGGCGTTGTTGCCATGGCGCGAGCGCGGCTTGGTTTGGCATGGTTGCCATGGCTGCGCAGAGTGCGCTTGGTTTGGCGTTGTTGCAATGTCTGCGAGAGCGCTTTGGTTTAGCATGGTTGCCATGGTGCGCAGAGCGGCTTGGTTTGGCATATGTTGCCATGGTGCGCAAGCGCTTGGTTTGGCATCATATGGTGCTGTGAGCAGCGCTTGGTTTGGCATTGCTGCCATGGTGCTGTGAATGTGCGCTTTGGTTTGGCATTGTTGCCATGGGCGCAAAGCAGCGCTTGGTTTGGCATTGTTGCCATGGTGCAGTTGTGCGGCTTGGGTTGGCATTGCCGCCATGGTGCGCAGCCATTCGGCTTGGTTTGGCATTGCTGCCATGGTGCGCATAGCAGGGCTTGGTTTGGCATTGCCATGGTGGAAGATCTTGACTTGGTTTTGGAATTAGGGTTCTGTGGTTTGAAACTCCTAATTTGATTTTGAAAAATACCCCTATTAATTATTTACACCCGAGTTAAATGCTCTTAGTTAATGTGTTGCGGGTAACACCACGTCATGGGGTTTTACGATTTTACCCCTTGTTTAAAAAACCACCATCAAAAACTTCTTAAGCATATTCGCCTCCCAATCGAAATTTCCTTTTTCACTATTCTAATATAGCTTGTGAAATTAACAGAAACACCATCAAAGACTATTGCACATTTAAGTTTCCATATATGCCATAAAGCAAAGCTAACTGTTCTGATAAATTTCAGGTTGCTTGGACTACTTTTACTATTACTAGAAAACCAAGAAGCAATCCAATCTTTGATCGAATCCCATCATTTATACCTGCAAAATTGGAGTCTATGGCAGTTAGTAGACTCTTAGAAACAGGACAATCAGAAAATAAATGATTCAGGGGCTTTCATTTGCATTCCTTCAAAAAGGACAAGAACCATCAATTTATGTGACAAACCTATCTAACTTATGCCTAACATCTAACAAATCCTGAACACATTTCCACACAAAAATGTTTAATTTTTTTGGAAGATTAATTTTCCATAATCGCTTCCAAGGGAAAGTGATAATTTCATTACCATATATCTCATCCATAATACACCTGTAAGCAGATTTAAAACTAAAAGAACCATTATAAGATGGTTTCCATCTAAGAATATCATTTCCAGACTGTGGGATTCTTATAGAACAAATGTCTCTTACAGTATTGTTATCAAAAAGAGAGTTTAAAAGATCAACATTCCATTCCTTTCTCCCATGCAACATAAGTTGATTCACAGTTTTCATATTAGAAGAAACAAAAGTAGTGTCTAAAAAGCCATTTCTATTAGGAATCCACCTGTCCTTCCAAATTTCAATTTTACTTCCGTCTCCAACCTCCCAAAAATAGTATTTTTAATCATTTCTAGACCTCTACAAACCCCTCTCCAAATCCAAGAAACATTTTCTTGGTTCACAACATGAACAGGATTACTATTCGGAAAATATTTATGGGATAAATTCTAAACCCAAAAAGCATCTGGTTCAGTGAATAGCCTTCATGCAAGCCTAGCTAGTAAGGATTTATTCAAGTGTTCAGTTTTCTTAATATTTAGGCCTCCTAAAACTATAGGCTTAGTGACATTTTCCCAATTCCTAAAGTACCCACCCCTAGCACTACATTTCTTATTCCACCAGAAACGTCTTTGGATACCATCTAGTTTTTCCGTCATCCTTTTAGGCATTGGAAAACAAGTTAGATGGTGAGAAGTTAAAGTACCTAGAGTAGATTGTATAAGAAAAGTTCTACTCGGTTGATTCAAATGTTTCCCTTTCCAAGTAGCTAATCTTTTATCACAACTAACATTTAAATGACTAAACGTCTCCATTTTATTCCTATATATGAATTAAAATGAGCACTCCTAAATACTTATCTTGGAGTCCTAATCTCTTATATTCAAAATGTTGTCAATTCGCATCTTGGTCCTAGGATGGGTTTTCGGAGCTAAATGCTAATCCAGATTTCTTAAAATTTATAGCCCGACCAGTGGAGTACTTACTAAACATGCTTAACATATTTTTAAGGTTTCTAGCTCCCTTTACACTAGCTTTAGTGAAAACTAATAAGCCATCTCAGAAAAAAGATGACTTACAGAGGGAGCCTCTTTGGTAACTCTAATTCCTTGAATCTCATTCTTATTCTCAAGCATTAATAAGCATTTTAGATAAAACATCCATACAAACATTATAAAAAGATAGGTGACAAGGGGTCTCCCTGCCTAAGACCCTTGTAGGATAGTAAACTTCATCTCGGAGACCCATTTAGAAGGATAGACGAAGAGAGTGTAGTAATGCATTGTTCAATCAACCTGTACCCACTAGTACAAACCTTCACATAGGCCACGTTTTTTGGTTTACAAATGTTGATGGTGGTTTTTTTAAACAAGGGGTAAAATCAGAAACCCCATGACCTAGTGTTACCCGCAACACATTAACTAAGAGCATTTAACTTTCAGTGTAAATAATTAATAGGGGTATTTTTCAAATACCAAATTAGGGTTTTCGACATACGTAACCCTAATTCCAAAACCAAGCCGCACTCTACGCACCATGGCAACAATGCCAAACCAAGCCGCACACCGCGCATCATGTCAACAATGCCAAACCAAGCCGCACACTACGCACCATGGCTGCAATGCCAAACCAAGCCGCACATCAAGCGCACCATGGCACTAATGCCAAACCAAGCCGCACATCGCAGCACCATGGCAACAATGCCAAACCAAGCCGCACATCATGCGCACCATGGCAAAGAATGCCAAACCAAGCCGCACACTCGCGCACCATGGCACCAATGCCAAACTAAGCCGCACTCGCGCACCATGGCAACCATGCCAAACCAAGCCGCATCACAAGACCATGGCAACCATGCCAAACCAAGCCGCACTCTCGCGCACCATGGCAACCATGCCAAACCAAGCCGTACTGCGCACCATGGCAACCATGCCAAACCAAGCCGCACTCTCGCGCACCATGGCAAAAACGCCAAACCAAGCCGCACTCTCCGTACCCGGGCAACAACGCCAAAACCAAATCACATATCACACTCGTTTGGCAACCATGCCAAACTAAGCCGCTATGCCTTTGGCCCACGCCAAATATAGCGCCATAGGTTTGCTAGACTTGCAACTAGGTCAACATGGTCGCACGTGCCATTGGCACATGCCAACACGTGTTGCAAGCCATATTTCCAACCGCTATGCCTTTTGCCCGCGCCAAATATAGCGCCCTAGGTTTGCAAGACTTGCAACTAGGTCAACATGGCCGCACGTGCCATTGGCACATGCCAACACGTGTTGCAAGCCATATTTCCAAACCGCTATGCCTTTGGCCCGCGCCAAATATAGCGCCCAAGGTTTGCAAGACTTTGTAACTAGGTCAACATGGCCGCACGTGCTATTGGCACATGCCAACACGTGTTGCAAGCCATATTTCCAAACCGCTATGCCTTTTGGCCGCGCCAAATATAGCGCCCTAGGTTTGCAAGACTTGCAACTAGGTCAACATGGCCGCACGCCCCATTGGCACATGCCAACACGTGTTGCAAGCCATATTTCCAAACCGCTTATGCCTTTGGCCCACGCCAAATATAGCGCCTAGGCTTGCAAGACTTGCAACTAGTGTCAACATGGCCGCACGTGCCATTGGCACATGCCAATGTGTGTTGCAAGCCATATTTCCAAACCGCTATGCCTTTGGCCCGCGCCAAATATAGCGCCTAGGTTTGCAAGACTTGCAACTAGGTCAACATGGCCGCACGTGCCATTGGCACATGCCAACACGTGTTGCAAGCCATATTTCCAAGCCGCTTATGCCTTGGCCCGCGCCAAATATAGCGCCCTAGGCTTGCAATACTTGCAACTAGGTCAACATGGCCGCACGTGCCATTGGCACATGCCAACACGTGCTGCAAGGTATTTTCTGCCGCTATGCCTTTGGCCCGTCGCGCAAATATAGCGCCCTAGGCTTGCAAGACTTGCAACTAGGTCAACATGGCCGCACGTGCCATTGGCACATGCCAACACGTGTTGCAAGCCATATTTCCAAACCGGTTATGCCTTTGGCCGCGCCAAATATAGCGCCCTAGGTTTGCAAGACTTGCAACTAGGTCAACATGGCCGCACGTGCCATTGGCACATGCCAACACGTGTTGCAAGCCATATTCCCAAGCCGCTATGCCTTTGGCCTACGCCAAACATAGCGCCCCTAGGCTTGCAAGACTTGCAACTAGGTCAACATGGCCGCACATGCCATTGGCACATGCCAAACCCACACGCCGGTAACCTAACTTGCAAACCGTGTAACCTACCACCAAGGCATTCGCACATGCCATTGGCACATGCCACCGCAGCGCCACTAGCAGCGCCACTTGCACTCAAGATGCAACCAACACTCGAGACATCAACACAACCGGGGATGCTTCTTTAGGGTTTTGGTTTGGCCCGGTCACAAAGATGTTTGTGACACTACGCTCACATTAAGAAAAGCGTGAAAAGGAATAAAGCGGTCAAATAAAAAGAGGAAATAATGGTAAAAAACGTTTCCACCCATTAAACCATGCGGTTACCACCTCCTCCCATTATTTCACCCTTTACTCTCTTCCTTCATGAGGTCAGGTACGTTTCAATCTCTCGACTTGTATAAATAGGTCTTACCTATTCCACGGGACAACAAGTCTTTGGTCAGAGAAAAATACTACACTCCGAGAAAGGCAACTTTGCAAGCTCTCCCAAAAAAAGCTTTCACTTTCTAATACAAGTCGAGACGCTTTACTCTCGCACTATTCGGGCCTCAACACCTTTTTGCTTCCCTCCCCAAATCAACCCTTCTCCTTCACTTGTGTTGAAAAAGCAAGTCCGGAACGGCCATTTCTTGGTTTAGAAATCAGGACTTGTACATTGATCTCTCGAATCTATAAAGTGCTCACGTGCAACACATTTGTTTAGGGTTTGAACCAGTTTCTCACTCATCTACCGATTTACTAAAATCGGCGAAACGATTTTTACCCATAAACAATTGGCGACCATACGGAGGATTGATCTATCGGCCACAATGTCGATTTGTCGATCTCGTTCTTCGACCCGGATGTCAAGATGGTAGGGGAAGGCGACTCAATCGACTAATTGCCAGACTGACCTTGCTACTGGTTGTAAACTACGCCCGAAAACTGGGACTCGTTGAAAATGCTACCAGGCCGATGGGGACTCGCCGAAGACGCTATCGACAATTGGGGACTAATCATGACGTTACCAGCAAAGCCGCCTTTTACTTGTAGAGAAGCGTGTTTGCAAGTGAGTAAATTTAGATTGGGCAAGATAAACGATCCTGCTTTTAGGTTCTTAATGAAACCGTCATACTCTTGTGCCTATTGCTAGCACATACTTTCATAAAAGTAGTATTCTTTTGACAAAACATAATCGAGTCATATTATCAAAACCATTCATCCCGAAATAATCCAATACCCTAAGAAAAAAAAAAGCTACAAATTGCCTATCGAAGATCAAGTTTTGAAACCAGGACATCCAATATGTCTTTCAAAAAAAAAAAAAAAAAACCTAAATGAAAGTTTAAGAGAAACGTTCAAGGAAAATCGTCCAACAAGTCTGCTCTTCTTGAGAAAGTGACTTCGCGTCTTCAAGAGCCGCTCTCTTCATAGTCAGCATCTTGGAAAGCTTTTCAGGTTCCATCTCATGTCGGGCAATCTCCTCGTGGAAAGACTTTCGATTGGTCGCATCTTTCAACTTTGGATCTCAAAGAAGGCCTTCGACAAACCACGAAGTGTTGAACTCCTTTTTCTACGCACACGTCGCGATGGTGCTCCCAGTCGGCAATAACGTCTTCAGAAACGGTGTGACCAGTCACCTCACGCATATCCTCAATGGAAGATAAAGCCTCTTCCACACGCTTGAAACAAGGTGCATATCGACTAGTGACTTTCTTGGTTGTAGCCATATGTCCGTGCTTCTCCCAGTTCAGGTGTACAACGCCTCATACTTAGCCAAGACGCTTAACGCCGCCAACCAAAGACATGACTGGATAAGGTACCAAGTCACAGGGGATCAAAAATGGCGCCGCAAGTGGCCTCACGACTCGCAAAGGGTCTTCTTCCATGTCTATGGCAACAACCATCGTGAGAATCATCCACCGTTTGAACCACGTCCGTGCTCGGCAATTGGCTAACTCCCATCTCCAAGTCAACGGCGGTGGTCACCAAAGGCAAGTCTTCGTGTGACTCCACCCAGAACCGTCCTCCGAACCCGCATTCCTCCCCGCAAACTTGAGTTAGACATTTTTCAAAAGAAGAAACGAGAAGAAGAAAGAAAAGAAAGCCGAAACTCACCGAACCACTTCAGAAGAAGAACCCAGTCCGCCCAGAGGAATCACTCTCACTTGTTGAACTTTTTCTTTCTCCGACTCATCACCGCTATGAGTAGGCTCGTATCGCCGGAATTCCTTGAAGAAACCGCTTGAGTCTCGGCGGCGTGCAAGGGCAAACAAAGCATTAACGCTACCGAAGCCCTTAAGGAAACAAGACACATGTTCTCGGTAGAAATTTGCGTGTTTTGAGACAAACCAATGAAGAGGTGACGCATACACAGTTATTGGAAGAAGTGAAAGACACAAGGGCCATGGGAGGATCTTGTGAAACCGTCCAAACCCGCAAAGACGATTCTTCGTTCTCCGTTCTTTGGCATGGGGACTTTCCGAATTGCTAGGAAACTTTCGCTTGGGATCTCTCAACATTGGATACTTCTTCAAAACTGCTGGGGAAGGTTTGCAACGAACGTTTTCCACCATGTTATTCACAAAATCTCGGATCTTAATAAACTCGCCGCACCAGAACTCATTATAACCGAAGGTCGTCGAAGCTACTCTTCTTGATTGAAAGAAGGAAGGCGGATACCGGCTCAAGGGCACCGACATTAAGGGCGGCACGTAATGAATCCTTAGGGATCATAGGCTGGTAAGCAAGAGACACCCTTGATCGAAACCCATGTGACGAAACAAAGACGGTCAATATTGTAAGAAGCTATCGGGAAAGACCCCATGAATAAAGACGGCATATAACCGGGCATGCACTTTGAATAAACAAGTTTTCACCAACGCTCAAATCTCCATGAGAAGACAAAGACATGATCGGAGCGAGAAGCAAAGGTGTTAATTTGAGTCACCGACATATGGACCAGGTTCCCATGGGCGAAAAATTAATTTCATGCGACTTATCGAGAAAGCTAACCAAGCTCACGCCAACTCTTGGACGCCTGTTCACCCATCGAAGAGGTCGGGAGCCTCCCCAACTCGCGGGAAGCGAAGGCAACGGTTTTGGAGCATACTTCTCAAAGTGCTCCCATAGCCGTACTTGCGAAAAGCAAACATGCACATATGAATCCACTTTCATGAAACCATTCGAAACTTGCATATTCGCGACTAGGTGATCCGGATGCACACAGAGAACCAAGGAACTGACTTGCCAATGGGAAGAACTTCACCCTTTGCCAACCCACGGGAACCGCTAGTAGCTCGGGTCTTATTCCTTTCTTGCCGAGAACCATCATCAAAAATATCTCTAGACAACCAGAGAGCCAAAAATGCTACGACATGAAGATTCTCGCTTTTGCATTTAGTGCTCCAGCCGTCCGAAAACCATTGAGATATCCACCAACTGTAAGGGCACCTTTCATCCTCTTCCGAACAAAGTCCTTCGACTTCGCAATGGAGTCTTTCCGAGCGAAATCCCTCAACTTAGCGGCAAGGTCATCCCGCATCTTCACCTCACTTACAGATAATTAGATTTTGAGATTCCCACACCTGGAAGTTCAAAGAAGAGAGCCACGCTCTCAAGGAGAAAGTTATTTCACCCCATCTACATATGATCTTATGGGTGTCCGAACACCATCTCGAGATGAAAGCAACCAAGCCCGGGATATCCTTCCTAATCTGGAGATTCATGAAGCCCCGACAAAGATCAATAACTGCTCGAGTCAAGTTGGTATTTATGTGCTCCTACTCACCATGAACTCAACCCATTTGTCAAAAGAACGCAAATGGGCTTTGACACATCTGAAATCAATGTTAGAAGAGGAATATGCCTCTTTATGAAGGCAGAAATCGTATGGTATTCTCCGGGCGAACCGAACGTGTCTTCTTTCATCTTCACCACCGGGTTAACAAAATTGCACGAAACAGGTGATTCTTCCGAGCAGGGCGAGGGCTCTGAAGAATTCATCATCGTGTTCGGTTTGGAATTATGAGCATCCTTTGACGAAGTGAAATTTGATTCTGTAACATCTTATGATTCTTTTATAATAATTTGGTGATAAGATATCTGCAAGTAAAAAAACAAACGAGAGAAAGACGGAGTTATCTCACGACATATAATCGCACCTCCAAAAAAAAAAGAGGAGGGCGTATTCTTTGGAGTTCAAGACTATATACAAGATTTTATGCGGGTTCAAGACTATATATTTGATGATTTTATTCGGGTTCGAGACTATATACGCGGCATTCTATACGGTATAAGTGTGTCTACATGATATCCTTCTTCGGTGTCTACAGTATCCTTCTTCGGGGTTCAAAATTATATATGGAGCATTTTTCATTTGTTTCAAAAACCAGACGCGCGGTACTTCCTTCAAGAAGCAAAAATCATATATACAATATTTCTGCGGGTTCGAAGTCATATGAAGCATATACATAGTATTCTTCGGATTCATACAATGTTCTCTACGGGTTCAAAATACACATGCGATTTCGTACGGGCTCAAATACGCCTCTGATATCATTCTTCGGTTTCGGAATTTATATGGAGCATTTCTACTGGGTTCAAAATACACACGCAAAGATTTTCTTCGGAGTTTCAAATATTTCTTTCGTGTGGACGAAAATTCACATATGCAATATTTCCTACGGGTTCAAACGATATATGCAAAGACTTCCTTGGTTGCATTACATACAATATTTTCCACAAGAAGCACGCCGAGAAATCATATGCAAGGGTTGGAAGCGCCTACTCTTAAGGTTTACACCTACGCGAAAAGGAAAAAAAAAGAGAAGAGAAAATCTTGGAAGACATACTGAAGCCAGGTTTCTCTTTGTCGCTAGTATGAAAAGAGGAAAGAATGAAGCGCAGGATGGGGAGAAAGGGGTCTTATATATATATATATATATATATATATATAGGCGTGAAGACTTTGAAATAGGGAAGGATTTCCTTTTTTTTGCCAAAATCGCGCGTGTAAGAAGCGGGCCTACAAAGGCTGCGACTCCCAATGTCACCTAAGTCACGCCGCAAACACGGTTTCCAAGCCGCACAGCCCCACCAATTGCGACTTCCCAATGTCGCCTAAGTCACGCCCGCAAGCACGCACGGTTTCTACACTTTGCGCGGACCACCAGCTAACACACTCAGTTTCCCAAATTCACGCCAACGCCGCCAAGCTGCACCGGCCCCCACCAATTGTGCCGGCCTCCATTTGTGCAAAACTACCGAAGGCAAGGATTCCAAATCCTATTTATAAAAGGTCGGACAAGCAAGGATTCCAATCCTATTTATAAAAGGTCGGACAAGCCTCCTTCAAATCTCTTTACTTTTTGTGTTAATAGTTTGTCACCATCTTATGCTTACTCTCGCAACAAAGCCCCCATCCGAGCCAAGAGGGGACTTAATATTGATGGTGGTTTTTAAACAAGGGTAAAATCATAAAACCCCATGACTAGTGTTACCATGCAACACATTAACTAAGAGCATTTAACTGTGTGTAAATAATTAATAGGGGTATTTTTCAAAATACCAAATTAGGGTTTTCGACAGAACCCTAATTCCAAAACCAAGCCGCACTCTACGCACCATGGCAACAATGCAAACCAAGCCGCACATCAGCGCACCATGGCAATAATGCCAAACTAAGCCGCACATGACGCGGACCATGGTGAGAATGCCAAACCAAGCGCACTATCAAGACCATGGCAAAGAATGCCAACCAAGCCGCACACTACGCACCATGGCAACAATGCCAAACCTAGCCGCACATCGGGCGTGCACCATGGCAGCAATGCCAAACCAAGCCGCACACTCAAGACCATGGCACTAATGCCAAACAAGCCGCAGCGCTCTGCACGCCATGGCAACCATGCTACAAACTAAGCCACATCCCTCCTGCAGCACCATGGCAACTCCATGCCAAACTAAGCCAAAGACTCACAAGACCATGGCAACCATGCCAAACCAAGCCGCGACAAGCACCATGGCAACCATGCCAAACCAAGCCGCATCTGCGACCATGGCAACCATGCCAAACCAAGCCGCACTCTGCGCACCATGGCAACCATGCCAAACCAAGCCGCACTCTGCGCACCATGGCAACCATGCTAAACCAAGCCGAGATCTGCACCATGGCAATAACGCCAAACCAAGCCGCACTCTGGCACTGGGTGGCAACAACGCCTAAAACCAAATCACGATTATCACACTCGTTGGCAACCATGCCAAACTAAGCCGCTATGCCTTGGCCCACGCCAAATAGAGCGCCATAGGTTTGCTAGACTTGCAACTAGGTCAACATGGCTTGCACGTGCCATCGGGCACATACCCAACACGTGTTGCAAGCCATATTTCCAAGCCGCTATGCCTTTGGCCCACGCCAAATATAGCGCCCAGGCTTGTAAGACTTTAACTAGGTCAACATGGTCAAGACGTGGCATTCGCACATGCCAACACGTGCTGCAAGCCATATTTCCAAGCCGCTATGCCTTGGCCCACGCCAAATATAGCGTTTCTAGGCTTGCAAGACTTGCAACTAGGTCAACATGGCCGCACGTATCATTGGCACATGCCAACACGTGTTGCAAGCCATATTTCCAAGCCGCTATGCCTTGGCCCGCGCCAAATATAGCGCCCTAGGCTTGCAAGACTTAACCAGGTCAACATGGCCGCACGTGCCATTAGCACATGCCAACACGTGTTGCAAGCCATATTTCCAAACCGCTATGCCTTTGGCCAGCGCCAAGTATAAGCGCCTAGGCTTGCAAGACTTGCAACCAGGTCAACATGGCAAGACGTGCCATTGGCACATGCCAACACGTGCTGCAAGCCATATTTCCAAACCGCTATGCCTTTGTCGCGCCAAAGTATAGCGCCCTAGGCTGCAATACTTGCAACTAGGTCAACATGGCCGCACGTGTCATTGGCACATGCCAACACGTGGTACAAGCCATATTTCCAAGCCGCTATGCCTTTGGCCCACGCCAAATATAGCGCCCTAGGCTTGCAAGACTTGCGACTAGGTCAACATGGCCGCACGTGTCATCGCACATGCCAAAACGTGTTGCAAGCCATATTTCAAGCCACTATGCCTTGGCCCACGCCAAATATAGTAGCCCAGGCTTGCAAGACTGCAACTAGGTCAACATGGCCTTGCACGTGTCATTGGCACATGCCAACACGTGTTAAGCCATATTTCCAAGCCGCTATGCCTTTGGCAGCGCCAAATATAGCCCTAGGCTTGCAAGACTTGCATTAGGTCAACATGGCCGCACGTGCCATTGGCACATGCCAACACGTGTTGCAAGCCATATTTCCAAACCGCTATGCCTTTGGCCCGCGCCAAGTATAGCGCCCAGGGCTTGCAAGACTTGCAACTAAAGGTCAACATGGCCGCACGTGCCATTGGCACATGCCAACACGTGTTGCAAGCCATATTTTCCAAACCGCTATGCCTTTGGCGCGCAAATCCAGGCGCCCTAGGCTTGCAAGACTTGCAACTAGGTCAACATGGCCACACATGTCATTGGCACATGCCACACGCGCCACTAGCAGCGCCACTTGCACTCAAGATGCAACCAACACTCGAGACATCAACACAAACTGGGGGATGCTTCTTTAGGGTTTTGGTTTGGCGGTCACAAACATGCAGCGTACACTACGCTCACATTAAGAAAGCGTGAAAAGGAATAAAGCGGTCAAATAAGAGGAAATAATGGTAAAAAAACGTTTTCACCCATTAAACCATGGGTTACCACCTCCTCCCATTATTTCACCCTTTACTCTCTTCCTTCATGAGGTCAGTAAGTACGTTTCAATCTCGACTTGTATAAATAGGTCTTACTATTTCCACGGACAACAAGTCTTGGTCAGAGAAAAATACTATACTCTCAGAAAGGCAACTTTGCAAGCTCTCCCAAAAAGCTTCCACCTCTTGCAAGCTTCCTAAGCTTTCACTTTCTGATACAAGTCGAGACGCTACTCTCCCAGAATTATTCTGGCCTCAACACCTTTCTTTGCTTCCCCTCCCCAAATCAACCCTTTTCCTTCACTTTGACCAAAGCAAGTGCGAACGCCATTTCTTGGTTTAGGCAGACTTGTACGGATTGATCTCTCGAATCTACAAAGTGCTCACGTGCAACACATTTGTTTAGGGTTTGAACCAGTTTCTCACTCATCTATCAATTTACCAAAATCTAGAAACGATTTTACCATAAACAACCATGACTACAAATGGGAGGATTGATCTATCGGCTACAATGTGGACAAGCCGATCTCGTTCTTCACCAGGATGTCAAGATGGTAGGGGAAGGCGACTCAATCCCGACTCAACTGCCGAACGACCCGGTTACCGGTTGTAAAACTACCAAAAACTGGGACTCGTTGAAAATGCTACCAATGATGGGGACTCGCCTCAAGACGCTTATGTGAATCGGGGACTAATCGGCCATGTTACTTTTTAAAAGCCCTTTTACTGCTGAGCAGGCGTGTTTGCAAGTGAGTAAATTTAGATTGGGCAAGATAAACGATCATTTTAGGTTCTTAATGAAACCGTCATACTCTTGTGCCTATTGCTAGCACACTTTCATAAAAGCAAGATTCCTTTGACAAAACATAATTAGAGTCATATTATCAAAACCATTCATCCCAAATAATCCAATACCCTAAGGAAAAAAAGCTACCAATTTGCACATATCGAAGATCAAGTTTTGAACCGTTTATCCAATATGTCTTTCAAAAAAAAACAACCTAAATGAAAGTTTAACAGAAACGTTCAAGTAAAATCGTCCAACAAAATTGCTCTTCTTGGAGAAAGTCAACCCGCGTCTTCAAAGAGCGCTCTCTTCATAGTAGCATCTTGGAAAGCTTTTGAGTTCCATCTCATGTGGGCAATCTCCTCGGCGGAAAGACTTTCGATTCTTTGCATCTTTCAACTTTTGGATCTCAGCAAGGCCTTCGACAAACCACGAAGTGTTGAACTCCTTTCTACGCACACGTCAGCGATGGTGCTCCCGGTCAATAAATAACATCTTGTAAACAGTGTGACCAGTCACCTCATAACATATCCTCAATGGAAGATAAAGCCTCTTCCACACGCTTAACGTTGCAAATCGACTAGTGACTTTCTTGGTTGTAGCCATATGTCCGTGCTTCTCCCAGATTCCGTGTAATAGCGCCTCATACTTAGTCGGGCACACGCTAAAGCCGCCAACCAAAGACATGACTGG
This sequence comes from Papaver armeniacum, assembly GCA_023531295.1. Taxonomy (NCBI): domain Eukaryota; kingdom Viridiplantae; phylum Streptophyta; class Magnoliopsida; order Ranunculales; family Papaveraceae; genus Papaver; species Papaver armeniacum. Next base: position 81,799 of record JAJJWW010008175.1, read on the forward strand.
ATAAGGTACCAGAAACGAGGATCAAAATGGCGCCTTTCAAGTGGCCTCACGACTAGCAAAGGGTCTTCTTCCATGTCTATGGCAACAACCATCAGAAAATCATCCAGCACCGTTTGAACCACGTCCATGCCGACAATTGGATAACTCCCATCTCCAAGTCAACCGGCGGTGGTCACCAAAGGCAAGTCTTCGTGTGACTCCACCCTTAATCATCCTCCAACCTGCAGATTCCTCCCAAACTTGAGTTAGACATTTTTCAAAAGAAGAAAGAAGAAGAAGAAAGAAAAGAAGCGCAAACTCACCGAACCACTTCCGAAGAAGAACCGGTCCTTTGCAGGAGGAATCACTCTCACTTGTTGAACTTTTTCTTTCTCGACTCATCACCACTATGAGTAGGCTGGGTCTTATAGGAATTCTTGAAGAAACTGCAGTCTCCACGGCAACGTGCAAGCGGAAAGCATTAACGCTACCAAGACCTAAAGGAAACAAGACACATGTTTTCATTGAAATTTCGTGTTTTGAGACAAACCAATGAAGAGTGATGCATACACTCGCTTATCGGGAAGAAGCGAAAGACACAAGGGCCGTGGGAGGATCTTGTGAACCGTCCGAAACCCGCTAAAGACGATTCTTCGTTTCTCCGTTCTTTGGCATGGGGACTTCCAATTGCTAGGCAACTTTCGCTGGGATCTCTCAACATTGGATACTTCTTCAAACTGCCGGGGAAGGTTTAAAACGAATGTTTTCCACCACGTTATTCACAAAATCTGGATCATAATAAACTCCGCCGCATCTGAACTCATTATAACCGAAGGTCGTCGGAGCTACTCTTCTTGATTGAAAGAAGGGAAGGCGGATACCGGCTCAAGGGCACCGGCATTAAGCGGCCTACGCAATGAATCCTTAGGGATCACCAAGGTGATAGCAAGAGGCACCCCTTGATCGAAACCCATGTGACGAGCAAGACGCTGGCCAATATTGTAAGCGGCTATCTCGGGAAAGACCCCATGAATAAAGGCGACATATAACAAGGCATGCAACTTTGAATAAACAAGTTTTCTTGGCCTCAAATCGCCCCGAAGACAAATACATGATCTTGAGTGAATAAAGGTGTTAATTTGAGTCGACATATGATGGGTTCCCATGGGCGAAAATTAATTTCATGCGACTTATCGAGAAAGCTAACCAAGCTCACGCCAACTCTTGGACGCTTTGTTCACCCATCGAAGCATTCCGGGAGCCTCCCCAACTCGCCAGGAAGCGAAGGCAACGGTTTCGGAGCATACTTCTCAAAGTGCTCCCATAGCCGACTTGCGTGAGAAAAGCAACATGCACATATGAATCCACTTTCATGAAACCATTCGAAACTTGCATATTCGCGACTAGGTGATCAGATGCACACTCTGAGAACCAAGGAACAACTTGCCAATAGGAAGAACTTCACCCTTTGCCAACTTCACAAGCAACCGCTAGCAGCTCCGGGTCTTATTCCTTTCTTTGCCAACATATCATCAAAAATATCTCTAGACAACGGTGAGAGCCAAAAATGCTACTGACATGAAGATCATCGCTTTTGTTGTGCTCCACTGTCCAAAACCATTGAGATATCCACCAACCGTAAGGGCACCTTTCATCCTCTTCCGAACAAAGTCCTTCGACTTCGCAATGGAGTCTTTCCGGCATAAATCCCCAACTTAGCGAGGTCATCCCGCATCTTCACCTCACTTACTGAGATAATTGGATTTTGAGATTCCCAGTCACCGGAAAGTTTAAAGAAGAGAGCCACGCTCTCAAGGAGAAAGTTATTTCACCCATCTACATATGATAGTATGGGTGTCAGAACACCATCCGGAGATGAAAGCAACCAAGCCTAGGGATATCCTTCCTAACTGAGATTCTTTGAAGCCCCGACAAGATCAATGTCTGCGCTTTCGAGTCAGTTGGGATTTATGTGCTCCTACTCACCATGAAATCAACCCATTTTTCAAAAGAACGAATGGGCTTTAACACATCCTGAAATCAATGTTAGAAGAGGAATATGCCCCTTTATGAAGGCACGGAAACAAGTATGGTATTCTTTGAACAGATGTGTCTTCTTTCATCTTCACCATAGGTTAACAAAATTGGCACGAACCTGGGTGATTCTTCCGGAGCGGCGGGCGAGGCTCAGCCAAGAATTCATCATCCGTGTTCGGTTTGGATTTATGAGCATCCTTTGACGAAGTGAAATTTGATTCCTGTAACATCTTATCGATTCTTTTATAATAATTTGGTGATAAGATATCTGCGCAAAACAAATGTAGAGAAAGACGGAGTTATCTCCCCGACATATAATCGCACCCAACAAAAAAAAAGAGGAGGGCGTATTCTTTCCGGTTCAAGACTATATACGTTAGTGATTTTATTCAGGTTCAAGACTATATACGCAGTATTTTGTAACACCCGTGTTTTTAGCATGGCGCATGCTAAAGATGCGCCATGGTCTTGAGATGAAGCTTCATCCAAAGCTTCCAACAGTGTGAAAAAGGTGGATTTGGCTTAAGGCCAATCCGCACCAAAAATGGCGGCATTATGTTTGGCATTTGGCGAGGCCAATGTTGCATCATCATGATGCATTAGGCGATTGGGTAGGTGGCTCGATCTTACAAAGAAATCATTACCAGTAATAAACGAACAAAGGGTGGTGCAGAATCATTGTACGCAGTCGTTGTGTGTAATCATTGTGCAAATGCAGACAGACAAGTGGTGCACAATCATTGTGTGCTGACGGAACAGTGGTGCACAATCATTGTGACAACAAAGACTAAACAATCATTAGGTCCTTCAAAAATATATGGCAACGGCCATGAATAGTGAAGCAAGCATGTCAATATGCTCCCTTTCCATACTTGTATAAATTCCATTAAGACATATATAGGAGGTAGTTGGTTGAAGGTGCATATGTGGACTATGTACCAAGTAAGCTTCATAGCTTAGCCTAAGAGTATAAATGATGCCTGGGCTTATTTATAGTTGCGTAGCCTCATGAAGAGGGCATTTGATGCTTAGGCATCGTTATGCCATATTGCGGACAAACATGCATCACTTGATGCATTTCAAACTGAACGGCCTATACCTGACCAGGCCATTTCCATTATTGCTTGACATAACCCATGCAAACGAGTTGGTTTAGTTTACATCCCTTCGTGGATGAACTACGGTCCATGCTTGATCCCTTTAGAGTAGGGAAGGGTACGTAGGCAGCGCAATGAGTTGCACATTCTTGGAGTCCGGAAGACGTTGGCCCCTCATATCATCTAAGCCTCTGAGTAGCTCGACGCAAGAGATGATTGTGGCCATTTGATGAGGAATGTTGCATGCCGTAAGTGGATGCTCATGCTTCCCTATCAAGCTACGAAGACCCTACAAAGAGTTGGCAAAGCCGTGGATGCATGCGATATGCATTGGCTGGGTGGCCTTATGGCCTTATACCCTTCTGCACGAGGGTGACTTTGAACAGTGCTGGAAGCTAAGATAGCTGCATCCATGCTCCAAGAGCATGCTTGCCAGGGCAAATGGACGGTGCATTTTCCTGGGGATGAGGCCCTGATCGTAGCTTCATTGGCGCACTAGGGGGAGTTACGGCCTGCGGGGCAACGCGCCAAAGGCGTAATTTTCCGGTCCGTCACAGATGGTATCAGAGCAAGTTCCGAGAAAACTCTAGGGACTTGTGCGGAGTGGACTCATTGGCGAGTATTTTCCTTGATGGAAACTTAAAGTTGGAGAGTAGGCCAACTTTTGCGCGGAAAGAGTTTGTAACTGCTGGGCCAGTTACTTTGCAAATCGAGTTGAGCTTGTATAAGTACTGTGAGTTTGCCAGGCCTCTGTGGCACCCCGCTTACGAGCATCCGGAAGACCGTCTGGACGGTGGGTAGACAATGGGACTGATCATCCCCACACGTTGGCACTGGCCAAGGGTGTGCGTTGTCAGGCCCGGCTAGCATCCCACTTACGAGTGGCAACCCGGTAAATCCGTCAGGGACGGTGGCTTGCATCCAACTGCACTGGCATTAGAGATTGGTCCTCACAGTGTTGCGTTGAGTTTTGCCTTGTCATTTCGATGACATCTTTCAACTTGTGAACCTTAGGGATTCCTGGGTGGTAGTATGGGATGCTATCTAGGATACCTTGTCGAGATATCCTATTGGCACTTTGGCAATCATGATTCTTGGTATTGTTGTGGGCACTTTTAGATTGGGCAGGTGGTATGGGACATGTGCTCAGAAGGTCTAAATTGTTGTTCATGACAACTTGAAGAAACCCGTGATTTCGAGCATCCGGTATGGGACTTTACTTTGAAATCCAACTCAAGAGTTTGTCCATAATAGTTTTGGTTTTTGAATTTGGGACGAAATCTTTGAAGAATGTGATAGTGTAACACCAGTTTTTTAGCATGGCGCATGCTAAAAGATGCGCTCATGGCAGAGATGAAGCTTCATCCAAAGCTCCGAGCGGGAAAAGGTGGATTGGCTTTATATCACGACCGCACAAAAATGTGGCATTATGTTTGGCATTTGGCTATACACAATGTTGCGTCATCATGATGCATTAGGCCATTGGTAGGTGGCTCGATCTTACAGCAAAATCATTGTGCAATAAACGTAATCAGGCCAAGATTCCAGGCGCGCAATCATAGACGCGTCGTTGTGTGTAATCATTGTAAATGCATGAACAAGTGGTGCACAATCATTGTGCGTGCCAGAGCCTTAACGAGTGGTGCACTGATCATTGTCTACCGTAACGAAGACTCGACAATCATTGCCTAGTCCTTGAAAAATATATGGCAACTACCATGAATAATACAAGATAAATAATACGCCCCCTTCCATACTTGTATAAATTCCATTAAGACATATATAGGGAGGGGTAGTTATTTGAAGGTGCATATGCGACTATGTACCAAGTAAGCTTCATAAGCTAGTTTAAGAGTATAAATGATGCCTAAGGCTCATTTATAGTTGCAGTAGCTCTGCGAAGAGGGCATTTGATGCTTAGGCATCGTTATGCCATATTGCGGACCAAACATGCATCACTTGATGCATTTCGACTGAACGGCCTATACGGACTAGGCCATTTCCATTATTGCTTGGACACACCCATGCAAACGAGTTGGCTTAGTTTCATGTCCTTCGATGGATGAACTACGGTCCGTGCTTGATCCCTTTAGAGTAGGGAAGGGTACGTAGGCAGCCGCAATGAGTTGCGGCGATTGCCGGTCCAAAGACGTTGGCCCTCATATCATCTAAGCCTCGGTGAGCTCGACGCAAGAGATGATTGTGGCCATACTTGATGAGGAATGTTGCATGCATGTAGTGGATGCTCATGCTTCCTATCAAGCTACGAAGACCCTACAAAGAGTTGGCAAAGCCAGTGATGCATGCGATATGTATCGCCATGGCCTTATGGCCTTATACCCTTCATGTGGACGGTGACTTTGGAACGGTGTGGAAGCTAAGATAATGATCATGCTCCAAGAGACATGCTTGCCAGGGCAAATGGACGTTGCCTGGGATGAGGCCCCGATCGTAGCTTCATCATGGCGCACAGTGAGTACGCACTGGGGCAACGCGCCAAAAGGCGTAATTCTTCCGTCCGTCACAATTTTATTTGCCCGAGACTATCGCGTGATTCTATACTGGGTACAAGTGTGTCATTTATCCTTCTTAGTGTCTACAGATCCTTCTTCGGGTTCAAAATTATATATGGAGCATTTTTCTTGTTTCAAAACCTGCCTTGGCAGTACTTCCCTTCAAGAAGCAAAATCATATATACAATATTTCTCAAGTTCGAAGTCATGAATATATACATAGTATCTTCTCAAAGGGATTCATACAATGTTCTCTAAGGTCTCAAAATACACATGCACGGTATTTTGTACGGGATCAAATACGCCTCAAAAGTATCATTCTTCGGTTTGAATTATATATGGAGCATTCTCTACGGGTTCAAAATACACATTTTAAAGTATTTTCTTCGTGTTTCAAATATTTCTTTCAAGGACGAAAATTCACATATGCAATATTTCCTACGGGTTCAAACGATATATGCAGTACTTCCCTTGGTTGCATACATACAATATTTTCCACAAGAAGCACGCCGAGAAATCATATGCAAGGGTTGTGGAAGCGCCTACTCTTAAGGTTTACACCTGAAACGAAAAAAAAAAAAAGAGAAGAGAAAAGTGTGGAAGAAATACCTGAAGCCGGCTTTCTTTGCCGCTAGTATGAAAAGAGGAAAGAATAAAGCGTAGGATGGGGAGAAAGGGGTTTATATATATATATATATAGGCGTGAAGGCTTTGAAATAGGGAAGGATTTCCTTTTTTTGCCAAAATGCAGCATGTAAGCGGGTTCACAAAGGTGCGACTTCCAATGTCACCTAAGTCACGCCTGCAAACACGGTTTCCAACTCGCACCGGCTCCAGCACTAATTCGACTTCCCAATGTCTCCAAGTCACTCCGCAAGCATGCACGGTTTCTACACTTTACGCAGGACCACCATTAACACACTCGATTTCCCAAATTCACGCCCAACGTGCCATTTTGCCTGCGGCCCCAACAATTGTGCCGGCCTCTCCGACCCAGCAAAACTACCGGAGGCAAGGATTCCAAATCCTATTTATAAAGGGTCGGACAAGCAAGGATTCCAACCTATTTATAAAAGGTCGAGACAAAAGCCTCCTTCAAATCTCTTTACTTTTTGTTAATAGTTTGTCACCATCTTATGCTTTTCTACTCGCAACAAAGCCCTGCTCCGAGCTAAGCCAGGGGACTTAATGTTGATAGTGGTTTTTAAACAAGGGGTAAAATCATAAAACCCCATGACCTAGTGTTACCCGCAACACATTAACTAAGAGCATTTAACTGTGTGTAAATAATTAATAGGGGTATTTTTTTCAAAATACCAAATTAGGTTTTCAGAACAACCCTAATTCCAAAACCAAGCCGCACTCTACGCACCATGGCAACAATGCCAAAACCAAGCCGCACACCGCGCACCATGGCAACAATGCCAAACCAAGCCGCACACTGCAGCACCATGGCAAAGAATGCTAAAACCAAGCCGCACACCGCGCACCATGGCAAGAATGCCAAACCAAGCCGCACACGGCGCACCATGGCAACAATGCTGCCAAACCAAGCCGCACACCGCGCACCATGGCAAAGAATGCCAAACCAAGCCGCACATCGCAAGACCATGGCACCAATGCCAAACCAAGCCGCACTCGCGCACCATGGCAACCATGCCAAACCGCCGCACCGCGCACCATGGCAACCATGCCAAACCAAGCCGCACTCGCGCAATTCATGGCAACCATGCCAAACCAAGCCGCACTCAAGCGCACCATGGCAACAACGCTAAACCAAGATGCACTCGCGCACCTCGGCAACAACGCCAAAACCAAATCACGTATCACACTCGTTGGCAACCATGCCAAACTAAGCCGCTATGCCTTTGGCCCACGCCATATATAGCGCCATAGGTTTGCTAGACTTGCAACTAGGTCAACATGGCCGCACGTGCCTTTGGCACATGCCAACACGTGTTGCAAGCCATATTTCCAAGCCGCTATGCCTTTGTCCCATGCCAAATATAGCGCCCTAGGCTTGCAAGACTTGCGACTAGGTCAACATGGCCGCACGTGTTATTGGCACATGCCAAAATGTGTTGCAAGCCATATTTCCAAGCCGCTATGCCTTTGGCCCACGCCAAATATAGCGTCCTAGGCTTGCAAGACTTGCAACTAGGTCAACATGGCCGCACGTGTCATTGGCACATGCCAACACGTGTTGCAAGCCATATTTCCAAGCCGTTATGCCTTGGCCCGCGCCAAATATAGCGCCCTAGGTTTGAAAGACTTGGCAACTAGGTCAACATGGCCGCACGTGCCATTGGCACATGCCAACACGTGTTGCAAGCCATATTTCCAAACCGCTATGCCTTTGGCGCGCGCCAAGTATAGTGCTAAGGCTTGCAAGACTTGCAACTAGGTCAACATGGCCGCACGTGCCATTGGCACATGCCAACACGTGTTGCAAGCCATATTTCCAAACCGCTATATGCCTTGGCTCCGCGCCAAGTATAGTGCCCTCAGGCTTGCAAGACTTGCAACAAGGTCACCATGGCCGCACGTACTCATTGGCACATGCCAACACGTGTCGCAAGCCATATTTCCAAACCGCTATGCCTTGGCCCGCGCCAAATATAGCGCCCTAGGTTTGCAAGACTTGCAACTAGGTCAACATGGCCGCACGTGTCATTGGCACATGCCAACACGTGTTGCAAGCCATATTTCCAAACCGCTATGCCTTTGGCCCGCGCCAAATATAGCGCCCTAGGTTTGCAAGACTTGCAACTAGGTCAACATAGCCGCACGTGCCATTGGCACATGCCAACACGTGTTGCAAGCCATATTTCCAAACCGCTATGCCTTTGGCCCGCGCCAAATATAGCGCCCTAGGTTTGCAAGACTTGCAACTAGGTCAACATGGCCGCACGTGGCATTGGCACATGCCAACACGTGTTGCAAGCCATATTTCCAAACCGCTATGCCTTTTGTCCGCGCTAAATATAGCGCCCTAGGTTTGCAAGACTTGCAACTAGTCAACATGGCCGCACGTGCCATTGGCACATGCCAACACGTGTTGCAAGCCATATTTCCAAGCCGCTATGCCTTTGGCCCACGCCAAACATAGCGCCCTAGGATTGCAAGACTTGCAACTAGGTCAACATGGCCGCACATGCCATTGGGACATGCCAAACCCACACGCCGGGTAACCTAACTTGCAAACCGTGCAACCTACCACCAAGGCATTCCGCACATGTCATTGGCGCATGCCACACGCGCCACTAGCATCGCCACTTGCACTCAAGATGCAACCAACACTCGAGACATCAACACAAACTGGGGGATGCTTCTTTAGGGTTTTGGTTTGATAAGTCACAAAGATGCATGCACATTACACTACGCTCACATTAAGAAAGCGTGAAAATGAATAAAGCGGTCAAATAAAAGAGGAAATAATGGTGAAAACATTTTCACCCATTAAACCATGTGGTTACCACCTCCTCCCATTATTTCACCCTTTACTCTCTTCCTTCATGAGGTCAGTCACGTTTTCGCTTCAATCTCGACTTGTATAAATAGGTCTTACCTATTTCCACCGGACAACAAGTCTCTGGCCAGGGAGAAAATACTACACTCTCGTAGAAAGGCAACTTTGCAAGCTCTCCCAAAAAGCTTCCACCTCTTGCAAGCTTCCTAAGCTTTCACTTTCGATACAAGTCGAGACGCTACTCTCCTGCACTATTCTGCCTCAACACCTTTCTTTGCTTCCTCCCCAAATCAACCCTTCTCCTTCACTTTGTGACCGAAGCAAGTCCGGGAAATGCCCATTTCTTGGTTTAGGCCGGACTTGTACAAAGATTGATCTTCGACTACAAAGTGCTCACACGCAACACATTTGTTTAGGGTTTGAACCAAGCCACTCATCTACCGAATTTACCAAAATTGCGTAAACGATTTTTACCCATAAACAATTGGCACATTACAAATGAGGATTGATCTATCGGCTACAATGTCGTGATCACGATCGCTCTTCGACCCGGATGTCAAGATGGTAGGGGGAAGGCGACTTAATCCGACTCAACCGCACGACCCGGTTACCGTTGTAAAACTACGCAAAACTGGGACTCGTTGAAAATGCTACCAAATAATGGGACTACTTAATACGCTATCAAAGAATTGGGGACTAACTATCGACATGGCCCAAAGAAGCCTCCCTTTTAATTCTGGAGAGAGGCGTGTTTGCAAGTGAGTAAATTTAGATTGGGAAAGATAAAGGATCTGTTTTGGTTCTTAATAAACCGTCATACTCTTGTGCCTATTACTAGCACACACACTTTCATAAAAGCAATATTCCTTTGACAAAACATAATCGTAGTCATATTATCAAAACCATTCATCCCAGAAATAATCCAATACCCTAAGAAAAAAAAAGCTACCAAATTGCCTATCGAAGATCAAGTTTTGAACTAGACATCCAATATGTCTTTCAAAAAAAAAAAAAAAGAACCTAAATGAAAGTTTAAGGAGAAACGTTCAAGGAAAATTGTCCAACAGAAGTCCGCTCTTCTTCTTGAGAAAGTCAACTTCGCGTCTTCAAGAGCCGCTCTCTTCATAGTCGCATCTTGGAAAGCTTTTGAAGTTCCATCTCATGCTCAGCAATCTCCTCATGGAAAGACTTTCGATTGCCGCATCTTTCAACTTTTTGGATCTCAGCAAGGCTCGACAAACCACGAAGTGTTGAACTCCTTTTCTACGCACACGTCGCGATGGTGCTCCCGATCCGGCAATAACGTCTTCAAACGTGGGACCAAGCCACCTCCACGATATCCTCAATAGAAGATAAAGCCTCTTCCACACGCTAACAAGTGCAAATCGACTAGTGACTTTCTTGGTTGTAGCCATATGTCCGTGCTTCTCCTGATTTCGTGTACACCGCCTCATACTTAGCCTAAGACGCTAAACCCGCCAACCAGCACATGACTGGATAAGGTACCAAAATACGGATCAAAAATGGCGCTGCAAGTGGCCTCACGACTCGCAAAGGGTCTTCTTCCATGTCTATGGCAACAACCATCGAGAATCATCCACCGTTTGAACCACGTCGTGTCTCTAGAATTGGCTAGCTCCCCATCTCCAAGTCAACGCGGTGGTCACCAAAGGCAAGTCTTCGTGTGACTCCACCCCGGAATCGTCCTCCGAACTGCATTCCTCCCGCAAACTTGAGTTAGACATTTTTTAAAAGAAGAAACAAGAAGAAGAAAGAAAAGAAGCGCGAAACTCACCGAACCACTTCCCGAAGAAGAACAATTGCCGCCAGAGGAATCACTCTCACTTGTTGAACTTTCTTCTTTCTCCGACACATCACCGCTATGAGTAGGCTCTGTCTCGGCTGAATTCCTTGAAGAAACGGCCATCTCTCCCCGGTAACGTGCAAGGGCAATAAAGCATTAACGCTACCCGGAAGCCCCCGAAGGAAACAAGACACATGTTCTCACTGAAATTTGTGTATTTTGAGACAAATCAATGAAGAGGTGACGCATACCTGGTTATTGGAAGAACTGAAAGACACAAGGGCCGTGGGAGGATCTTGTGAAACCGTCCGAAACCCGCTAGCACGATTCTTCGTCTCCGTTCTTTGGCCTGGGACTTTCCGAATTGCTAGGCAACTTTCGCTTTGGGATCTCTCAACATTGGATACTTCTTCAAAACTCCGGGGAAGGTTTGCAACGAACGTTTTCCACCACGTTATTCACAAAATCTCGGATCATAATAAACTCGTCGCACCTTAACTCATTATAACCGAAGGTCTTCAAGTTACTCTTCTTGATTGAAAGAAGGGAAGGCGGATACCCGCCAAGGGCACCGGCATTAAGGGCGCACGCAATGAATCCTTAGGATCACCGGCCGGGTAAGCAAGAGGCACCCCTTGATTGAAACCCATGTGACGAGCAAGACGGCCAATATCAGCAGCTATCCTGAAAGACCCCATGAATAAAGACGCATATAACCTAGCATGCAAGCTTTGAATAAACAAGTTTTTCACCAACGCTCAAATCGCCATCAAGACAAAGACATGATCGGAGTAAGCAAAGGTGTCAATTTGAGTCACCGACATATGGACCGGTTCCCATAAAATTAATTTCATGCGACTTATTGAGAAAGCTAACCAAGCTCACGCCAACTCTTGGACGCCCGTCACCCATCGAAGAATTCAGAGCCTCCCCAACTTGGGAAGTCGAAGGCAACGGCCAGAGCATACTTTCAAAGTGCTCCCATAGCCGTACTTGCGGAAAAGCAACATGCACATATGAATCCACTTTCATGAAACCATTCGAAACTTGCATATTCGCGACTAGGTGATCCAGGATGCACATACAGAGAACCAAGGAACAGCCTTGCCAATGGGAAGAACTTCACCCTTTGCCAACTTCACAAAGAACTGCATAGCGCTCTCCGGGTCTTATTCCTTTCTTGCCGAACCGTCATCAAAATATCTCTAGACAACCAGAGAGCCAAAATGTGCGACATGAAGATCACTCAAGTTTCTGTTCAGGCCCACTGGGTCCGGAAACCATTGAGATGTCCACCAACTCGTAAGGGCACCTTTCATCCTCTTTCCGAACAAAGTCCTTCGATTTCAAGAATGGAGTCTTTCCGAGCGAAATCCCCAACTTAGCGGCAAGGTCATCCCGCATCTTCACCTCACTTGCGTATAATTGGATTTTGAGATTCCCACAATGGAAGTTTCAAAGAAGAGAGCCACGCTCTCCAAGGAGAAAGTTATTTCACCCCATCTACATATGATCGTATGGGTGTCCGAACACTATCCTGAGATGAAAGCAACGAAGCCCTGGATATCCTTCCTAATATGGAGATTCATCAAGTCCCGATAAAGATCAATAATCTGCGCCGAGTCAAGTTGGTATTTATGTGCTCCCTACTCACCATGAACTCAACCCATCCGTCAAAAGAACGCAATGGGCTTTGACACATCCCGAAATCAATGTTAAAGGGGAATATGCCCCTTTATGGCTGCGTAACCGTATGGTATTCTCTCGGGCGAATCGAACGTGTCTTCTTTTCATCTTCACCACCGGTTAACAAAATTGGCACGAAACCTCGGGTGATTCTTCCGAGCATGGGCGAGGGCTCTAGCGAAGAATTCATCATCCGTGTTCTGGTTTGGAATTATGAGCATCCTTCGACGTAAGTGAAATTTGATTCGGTAACATCTTATCGATTCTTTTTATAATAATTTGGTGATAAGATATCTGCGCAAAACAAACAGAGAAAGACGGAGTTATCTCCCGACATATAATCGCACCCAACAAAAAAAAAGAGGAGGGCGTATTCTTTCCGGTTCAAGACTATATACGTGATTTTTATTCCGGGTTCAAGACTATATACGCAAAGATTTTATTCGGGCCCGAGATTATATACGCGCATTCTCGTGACGTGGTACAAGTGTGTCTAGGTGGATCCTTCTTCTAGGTGTCTACATGATCCTTCTTCGGGTTCAAAATTATATATGGAGCATTTTTCTATTTGTTTCAAAATCGCACGCGCGGTATCCTTCAAGAAGCAAAATCATATATACAATATTTTCGGGTTCGAAGTCATATGAAGCATATACATAGTATTCTTCTCCGGATTCATACAATGTTCTCTACGGGTTCAAAATACACATGCAAAGATTTCGTACGGCTCAAATACGCCTACATTATCATTCTTGGCTTTGTAATTATATATGGAGCATTCTCTACTGATTCAAAATACACACGCAGATTTTCTTCAAGTTTCAAATATTTCTTTCAGTATTTAAAATTCACATATGCAATATTTCCTACGGGTTCAAACGATATATGCAAGATTTCCTTGGTTGCATACATACAATATTTTCCACAAGAAGCACGCCGAGAAATCATATGCAAGGGTTGTGGAAGCGCCTACTCTTAAGGTTTACACCTACGCGAAAAGGAAAAAAAAAAGAGAAGAGAAAAGTACTGGAAGACATACCCGAAGCCGGTTTTCTTGCCGCTAGTATGAAAAGAGGAAAGAATAAATCGCAGGATGGGGAGAAAGGGGTTTTTTATATATATATATATATATAGGCGTGAAGGCTTTGAAATAGGGAAGGATTTCCTTTTTTTTTTTGCCAAAATCGTGCATGTAAGAAGCGGGTTCACAAAGGGTGCGACTTCCCAATGTCACCTAAGTCACGCCTGCAAACACGGTTTCCAAGCTGCACCGGCCCCACCAATTGCGACTTCCCAATGTCACCCAAGTCACGCCTGCAAGCACGCACGGTTTTCTACACTTTGCGCCGGACCACCGCCTAACACACTCGCTTCCCAAATTCACGCCAACGTCGCCTGAAGCTGCACCTAGCCCCACCAATTGTAGGATTCCCGATTTGTGCAAAACTACGAGGCAAGGATTCCAAATCCTATTTATAAAGGTCGACAAGCAAGGATTCCAAATCCTATTTATAAAAGGTCGACAAGCCTCCTTCAAATCTCTTTACTTTTGTTGTAATAGTTTGTCACCATCTTATGCTTACCTCGCAACAAAGCCCCTATTCCGAGCTGCAGGGGACTTAATGTTGATGGTGGTTTTTAAACAAGGGGTAAAATCGTAAAACCCCATGACCTAGTGTTACCCCAACACATTAACTAAGAGCATTTAACTCGTGTGTAAATAATTAATAGGGGTATTTTTTCAAAATACCAAATTAGGTTTTCGATACGTAACCCTAATTCCAAAACCAAGCCGCACTCTACGCACCATGGCAACAATGCCAAACCAAGCCGCACACCGCGCACCATGGCAACAATGCTAAAACCAAGCCGCACATCGCGCACCATGGCAGCAATGCCAAACCAAGCCGCACACTGCGCACCATGGCAACAATGCCAAACCAAGCCGCACATCGCGCACCATGGAATAATGCCAAACCAAGCCGCACACGCGCACCATGGCAACAATGCCAAACCAAGCCGCACTCGCGCACCATGGCAACCATGCTAAACCAAGCCGCACTCGCGCACCATGGCAACCATGCCAAACCAAGCCGCACTCTGCGCACCATGGCAACCATGCCAAACCAAGCCGCACTCGCGCACCATGGCAACCATGCCAAACCTGCCGCACTCGCGCACCATGGCAACAACGCCAAAACCAAGCCGCACTCGCGCACTGTGGCAACAACGCCAAAACCAAATCACGTATCACACTCGTTGGCAACCATGCCAAACTAAGCCGCTATGCCTTTGGCCCACGCCAAATATAGCGCCATAGGTTTGCTAGACTTGCAACTAGGTCAACATGGCAAGAGACGTGCCATTGGCACATGCCAACACGTGTTGCAAGCCATATTTCAAGCCGCTATGCCTTTGGCCCACGCCAAATATAGCGCCCTAGGCTTGCAAGACTTGCAACTAGGTCAACATGGCCGCACGTGTCATTGGCACATGCCAACACGTGTTGCAAGCCATATTTCCAAGTCGCTATGCTCTTTGGCCCACGCCAAATATAGCTAATTTCCTAGGTTTGCAAGACTTGCAACTAGGTCAACATGGCCGTGACGTGTCATTGGCACATGCCAACACTCTGTTGTAAGCCATATTTCCAAGCCGCTATGCCTTTGGCCCGCGCCAAATATAGCGCCCTAGGTTTGCAAGACTTGCAACTAGGTCAACATGGTCGCAAAAGCCATTGGCACATGCCAACACGTGTTGCAAGCCATATTTCCAAACCGCTATGCCTTTGGCCCGCGCCAAGTATAGCGCCCTAGGCTTGCAAGACTTGCAACTAGGTCAACATGGCCGCACGTGCCATTGGCACATGCCAACACGTGTTGCAAGCCATATTTCCAAACCGCTATGCCTTTGGCCGGGCGCCAAGTATAGCGCCCTAGGCTTGCAAGACGGAAACTAGGTCAACATGGCCACACGTGCCATTGGCACATGCCAACACGTGCTGCAAGCCATATTTCCAAACCGCTATGCCTTTGGCCCGCGCTAAATATAGCGCCCTAGGTTTGCAAAGCAAGACTTGCAACTAGGTCAACATGGCCGCACGTGCCATTGGCACATGCCAACACGTGTTGCAAGCCATATTTCCAAAACCGCTATGCCTTGGCCCGCGCTAAATATAGCGGCCCTAGGTTTGCAAGAATTGCAACTAGGTCAACATGGCCGCACGTGCCACTGGCACATGCCAACACGTGTTGCAAGCCATATTTCCAAACCGCTATGCCTTTGGCCCACGCCAAATATAGCGCCCCTAGGTTTGCAAGACTTGCAACTAGGTCAACATGGCCGCACGTGCCATTGGCACATGCCAACACGTGTTGCAAGCCATATTTCCAAACCGCTATGCCTTTGGCCGCGCCAAATATAGCGCCCTAGGTTTGCAAGACTTGCAACTAGGTCAACATGGCTGCACGTGCCATTGGCACATGCCAACACGTGTTGCAAGCCATATTTCCAAACCGCTATGCCTTTGGCCCGCGCTAAATATAGCGCCCTAGGTTTGCAAGACTTGAAACTAGGTCAACATGGCCGCACGTGCGATTGGCACATGCCAACACGTGTTGCAAGCCATATTTCCAAGCCGCTATGCCTTGGCCCACGCCAAACATAGCGCCCCTAGGGCTTGCAAGACTTGCAACCCAGGTCAACATGGCCGCACGTGCCATTGGCACATGCCAAACCCACATGTTCACTACGGGAAAAAAAGAATCTACAATCAGAACTTCACAACTCGTATATTTAAGGTTGTGAAAGGTGGTATGTTTGACAACCTTGTCAAACAAAAGTTGTCAAAGTATAAAAACGTCCAACTCTTAGGACCAAAGAGGAACAAAGAGTCGTGATTTAAAATCAATATCACAACGTTTTTGTGAAAAGAGTAGTGACCACCTTTACACTTTAATAACTCATCTCGTTAAGGTAGTGAATAACCGTATAACAACACTTATAAGTGTTGTTGAAGATAAAAAAATATCATTAGTGAATAATCGTGTAACAACACTTATAAGTGTTGTTGAAGATAAAAATATCATTTGAAAAAGTGATGTTGGAGAGATTCGAGCACAAGCCTACTGGGTGTTAGCACAAGTTATCAACCATCATTCTTTCCTCCCAATATTGGTAATTTTGTTATATTTTTTTATTATTAATATCACAACCCTTATAAGGGTTGTAAAAAAAAAAAAAAAAAAAAAAGTGTATGAGGCCTGGAGACTCGAACTCGAACATCCCGTGTCCATCCGGTGTATTCCAACCACCCTTCCACGTTTAGATAACCGATTCTATTTTTGCATCTACTTTATATATAAGCAAAATTCAAACTGAGCCTTAAAAAAAAGACCATCAAATGCGCCACTTTGCCTGAACATACAAGGCATTGTTGATCATAACAAACAAATATTTTTTATGTATACATAACAAATCGATTTCTATAATCACGGAAAGACAATAACTCAAGAATGTACCAAGAAGAGCAAAAGCGGAAACAAGAACATGAGAAAAGAGACAGAAATGGAAAGAAATATAAGCCATAGAAATTCAGCGAAACAACTTGCCGTAATGGACTAAAGTAAATGATACAATAATTGCTCCAGTCCATTCCACAATCCCATTTTCTCTCCTCCTTTATCCTAAGCATGAGACCGGCAATGAAATGATAAATCATTTCAATGGCGGAGTTAAAAAGGGGGTTTCTCTCAAGAGAAACAGACAGCATATCATACCAACAACATAAAAAGAAACAGATCATACAAACAATATTAAAAGTCACCCAACATCAATCGTACTACATAATTTAGTTAAAAACCATACATAAAAATACAATACCCTACTGACATTTGCATTCTTGGTTCTTCTTCAGTTGATCCTGCTGCACCCATTTCACCTATTCCCGTTGAAACACAAAAATACAATCAACATAATGAAAGGAAAAAAAAAAAAAAAAAACAATAGAAATGAAAAGAGTAAACCCACCATCGCTGGCACTTCTTTTTCTTTTTCTTATTCTTCTTCTTCTTTGTCGGAACCACTAAGATAGGTTCAACATCGGCTCTTGCATAACTCTTGGTCAGTCATCCATTTGCAAGGCAAGAGTTAAAGGTTCCATCGGTTGACAACTTGTGTCTTCAATTTCATTGTATTCCTCTAATTCATGGAAACCCCTAGGAGGTGGTTTCAACATCACAAACCAATTCGATGTATCGACTCTCGAGAATAGAAAACTTGCCGGGCTTGTGACGCTAAAATGAATGGATCATTCTCGAAATTGGTTCTTATGCCGACGTAAGTTGACCAATGTAAAGCCTTTTTTCTAACTTGACACCAAAATAGGTGTGAGCCCAAGTCACATTTGAATATGGGAATTTGAAACATATGATTATAGTCCAACACGAGAATTTGATCTAAAACACCATAGAAACCACTCATTTGTGACCCTCCTTCAACTAAAGATTTTGATTCAATTGAAACACCACTATTTTGTGTGACTCTTTGAACATCCTTCGTAATAAACCTTGATCCATTTATTTGCAAGCCTTTATATGATACACAGTTTTCTAAAGGACCATATGCCAACCACTCTACTGTATGTGATACTGATATGCCTTGACGAATTTGCATTTTAACCTATAATATTTTTTAGTTAGCAAAACACAAGTGACCACAGTAATGGGCGAAAGCTCTATGTTTTGGTTTGGTAAAAGTTAAGAAGTGAATGACAAAATCATCCATAATAGTGAAATATAACTTGTTTTGTGGCTTATGCTAAAAAGAGATGATACTTAGGAAAAATTAATCGAAACTGCAAACATCTAACAAATGACCAAGTGGTGGTGCACGTATCTTTTGCCGTATCCAATCTACAAATGTGTTCGAGTGTAAGGAAAGGAGTTGGTCTTCACCGGTAGTACCAAAAGATCTTAACTCATCCATATGCATTCTAATAAGAAAAAAGTAATATGAAAAAGATTAATCGATGAGAATTTGACTTTAGCATTAATCGATAACAATTTGAAATGAAAATATAACGTCACTTACGTTCTATACGGTCAATTATCACTGTGTTAAAAAGTACGTATCTATGAGCGATCTTTAGCATTTCACTATCGATACACACTCGGAACACCTTTAGAAAGAGGACGCCCGTCGGGTGTGGAATCATGTTGAATGTCTTCATCACGGCTCGATTTACTTCTCCTTCACCTTTTTTGTGCGAATGAACATCGAAACCCGACGCACTCCATTCCGTGTAACACTCGCTATACATGCTTCAGTTGTGCGTAATTTCTTACGTATTCTTTGAATGTCTTCATATACCTTCGATGACCAAACCTTTAATTATTAGCACCAAAATGAAACAAGAAAACATAAGTATTAATGCTAATGAAACAAGTAATACCTTTCAAATGGATACATCCAACGATATTGTACGGTCCACATAAACGCACTTCTCGAGCTAGGTGAATTGTCAAGTGTACCATCACATCAAAAATGATGGAGGGAAGTACATCTCCAACATACACATAGTCTCAAAGCAATTTCTTCTTCAAGCTCTACTAATCTATCAAGATCAATCGCCCTTTGGCATATTTCGTTAAAATAAGAACACAATCGATAAATCGCAAGATTTGGCCCATCGTGTAAAAGTCCCTTCAAAGCGACGGGTAGTATTTGTTGCATAATAACATGATAATCATGAGCCTTAAGGACACCCAAGCAACCATCTTTCGAGAAATGCCTCCTAAGATCGAACTATACCCATATGGAACCTTCAAATTTCTCATCCTATTATAAAATATAGCCCTTCCCTTTTCACTTAAGTTATATGGTGCTTGGTGGAAGCCACGTTTTGCCATTTATCTCTTTTGGATGCAATTCTTCCGATTCCCATACTTTTCAAATCTTTACTGGAATTTAAGCCATCTTTTGTTTTGTTTTTTATATTCAATATAGTACCAATGAGACTCTCACATACGTTTTTTTTCCGTATGCATAACATCAATATTATGCCGTAGTAACAACTCCTAAGGAAGAAACATAACATAAAAGTATGAGCAAACCACGTGCATGGAGTGTAGTTAAAAATAATAGGTTCATTATCACTGCATGTCCGGCATAGAGTATTTACATTTCTAATTTCACTCAAGATAGTGATGGATAACCTTATCTAGCTCATGTGATAATATAGTTTACGCAGGAACTATTAAAACCACTCTTCATGATCTAATCACACTCTCTTAATGTTAAAACAGAGAAGAAACATATAACAATACTATTGTTATCATACTCAGTGACATCCTAGCAACTACTGTGTTAAAAATGATGCACTTACGATCTATATGAACCACGGAGTTTAAAAATGATGCCAACAGTTATTCATTCATTGTTCTATAAAATGTCACCAACATCATATGGTTTAATGTGTTAACATGGAGTTTCAGAATGAAGAAAAGATAATTTGAGGTTAGAACTTACCTTCCAATAAGGCAAGTCGAAAAATATGGACCGTTTGTTGAATATCGGATGGTCATCATCCCGTGCACAAGAACTAGCAAAGCAGACTCATACTCGCATCATTAGCAACTCGCCCTTTTCCGCTTCACTCTGGCTTAGAATTAGCAATGCAGACCGTAGCAAAGATTTGCACCCGTTACCGCACTACTCGACCCTTTTTTCGCCGCTTCTTCTTATGCTTCTTCTTTAACTCTTTATCTTTCTTTTTCTCCACCTCGTTCGCTTCCCCTTCCCAAAATTATTCACAATCCTACTCGACGTTCTAAAGACATAGCCCCGGTCCATAATAGGTGGCTTTTCCTTCCTCTCAATCTCTCCATTAAAACATGCTTTCTTATTACGAAGAGGATGCTTGTAAGGTAGAAATCTCCTATGATTCATGTAAACAGCTTTTACGACTAAAAGGCAACCTGGAGTTTGAAAGAGTATTATCACCACAAAGAGGGCAGGCTGCCTTCCCTTTATACGTACATCCAGATAGATTACCATAAGCAGGAAAATCGTTTATCGTCCACATCAATAATGCCTTCAAGTTGAACATCGTCTTTGTAAACGCATCATAAACCTCTACGCCGTTTTCCCACAACTCAATCAAATCATCAATCAATGGTTGCAAATATACATCGATGTCTCTACCCGGTTGTTTCTTTCCCGGAATCGCATGCTTAACATAATATTTTCGCCTTGCATACACTGCTGAGGGGGAAGATTATATATCACAATCAACACCAGCCAACAACTGTGGCTTGGGGAAAGATCGCCAAACGGATTAAATCCATCGGCAGAAAGCCCAAGACGCAAATTACGCGATTCTGAAGCAAACTCTGGGTACTTTGTGTCTATGTGATTCCAAGCCAAAGAATCCGTTGATGACGCATCTTCCCATCTTTACTCTTATGTGTTGCGTGCCATATCAATGTTGAGCTACTCACGATTTATACATTCTCTCTAATCTCTAAGACAATGGGGAAGTATCTAAGCACCTTCAGCAGATATCTTCTTTTTGGGCTTGTCTATCATGTCAAGATCGTCCATATTAGATGTGTCTTCCTTCCATCCGGGAACGGTGACAAATGGGACATTCATTTGCATCTTTCAACTCCTTTCTAAACAAACAACAATCAAGCTCACATGCATGTATTTTCTCATAAGTCAGCTTGAAAAGCCTTCAAAGAACTTCTTCACTTCATATGTTGATTTAGGAAGACAATGACTGGGGGCAAAATCGAACCAGCTTGTCTTGAGAAGATCATCAAAAGCTTGCCGAGATACACCATTTATCGTCTTGTGCCTATACAACTCAATTGTGATTGATAGCTTTGTGTGTGTTGTACAACCAGGGTATAAAGGGTGGTCAGCCTCGCTATCTGCTCTCCCAAGTCCTCGTCCCGCCTAGTTTCATGACCAGGATCAATTGGAGAATAACCTTCAACATTAGCTTTCGTCCACAGGCCGATAAAAAGTACGTGTTGCTTCCTCTCATAGAACATCCTTAGAACTTCTATCCTTCTCCCCGTGAAGAACCCACTCGTGTAAGTAGGATCCATACCTCTTTTTAGCAAGTGAAGATATATTGTACCCGTGAGGAAGTGGCCCAAGCAAGATTCTTACAATCAACACACGGACAACTAAACGTAGGAGGATTTCCAAGATTCTCGTAAGCCATATCTACAAACTTTTGCGCCGCATCCCGGTATTCACAACGCCCCTACATAAAAGATGGATAAATGTAAACACAAAGTGTAAACAACATAGCATAGCATGTAACGAAAGCCCGAAAATCTGGCAACTAATCAGTATTATATCTTTCGAAAGTGACATTATCATTTTTGGTCCAAATGGGGACTTTGGTCGACAACCACAAGAGTATCCTCTGCCCACTTTCTTAAAAAGCACAGTTCTATTCCCTTCTCACGTGTACACATGCCCAAACTAATTATTACTTGCAAGTTATGCAAATACTATCATTATATTCATAAGGCATCAGGCATTCTATCATTATATTTATCAACATTCTAGAGTAGCAAACAAAACTTAGAAGGATATTAACCTTGGCCAATGAACCCAATCTTTAATCATCATTTGGACTAAATCTACCTACCACTTCAATCTGCAAATGTAAAAAAGAAGAGTTAGAGCAATATCACCTGGCACTAAAAGTAAATAATGAATACAGATTAGTGGGAGATTATATATCGTAAATGGAAAATGAAGGACACAATATAACTAGATGAGCAAAAATAATAAAACAGAAAAGAGAAAATAAACAGGGAACACAATCCATCCTCATGAAGAACCCATCCAAGCCATGAGTCTGGTATTATCGAAACACAAATTAACAATCAAGTAATGGTAGTTGAATGGCTCTTAAGCACAGCTACTATTTCAGCTACATTTTCTGTCTAAATGTCGGTTTTCAATTCATTATACCATCCTGAGGTCTTCTATCGAAATAGCCCAACTATACGATTCAATTTCAAACTAATCAAAACCTATGAAAGTCGAAATAATAGCTTATGAAATTCATATGGAAATCGGACAGGGATAATGGAAACTTATGAAATAATAGTTTCCATACAACTTTATACTTATCATCAGCAGTGACGAAATCCTGTTACAATCTATACACTCAAATCTGATCAAGGACAAAACGAGACGACCAAAACATAATGATCTATTTTTCTTTTTACCGAGTAACTGGGTAAGGATTTGTTAGGATAATGCAAAATGAATCAATTAAGGACACCCAGACCGGCAAGAGCAGATCCGATATGTAGAGATTTTCAAGGACAAGTATTACAAGCAATGACAGGACCGCTAGGAATTACAAAGAACAACCACCACGTAAAACATGGGGACTCCTTCAAGCAACAAGATTGGCTACTCAAAACCAGCAGCAACAAGTTTGGTTCGAAGTAGACTCAAGGCACCGACACAATTACTACAACAACCTACCAAGGCACTGTGGTATCGATAGAAAATGCTAAGGGAAATCCACACCACGGCAACAAATTCCACACAACCACACAACAAAGTGTCACATGCGTACAAGGAAGCAAATCAAGTTGCATGCAGTTCCAACACCAAAGTACTCAAACTCATCCTATGTCTAACCTAGGCATGAGAAATTTTGCAGACTTCACCTTTAATATGAAAAAATAGTGGGCGAGACAAAGATAGAAATAACCAGAAGTTACCGAATCAAGAGGATGTACTTTTGTTGGTGAAAGATGGACACATATATTGCTGGATATGATCAGCCTTAGCTGGGTTTATCTTCACAGATTCCCCGTGGAATCATTTCTCACATAAGATCCAGAACTCATCCAATGTATAGTTGTCACCACATGCCCCCTACATAATATCCTCGTGCTCAGGTCTTAATATCAACAAATCTATATATGTTAATAAGTCCATTACAATAATTTTAGGATAACATAAATGAAAATAAGGCATGAAAGGCTATAATTTGATGACTGACGCTTTCAACTAATATGAGTCAATTCAAAATCCAAGATTAAATGCTAAGCGTGTTTAAAAAGCCCGAGTATTAAGTTCAGAGTTCACTTTGAATTTCTAACAAGCAAGGAAATCTTATAAACAATTAGGCAACACCATTTAACATAACACATCGATTAGCAAATACCACAATGGATGGCCTAATTAAATTAGAGGACATTTCACCGGCAAATTATTACTACATGGCAAATTATTAGTACTTATCAGTAACACCTTTCTTTGCATACATCTTTGCATTTAACACAATTCATATCATGTTCACAACAGAAAAATCCCTAATTTCAATTTTCCCCTAAAAGATAAATTTTCATTTCATCATCAAATTAATCATTCAAACCCTAAACCCCAATTTTCAATTCAATTATAAACCCTAATTTATATACAAAACAGAAAAATCCCTTATTTTTATGAACACTAAAAATAAAATTACAGCAGATTATCTAAATAACACAAATAATCATGTAATTTGGGAAATAAGATGGTGTGGATTTGATTTTACTTACAAAATCGCCTCTTTAATGAAAGGAAACCCTAACTTTAACTGCTCCTTTATGCCTCATGAAATCACCAGCAAATTCTCTTGCGTGTTTCATTAAATCGTCAAAATCATCACCCACTGAAACTGTAAATCGTCTCGATTTAATGAAGAAGACAAAAAAACTACTTCTATGTTTGGTATCTTTTTTTTTTCGCCTCTTGGTTCTATGAAAAAAGAAGAAAAGAGAAGAAGGAACCGAAGAAGATAAGAAAAAAATAAGAAGAAGAAGATTAAAAAAAAAATTGTTAAAGGAAAAAAAAAGGACGGGTATGATATAGATTGGAAAAAATGGACGGATATGATGGAGATTGAAAAGATAAAAGTAATAATATTTAAAAAAATAATGACAATTTTAAAAAAAAAATAAAAAATTAATAAAAGACAAAATTAATAAAAAAAAATGATACTTCAAAATAAAAAAAAAAAAAAAAAAAAAAAAAGTATCATTTTATTAAAAAAAAAAGGATGAAAAAATGGATATATGATTGAGATTCAAAATATAAAAGTAATAATATTAAAAAAAAAAAAAAAAAAATTATTAAGAAACAAAATTAATAAAAAAGTAATTGTCCTCAAGACTTTCGGTGTGCAACAAGGGATCCCTCGGTCCCTTGTTATCCGCATTGACTCTTCACCCCTTAGTGAAGAATATTGCCTCTCGGTGCAAACTCGATTTGCACGCCTGGTGATGATGGAACAATTGTTGGTGATACCTTGGAGGTAGCTAAGGCTTTGCGTATAATTGGCTCTGAAGGTCCGAGCAGGGGGTTACACCTCAATATAAAGAAAACGGAAGTCTTTTGGCCTTCCCCCTGATCCTAGGAGTGCAGCAGAGGATGTTTTCCCCCCGGATATTGGTAGACCTTCTAAAGGTGTCAAACTTTTGGGCGGTCCAGTGAGTTTAGATATGGACTTCATTAGCGATATGTTGTTGAACAGGGTGCACAAAACTGTTCAACTAATGAATGCGATCAAAAAACTCAGAGATCCTCAAAGTGAGATGCTTTTACTTCGCAATTGTACTGGAGTGTCCAGACTTTACTTTGCAATGCGGACTACGATCCCGCCCGCTCTTCAACCCGCCACCGATCTCTTTGATGACCGATTATTTCAAGATCCGAGACTTTTAATTACCGGAGATGGTGCGGGTTTCGGTCCTTCTGTAAGAAAAGAGAAGAAGGAGCCGAAGAAGATAAGAAGAAGATTAAAAAAAAATGGATGGGTATGATATAGATTGGAAAAAAATGGACGGTTATGATGGAGATTGAAAATTGAAAATTTAAGGTATGCATACAATAGGCCAGAATATGGTTTGTTTAAGGTTTTGGGGATATTATGAAGGAATCTTACCCGTAAATGGATGCATTCATCGTTCTTACCGAAGTTTCCGACTTATAGTAGTCCACTCCTGACTGTGTTTCGATCTCGGACCCAAGGTATGCGTACAATATGCCGTAATTGGGTTTGTTTAAGGTTTCGGGAATATTTCGAAGCAATCTTATCCCTGTAAATGGATGGATTCATCGTTCTTACCAAGTTTCCGACTTATAGTAGTCCACTGGATGGATTCAGTTATTACGAAGTTTCGATCTCGAACCCAAGGTATGCGTACAATATGCCGTAATAGGGTTTGTTTAAGGTTTGTGGATATTATGAAGGAATCTTACCCGTAAATGGATGGATCCATCGTTCTTACCAAGTTTCCGACTTATAGTAGTCCACCCAGGATTGAGTTTCGATCTCGGACCCAAGGTATGCGTACAATATGCCAGAATACGGTTTGTTTAAGGTTTCGGGGATATTATGAAGGAATCTTACCTGTAAATGGATGGATCCATCGTTCTTACCAAGTTTCCGACTTATAGTAGTCCACTCCCGGACAGGTTTCGATCTCGGACCCAAGGTATGCGTACAATATGCCAGAATAGGGTTTGTTTAAGGTTTCAGGGGATATTATGAAGGAATCTTACCCGTAAATGGATGGATCCATCGTTCTTACCAAGTTTCCGACTTATAGTAGTCCACTCCCTGTTTTGTGTTTCGATCTCGGACCCAAGGTATGCGTACAATATGCCGAATATGGTTTGTTTAAGGTTTCGGGATATTATGAAGGAATCTTACCTGTAAATGGATGGATTCATCGTTCTTACCAAGTTTCCGACTTATAGTAGTCCACTCCTGATTGTGTTTCGATCTCGGACCCAAGGTATGCGTACAATATGCCGTAATGGGTTTGTTTAAGGTTTCTGGGATATTATGAAGGAATCTTACCTGTAAATGGATGGATTCATCGTTCTTACCAAGTTTCCGACTTATAGTAGTCCACTCCCGGATTGTGTTTCGATCTCGAACCCAAGGTATGCGTACAATATGCCAGAATATGGTTTGTTTAAGGTTTCGGGGATATTATGAAGGAATCTTACCTGTAAATGGATGGATTCATCGTTCTTACCAAGTTTCCGACTTATAGTAGTCCACTCCCGGACAGGTTTCGATCTCGGACCTAAGGTATGCATACAATATGCCAGAATATGGTTTGTTTAAGGTTTCGGGGATATTATGAAGGAATCTTACCTGTAAATAGATGGATTCATCGTTCTTACTAAGTTTCTGACTTATTGTAGTCCACTCACGGCCAGGTTTCGATCTTATTTCTTCCTTTTGCCTTCATGAGTTCTTATATTTCATTTTACGGTCTTATTTCGCCTCTTTCAGACTTATAGTAGTCCACTCAAGACCAGGTTTCGAGCTCAGAGTCTGGTATTGTCTCGGAGTTTCCAAAAAATGTTGTGTTTAAGGTTTCAGAGAATATCCCAATAGAATTGACACATGATCTCCGTGTTTACAAGTTTCTATGATATATCCTTCTAAATTTTTAGTTAGAACCACTTCTAACACTGAGGGTTCATGGTTGGTATGCCGATATACCATATTTGAAGTTCGAATCAACACCTAAGTTTCATATATATCGATTTCGGTGATGTATCCTTCTAGGTTTGAAGACCAAATCCTCACGGAGCTTCTTGGTTCATAGTTTGTATGCCATTATACCACATTTGAAGTTCGAATCGACACTGAGATTCATATCTATCGATTCTGTTGATGTATTATGCTAAGTTTGAAGTCTGAACCCTCCCATAGCTTATTGGTTCATAGTTTTTATGCTTCTTGAATCTACGAGTGTGAACTAAAGCTGCTTCATGACCTGTATGAATAGTCGAACTTACTTCGTGACCTATGTGACTAGTCGAAATTCAAACTGGAAGCACAAAGAGAAAGCACAAAAACACACCAATTATTGAATTCACTTCTTATTTTTCAGCTTCATTCTTATACATTTTTTGGATTTTTTTATATCAAAATGTCGATAACAATGTCCTAAATTTATTAATATTTTTTTTGGATTTTTTTTTCATGTCAAAGGTTGATAATAAACCGAATACATGAGTTCGTATTAGCACAAAGAGAAACACACATGCATATAATCCGTATGAGCATCACAAATACAATGTCAACCGTCAGATTCTTTTCCCAATCCGTATGAGTGGATCAAACGAAATCTGATCCGTCTATCATTTTCCATTCTCGGTTGTATCAACCAAACCTCTCCTCTCCTCTACAGGATCCCTCTTCTTCATCATCTTCTCTCAATCTCTCTCGTTAACTCTCCCTTTCTCCCCCCAAACCGAAAAAACCCTAATTTTCTTCTTCTCTCAGAAATTTTCCCTACAGTTGACCTCCTTCTTCTTCTCCCTTCATCTCATTCTTCTTCACAGTCAGAAGTTGTGATTCACCAGCAACGAGGTAAAATTGATGGATTATTTTATGATGATTTCCATCTCTTTACTTGATTCTGATTCTGATTTTTTTTTTTTTTTTTTTTTTTTTTTTTTTTTTTTGATTATTTTGGGGTTATCTGATAATGATGATAATGATGTAAGAGTTATTAGAAGTTCAATTTGTTTATCTTCAATGTACTTTTTACTTTTTTTTTTGATCAATTAGATTTAGGGTTTTTAATGTGATGCGGGTGTTTTGCAAATCGAAGGAAAAAGTGAAGTTCGAGAAGATTCAGTTTGATTGAAACTAGGGTTTTTGTTTGATTTCTTTGAGTATTTCCTAAACCCAAAATTATGGGTTACTTTGATTTTCTTGTTAATCTTATAGAGTTCTTATTTGATTTTCGTATGTACGTTTCCTAAAGCTGAAATCATTTTCTACTATAAATCGAATTCTAGGGTTCTATTAAATTTAGGGGGTTTGTTTCGTTTGTGTTTATAATCGAATTCTAGCGTCCTGTGAATCTTAGGGGTTTATTTGATCTGTGTTTATTAATGTTTTGATGGGTATGTTATTCTTGGGTAACAACAATTTCAACATTTATCAACTTGTCATGCTCTAAAAGTCAGTCTTTGTTGTTAACTAGGAACTCATATCTCAAATACGTGAGAGTCTAAAGCCTTTGCTAATATATCCGAAGAGGGGCGCACGGGCATCCGGTTAAGACGATAGCACTCTCCCGAAGGTAGTAAAAAAATTCCGCCTTTTGCCCCCTTCATTTTCTTTGAAATTAGTTTTGCAGTTCTCACTGCTCAGATTCCAGTGACTTGGGGATTATGAAATTAATTCATAATAACTTTCACTTCAGCAGTAAGATGGAGATCAAACTACAAATCACAATCATTAGGATCAAAATTAGAAGTTTGTCTGTTTTTTTTGTGTTTTCTGTCCATCTTGTATTTTTTGACCTTCCCTTTGTGCAAACAAGACTAATGCTCAGAGTCAGCAATTAGCTGCTCTTAAAAATGTCATGACAAGGATCTGTGTTTATTAATTGTTTCTAATTTTGGACCTGTTTTTGGTAGTTGTACGTGTTCAAAAATGGTGAGGACCGATTTGTCTGCGAAGCCAAAGAATAAAGTAAGTGCATGCTTATCTTTATGGTTCAGTGTTTAAAATTTATAAGTGGTCTGTGCTTACTTATCTTGAAACTAGCTTCTGTAGGTACGGAGATGGTAATTCGTTTGCATACATATCTTGCAACTTAATTCTTTACTTCCAAACTATAATTTTTAGTTTCTCCATACATTGCCGCATTCGTTTGCATACATATCTTATCATTTTATCTGAGTTCTGCATTTTGTGTTTTAATTTTAGTTTCCCATGTGTTATAGTGCAAGTTAGCTTTAATCCATTCAAAATCTTTTAATTTTATTTCGAGCTAGTTTACTTGCATCCTACAGCATACATTGGTTGCATTCTGTAAGCATAGTTCTTTTTTGTATTTCAACTGCATCTCAACTTAGGTTTATGAACCCCTTTGTCTAGAAGTTTTTATTATACATTTGAGGGATTTTTTGAATTGAGATTGTTTTGAAAGTTCTATATAATCTGAATGTTGAAAAACCATGTTTTTTGACACATTTTATGCACCCTGTTGTCTGCCGAACTGACACCAATAGGTAAGGAATAAGCCCACACTTTCTTAACGAAAAACGTTCCTATATGCCTTGTCTATTATGATTTAAAAGGGCTTAGCATTCGTATTATGCTTATGTCCTACTTTTAGTTTCTCTCTGAGACATATATGAGTGATTGAGGAAGACATTTGCTTTCTGTGAGCAAATAATAATGAATAACACACAGTGAATGAGGATGATGTCAACAAATTACTGTTGTGATTTAACATGTATAGACCTTGTTTAAGTGTGAAAACAATATACCGTAAATGGTGTTCTTTCTGATTAACCTATTTTACTTTATGTTTCAGGTAAGCAAGGCTGCCAAGACTAAGGCAGTCCCATCACCAAAGAACAAGGTAGTAATACAATCTCTTGATTCAGTTTCTTTTATTTATTTAAGTCAATTTATTTACCACTCTCTTGATTAACTTAATTTAGTTGCAGATAATCTTGAAAAAGAAGAAGAGTCTGGAGCAGACGAAGTCTTATAACAAGAAAACAACACCTAAGAAGACGAAGATTTTGGAGACACCTGAAATTGAAAAGACTCCAAGTGAATCACCAACTGAGCCTCGAAAAAGACACCTAGACGGTCATCACCTAGGTTTAAGAACAAAGTCATCACCTACTGTTGAGAAGAGTCCGCAACACGGTCATCACTTGGGAAACGGAAAAGTTTAGCCGAATCGAAAGTGTCGCACCATCTCAACCATTGCAATCCACATCGGAGCATCTCAACCATTACGGTCCACATCTAAGGAAGTTATTAAGAAGCAAAATACAAATGAGGCGGAAATTGTACCAATCAACAAGTCCGTGTCCCAATGTACAACTCAGAATCCCAATGATACCTTTGATATGGTTGAAGATGATGATGAAGATGAAGATGAAGATGAAGATGAAGATGAAGATGAAGATGCTGAAGAGGGGGAAGGTGGAGACAAGGAAACTGATAATGTTGGTGACAATGACATCGCGGAGAATGAAAAGGAAACAACAGATGAGGTATAACTCCTTAATAACTCCTTATGTTGCTGCTTTAAGTTATTTCTTTATTTTAATTTTTCAATCCTTGTTTAATAACTCTTTTGCTTAAAACGCTTAGGTTTCGAAAGGAAAAGAGAAGAGAAAGTATGTTCCACGTGGCCCATCACGGATGTCTTCACTTGGGCTAACAGAGGACCCAGCACACAAGTCCACTGTTAGCTTTAACAGTAAGGATCAACCCATTGGTAGCGCTTCCGTGCAACTTGCAAGTGTGTTGGGAGTTTTAGTTAGGCGAAACATTTCATTAACTTGCAAGGATTGGAGAGGGGTCCCTAAAGATGCCAAAGATAATATATGGAAGATTGTTAAGGTAATTTCTTAGCTCTTCAACTCTTCAACTCTTCACCTCTTTGAACCTTCAATCTTAATCTCAACTCTTTCACTGTTATTTGCAGATGAGGTTCATTGTTGATGATCTTTACAAAGACTATTATTATGGGAAGATGGGTTGTTATCTTAAAGAGGCTAGGTCTAGGAAAAATTTGGTAAGATACTCGCCCTTGATGAGTTAGAAGAAGAAGTAAGAGAGAAGAAGATTAAAGCACTTAAACCACGTAACATGTCGATAATGAGTGGGAAGTTTTCGTAACAAATGTTTGCTCGGAGGAATTCCGAGTAAGTGTTTATATCGTGTTATCTTTTACATTAATTCTTTTGACAAATCAATGTTGTTGGTGATGTTTTCTTACTTAAACAAACATTCGTTACTTTTTAGGCGAATAGACTCAGAATGCTGGAAATTCGGAGGAAGCATACCACCCCAGACACAAACAGGAGACAAGGTTATGCTCATTTGGAGGAGGCTATGGTATGTTCTACAAAACTTACTTAAATTCATTATGTGTGTTAGTAATGATTGATTAAACCTATTTGTAGTTTTTTTAAGTAATCTGGATTTGTTTGTTGTTTACTGACAAAAGGAAAAAACAAGACAATCAAGAGATTGACCCGGTGGAAATGTGGAAAACGGGTCACAAGCAAAAGGAAGGAAAGGAACCAAATCCGGGTGTTGTTGAGGCTTTAGTGAGTACTTAAAAGACTTCTTTCTTTGTGTTTGTTTATATATGTGTTGTTCGATTTATAAATGTGACTAAATGCGGGAGAAAATTGCAAGAGCCCAAGAAGAGAATGATGATGCTGTTGGATCATCTTTAACAAACAATATTCTTGTCAAAGCTCTTGGTGATGACAAACCAGGTCGACTCAAAGGAGTAGGGTTTGGAGTAACAAAGACAAAGATGGCTGTCAAGTCCCATTATAAGAAGATCATCAAGGAGTGTCGAGAATCTATGTTGGAAATGAATGAAAGACTTAATATGTTAGAGGTGAGAATCTTATTATTGATTTAGTTTTCTTTTCTCAGTTTATGAGTTGTTTATGAGTTCAAACTTGCCCCTTATATTGTCGTTTTGGTCTTTGTATAGGAACGGTCCTTGAGATGTGTCTGCTGCCATGTTGGATCACACTTGCAAAAGGCCAGTCCTAAAGTAAGTCTATTTACATGTTTCTGCACTTGCAATTTTTGTTGTATTTTGTATTTTTTACATGTTTACATGTAAAACCACTGCGATCCAAAAGTAAGTCTGTTTACATGTGGTATTTTCTATTTATTTTCGTAGTCCTGGAAATGCCAAAGAACAACAATGCTAGCACTAGCATGGTCCGTGAAAATGGCAGCCCATTGAGCGAGTAAATGTGGTGCAAAAGCCGGTGGGAGTGCGAGAGAAGGATACCCCTTGCAAGTTGCTCGGTTGGTACGTTGATGGAGAGATTGTTGCTTTGATGCATTTATTGTTGAAACGGATCCAAAGAAAAGTGTCCATGGAAGGCCAATAGGTTTTGGAGCATACAAGGTAGGCGTGAAAACTTCTTTTGTGGATGATGCTCTTGTCTACAGGGAAACCAGTGAGTGTCAGACTATCATTCAGGCTGTAGGAAATTTCATCACATGGGGCAAGGAATTTATAGTGCTTGGCTAGCCACCTGACTTGATCTTTATTTTGACAGTGTTTCAGGAAACTTACTTTTTTTTTTTGGTTGTTGCTCTGTGGTCTGGATATTTTGAATGATTCATTCAAGGTTGTGAATGATGTAAAACTTGTTTAAATGTTTGGATGCTATCACATTTTGGATCTTTGTCACATTTTGAATGAATCTTTGGTATAATTTGATTGAATGCTGCTCTGAGCAATTTCAATATTTTTTTTCAAAAATGAAAAATAACCACAACTACTATGAAAGATTGTCAAAGAATGTTAATACAACTATAACCAGACTTGTCGAAGAAATGACATACAACTCAAACCACAGTTATCGAAGAAATGACGTACAACTCTAAACAGGGTTGTCGAAGAAACGACATACAACTCTGATCAGGGATGTCGAAGAAACGCATTACAAGCATAACCATAGTTGTCAAAGAAGTAAAATACAACTACGAACCACTGTTGTCAAATAACTGACATACAACTCTGATCAGGGATGTCGAAGAAACGCATTACAAGCATAACCATAGTTGTCAAAGAAGTAAAATACAACTACGAACCACTGTTGTCAAATAACTGACATACAACTCTTAAGCATTGTTGTCAAATTCCAAGATAAGAGTTGTGTTAGCATTAAGAGGAAATTTCGAAGGACATTCACAATTGAAGCAAGCGTCGTACAAAATTAAACGACAACTATGTTTACGACTCTTGCTAAGAGTTGTGAATATTTGAGGGCCTTCTACAACCCCCCCCTTATGCAACCTATGGAGAAACGTTGTCGTACATGTACGACAACTGATTTTTGGGCTTGTAGATTACTGTTTTTCCGTAGTGAGAGGAAATAATGGTGAATAACGTTTTCACCCATTAAACCATGCGGTTACCACCTCCTCCCATTATTTCACCCTTTACTCTCTTCCTTCATGAGGTCGAGTACGTTTGAATCTCGACTTGTATAAATAGGTCTTACCTATTTCCACCAGGACAACAAGTCTCGGTGGAGAAAAATACTACACTCTCGAAAGGCAACTTTGCAAGCTCTCCCAAAAAGCTTCCACCTCTTGCAAGCTTCCTAAGCTTTCACTTTACGATACAAGTCGAGACGCTACTCTCCCGATTTATTCGGCCTCAACACCTTTCTTTGCTTCCCTCCCCAAATCAACCCTTCTCCTTCACTTTGTGACCGAAGCAAGTCGGAACGGCCATTTCTTGGTTTAGGCCGGACTTGTAATGATTGATCTCTCGAATCTACAAAGTGCTCACGTGCAAGACACATTTGTTTAGGGTTTGAACCGAGTTTCTCACTCATCTACCGAATTTACCAAAATCGTAAACGATTTTTACCCATAAACAACAGCTCATCCACGTTTCAGATTATTTACGTGGCTACTTGTCATAGGTATAACTATCGCCAGGTTTTATGTTACCTTGTAGCTATTAGATCACACAAGGTTTGGTTTCTTGCGTAATTTTAGGTCAAAAAAAGGTTAAGTTTTAAAAGTGACGTGTTTTTTGGTTTTTGGCCAGGCTATTTCGCCAGGGCGGAAAGTGGGGCCGTGAAGAGGACTAAATAAAAACTGGGGTGAATTTTCTTCCTCAGAATTTTCTCTAGTTTTGATAGGTTTTTTCTTAAATTGGGACCCCTTTGATTCGACCTTTCACCTTCTTTAAAACTGTACTCAATTTTAGTTTCCTCTCAATCCATAAATCTGTCTCTCGATGTATGTCGACTTGACTCCTAATTAAGTCTTTTCCACTAATATGACTTAGTCTACTGATGAGACACCCCACAATCTTCCAACTTGTGGATAAGAATGATCTTCTCTAGTCTTCATAGACTTGGTTGCAAAACCATCCCATGCCACCTTCAAGACTGGCTGGCGCTTATTAGGGAAAACAAAAGTATGATCATCAGAAACCAAACACATGGGTTGTTTTAGTCTTGGATTAACCTTTTGCATTTACTTGTTTTCTCTGTCTAATATATTAATCACCATACAATACACAACTGCACAACAGTATGTTTATCATTTTTGTTTAGGAGATAATTACCTTCCGAACGGTACATTTCAAAGTAATCTCGATATTCTGCTTCCTTCACTGTCCTTGGGAGATACTGCGATCATAGACAATGCATACTACAATACTACAGCTGGGCGAATCCCGAATACGGTTTATGGATCTGTACAGTGTAGACATGATATTGTTACATTTAGTATTTGCGGATCTGTACAGTATAGACCCCTTTGATTCGACTACTTATGATTGTTGGTTGGCATGATTTTTTTTGGACTCCCTGGTGCAAATAATGATCTTAACGTTTTGCATAAGTCACAATTATTTGAAGATCTTATGCATGGGATCGCATCGAACTGTAATTTCACCATCAACGGTCATGACTACACTCGGGGTATTATCTAGCAGACAGGATCTATCCAGAATGGTGAACTATGGTTCAACCTTATATTCAGATAGCCTTTGGACCGACGACTGTGAAGGATATGAAGTACGTTAGCAGCCAACAAATGAAGTGCAAGAAGGATGTTGAACACGCTTTTCACATAATGATAAGGAAGTTTGCTAGCACAGCTGGGAGGACATGCTTTTGGATCTTCATGAAATGAACAAAATTATTCTGACTTGCATCATTCTGCATAACATGGTCATTAAGGAAACCAGACATTTTCCAACCTTGACTATTTTTCGAGATGAATATTTGAGGCCTAGGCTTGTAGTGTAGCATGGACGTCCGACAAGGGAATATAGACTTGTCGCGGACATAATCCAAAACCGGGGCTTTATGGACAACTAAAAGAAGTTCTAACTAAACACCTTTGGGTTTTAAAATGAGCAAGAGACAATGCGTCGGGGCAAGATAGATCTATGTAAGCACCTTTGTACTTTATGGATAGATAGAAGATGTTTCCAATTTAATGTTATTTATTTTAATTATAAGTAATGCTGTAATTTAATCTAAAATTATTTGTTTTCCAATTTATTATAATGTAGAGAGACTAAACTTAACTTATATTAAGGAAATTAAACTAAAAGTAATTTTAATTAAACTATTACGTTAAATTAAACGTAACTATTATATATCAATTAAAGTTAGCTACATCTGAGCAAGGGCGTATTCGTCTTTTTTTCTTCTTCCGAGGCATCATAGGCATTGACAACGTTTTCCTTATTCTCATACTGGCCAGATTGATCAGGGACTTGTTGTTCCGCATTATTGATTCCATTGGTCCATATAGCAAGTTGACGTGCATTCATTGTTGAAGTGTTCAAGAACAATAGTTTTTTCATCTTAAAATCCTTGTAGTGTTGTTGTCGCGAAATACGACTTTTTC
The DNA here is from genome assembly GCA_023531295.1 of Papaver armeniacum. Taxonomy (NCBI): domain Eukaryota; kingdom Viridiplantae; phylum Streptophyta; class Magnoliopsida; order Ranunculales; family Papaveraceae; genus Papaver; species Papaver armeniacum. Next base: position 117,854 of record JAJJWW010008175.1, read on the forward strand.
GAAGGTGCCTTATTGCAATGTCACGGTTTCTGTTTCTATCTTGTTCTATATTCAACTCGAATTCCTTGTACTCAGAATAGTTGAACTCATTCAAGCCTCCTTCTGCTGCTGCTCTTTGGAATGCGTCTCTCGCTGCTTGTCTAGCTTTCTGACCCTCTCCTCTACTTCTCTTGACGTTGGTATTAACGTCATGATATGTGTTGTGTTGTTCCTGACCACATACCCAGCATATGGAGATCCATTTCCTTCCGTGGAGGAAGCATGCCCACCATTCTAAAAATCCTGCAAGATTTGACCATGGGGTGATCTTTCAGGCACTCGATTACCTTCCAGCAAGTAAATATTAAACTTGTTACGGACCTTCAGAACGGTGAAACATTATTCACATTTTTTTTTGGAAAATCTTTCCATAAAAAGTATATTGTTCTTGCTGGAAACCATTGATTTGATCTACTGTAAATAATACACAATTCCTATAAATTGATTCATCTTCATACATATACTTGACACCACGAATTCTATAGCTTCTTCGTTGTGATTGTTGCGTTTATTGTTGTGATCGTTGCGATTGGGATGCCATATTTGTTAGAAAACATATTTTTAGAGTTTTTTTTTTCCAGATTTATTGAGATGATATGAATAGTTGTGCTTGAAATGAAGGGAAAATGAGTATCGGATGGTATGATATTGTGAAATTTTGAGTTAGATATGTAAAGGTGTGAGTTTTAAGTTTGAAATGAGTTTAATTTATATTGAAAAGAGCAACAGCCGTTGGATTATGAACTTGAGATGTAGCCTTTAGCGATTGAATATTACCTGCTAGCTATTTTAGGTTATCTGCTAACGATTCAACCAATCCGCGGCGGTTTTCCTTTACCCGTCAGCCGGGTTTGTTTTATCCGCGCGGTTCTAGATTAAACACACGGCTAATGTTAGTCCATACAGAACAAACTAACAAATTTGTTGGTTTTCCCATCGATTTTTCATGTTTGTTTAGTCCATGATGATGGAAGCAAAATGAATAAATCATGGATTTTTTCATTCCATAGGATCGAATTTCCCTAAGCTAGAGCCAAAATGAAAAATAAATATATATATATACTTAAGGGAGATGCACAACCATTGTGCTTGGCCTTATAGACCAAAAAGGTATAAGTCAAAGTGAAACACCAAACAGGTCAGTTCCCTCTAGCAATCAACTTAAATTCTACGTCTTCCCAACATCAAAATAAGCCGTATCTCTTTCTTTAAATAAAAGCTAAATTATAGATCAATTATTTGTAATTCTTTTTTTTTTTTTTTTGATCGGTAATTATTTGTAAGTGGTGATCAAATATTTAGACAGTTTTGCTTAGGTGGTGAACTATTATGGGACTAAGGCGGAACGGGAAAGGAGACGAAGGTGAACGAATGTATAGAAAGAAAAAGTAGAGGGTAAAAAAAAAAAAAAACTGGTGTCTCTTCTCATGTTTCGTTTGAAATTTCTTCTATGAAATTTCTTTTTATGGGACCCTCTCATACTGCTTGCAACGTGAACATGAAAACGAACTGTCCCCAAGACCCTAGTGTCTGATCAAAAACTAGGAATAAATTACTTGACTCATGAATCTTCTCCACAAATGTGACTGATCCAATTAGACTTAAACCATACGTTCAAACCTTTGGTTAGAAATGATTTCTCAGTCTTCGTAGAATTTAAGCCGATTCGACCCCGGCGTTTCTTGACGATTCTGCTTTGCTATTAATATGATACATTTAAGAAATTGATCCGCTGAAACAAAGACATGGGTAGTTCTAATCATGTATTTATCATTCCCATGTACTTATTGTTCTCTCTTTCTAGCTTATTGATCATACAATATCCAACAGTACAAGCACAACAATACCGTTTTCATTATTGTTATGGAGATAATTACACTACCAACAGTACATTTCAAGCTAACCTCAACCTTCTTCTTCCTTCACTTACCTCCACCGACCCTTCAAACATCAAAAATGGATACTATGAGGCCACCGTTGGCCAAAATCAGGATATTGTTTACGGGTCTTTACAGTGTAGAGGTGATGTTCCACTAGATTTTTGTCAAGTTTGTGTTCAAAGGAGTGCTAAACAATTAGAAAATTTGGAGGGATGTTCGAATTCTAAACAAGCAATTATTTGGTATGATTTATGTATGTTACGGTATTCAAATCAAACTTACTTTAATATCAGGCAAGATACTCCAATGATGCTATTACGGAATTATAAAGACATTTCTAATCCGAATCAGTTTAGACCAATTTTACGTGACTTCATGGATCGTTTAACAAGAGAAGTTGCGGTTAATAACGGTTCCACAAAATTTGCTGCTGGTGATACAAATTTGACAGATACTACAAAATTGTATGGATACGTACAATGTACTGCAGACATATCATCAAGTGATTGTAATCGTGGTCTTCTCGAAACTATATCTGAATTACGAGATTGTTGTGATGTGTATGAAGGTGGACAAAGTCTCAAGCCTAGTTTTAACGTGAGATTTGAATTTTATCCTTTATTCCCATCTATGGCTTCTCCGTCACCGCCACCTCAATCATCTTCTCCTGCACCTCATGTATCCCCGCCATCTTCGACGAACACAACACCACCTTATTGTAAGTAGTACTATCTGAGTATTGAACTACTCCAATGCTATATTCATACTTTCAATATGTGCCTAATTGAGAAATATTTATATCTTTTCGCAGCAAATGGTAAAAAATCTTTCGTACTTCCTATTATTATAGTTGTTCCTTCAGTTGTCGCAGTACTTTTGGCCATTTGCTTTTGGTTCTTCTGCTTCCGGAGAAAGAAAAGGCAGACAGAGAATTCTTACGGTAAGTAGCTCAGCTGTCTCCTGTCTCACAACTTTGTAGTGGCGTTTTACAAATTCCTATTTGGACGACCAAAGGGTGTCCTTCTATAATCTTCATAACCTTCAATTTCTCTATTACAACTGACTCAAAATTTCACGCTTGGCTCTTAATTTATTATTTAATATTTATAATAAACATCCATAAGCATCATACATAATATACATTAAATGTGAATAATATTGATTAATATTAAAAAAATGATTAGTGAAAATGATGGAAGTCATACAGAATCTTTAACAAAAACAAGTGTCGCTATATGTCCTGAAACTCTAATATTTTTCGGATTCAGAATCTTTAACTCACCAGACACGGACTTTGGTATCCGAATCCATAATATATTTCAGTATTTGAAATTTTATGCATAAAGAGGATACTCTATATGCACATTATCTTATATGATTGGTGCCATTTTTTTCACAAAACTTCAAATTACAATGATTTTAAATCTATTATTTTAGTTGATACATTCATCTCATAAGACTCTGCATTCCTACCAAATATGAGCACAGATGAAGACGTGTAACTCTACCCTCTACCCTTTTCATAATTAGCCTTGAAAATTTAAGTGGGAATGTTATAACACCCTCCCTACTTGTTGACCTTGCACAAATGCCTCCGATGGGTAAAAAATTATCTTTTTGGAGTCAACTTGAGAAAGTTGATTCCACTTTTTGGAAGCAATTTGTGCTAGTTACGTCGGCTTTTGAAAGCAACTTGTGATAGTTGCTTCCACTTTCGAAGGAAGGATATTTTTAAAAATTGAATAAGGGTATATTTTAAGAGCCGATTTTGAGGGATATTTAATGTTCCCTTAACTTAATTGTTGAATTTACGATCTGTAGATTGTGAGATTTGGTATTTTGCACCATGCCCCTTTATTAGTAGGAATATGAAGTTTTATAAGAAGAACGTATTATCATATTAACTCTGGATTCATTGTTTTTTGAATTTTATAGAAAAAAATGGTACAAATCATGTGACATAGTTTCTTTCTTATTATTCAGATCAGATAATCATCCATTATCCTGATAACAATTCAAATACTAATTAATTGGATGTGATAAACCTATATGGATTTCGGATCAAACTCAGATAATATACAAATTTTCTGTGTTGGACACTGATAAACGACCTATTCGCATCTATATGCATTGGATATACTGTATATTTATATATAAACAAAAATACCATCGGAATGAGTTCAATATCGGTTAATCTACTAAAATAAACAACAACTAATACTGTTATTATTTTCGACTGATAGTAAATATATTTTCTAATAATTGTTGCTATCTGTTTCTCCTTACGATGACTATCATAGTACTGGTTAGGCAGTTAGCAAGTGTGCTAATTATTCTCATTTCTTAGAAGAAGGATCCCTTCACACATTTATTCATACTATTTTACATATTGGACGTCATTTTTGTGATTATAAATCAGAAAATAATTGATAATTTGGAGATATGTTTCTCTTACAAAGCTCCACGTGCCTACCGAAAATGAGTGCATTCCAAAATATTAAATCTCCGTATGCTTTTTCTGATGCAGGTGCCGATGATGAGATTCAAAGTACTGAATCTTTTCAATTCAACTTCAGCACAATAAGTGTTGCAACAAACAACTTCTCTGAAGCTAATAAACTCGGAGAAGGTGGGTTTGGCTCTGTATATAAGGTACGAACCTATGGAAGACATGTAAAATGAGACTTAGAATTAAGTTCTCTAGAGGTGATCACTGTTTGTATATTTTTAATTTTGTGATTGCTCAAAACTTTTACTTTTTAGTTTCATTTGATTTCCTCAGGGTACACTATCGAACGAGAAACAGATCGCAGTTAAGAGGCTATCAGAAAATTCAGGGCAAGGTGAACAAGAGTTCAAGAATGAGGTTACCTTAGTAGCGAAACTTCAACACAAAAATCTTGTGAAGCTTGTTGGTTTCAGTCTTGCTGGTGAAGAAAACTACTCATCTATGAATTCATGCCAAATGCAAGCCTTGACCAATACCTATTCGGTCTGCCTCTTATTCTATGTCTGGTTATCGTTATTTGATCAATATAGTGTGATTTGATTCGTAAATACTTTCTTAGATTAAAATGGCGCCTGAAAGTTTTATTTTTGGTCGGATGAATGTGTAGACCCAATTAAATGTACACAGCTAGATTGGAAAAGACGACACAAGATAATAAGAGGGGTAGCAAGAGGACTTGTCTATCTTCACGACGAGTCACGACTTAAAATCGTCCATCGGGATCTAAAAGCTAGCAATATATTATTAGATATGGACATGAATCCAAAAATTGCAGATTTTGGCATGGCTAGGCTTATTGTGCCTGACCAAACTCAAGCTAGTACAAAAGAATAGTTGGAACGCAGTAAGTATCAACTTCTTATCATTGAACATCTAATTGTTCATAACTATTTCAAAACAAATTGTGATAACCCTATTCTGTATGGGTGTTGGGATTTGCAGTGGCTACATGGCTCCAGAATATGTACTTCATGGTCATTTCTCCGTGAAATCAGACGTATTTAGTTTTGGTATCTTAGTTTTGGAGATTGTCAGTGGGAAAAGGAACAACAGTTTCAAAAAACAGATATTGCTCCGGACCTTTTAAGCTATGTGAGTATTAATAATATAGTGCTTTTACGTACGTCCATCCTACTTAGGTTTACGAGATGGATAATAAAACCGTGGAGAAATTGATGCAGGTATGGAGACATTGGAATAATGGATCTACTATAGATATATTAGATCCAACTTTGAAAGACATATGTCCTACAAATGAAGTGGTTAGATGCATCCATGTTGCATTATTATGTGTTCAAGAAAATGTTGCAGATAGACCCACAATGCCCACTGTAGTCCAAATGCTCAACACCTACTCTGCAATCAATCCGGATTTACCTTCAGCACCTGCATTTTTGGCTGATAGTAAGAAGGACGAGTCAATTAGTGAAGCAGGGACATGGAGCGTGAATGAAGTTACAATTACTGAACCATACCCTCGATGATGATATAATCTTGTTCAGTTGTCTTCTTATTTTGTTTATCTTTTCTAAGATATGATTTGAGGGAGTCGGGATTGTTGGTTCAGGCCAGACTTTCCCGACTGATGTTAGAGTATGATCTGGTCATTTAATTTTCAATATTGTTTTTCTTAGTTATAGTTTGAATAAATCATGTTTGTTAGTTCCAGCTCAACAAATGAAAACTTTGTTACACAAGATTCTCCAACTCAAGATTTGGAATCAGTTCCAGCTCCACCTCCTGGCAACTTAGCAACAACTCATCCAATGACAACTCGTGCTAAATTGAAGTGAAAGAGGTCATAGGAAGTCTTGTTGAATCCAAGAATGAAAAGATGTGCGCATATCGTTAAAGTAAGATTATCTCAATGTACCATGATTTATAAATCATTGCAGGTGCGAAGAGCAACACTTTTGCTGTTCAAATGATTATAACAAAAATGAAAAGAGCACATCGCATAAACACTAGCTACGACACCTATGTTGTAAAAGGCGCTAGGCAAGGCGAGGTGCCAAGCCCAGCGCCTAAGGTGCCCCAGGCGAGGGCCTTTTTTTAGAAAAAACCGGAATGAACTATAATTTGGCGCCTGGGCGCCAGCCTTACGCCTAGTGCGCCTTTGGCTCTTAAGCGGCAAAATTGCTCGCCTTTTACAACATAGTACGACACCCTTGTACCCAATCTACAAGTAAAGTTACCACCTCCACCAATTCTAGTAATCTCCTGTGCACTTCCGAGCCATTGAAGCTCTATAATGATTTATATGTTTACTCTTATTGGAAATATCAACATCTTTTGACATTGAGAGAATTATCAAAGGCTCACCTTTTTTTTATCGCCAACAAAGGCTCGCCTTACCATTAGGCTCACGGAATTACAATTATGTTTCTACACTTGGACATAGTTTTGGATAAAATTGACACTAATCCAAAAGGGAAAATCTGATATAAAATATAGTTTATCACAATTTTCATCTAATATTCAAACCGTTAATTACAACCTAGATGACACTATGTAACAGTTCTTACAAAACTGTTACCATTATTTAACAACCTAACATTTAGTAACAGGTAATTTACGAACTGTTACCTTATAAAAGCTTGAACTGTTACTAAATGTCACTTTTCTACTAGTGTTAGACTTAATCCCCTCGGACCTAGTTGATATGAAGTCGATTTAAAACAAGAGGTGGTAAGAAATGGTTAATTACTTTTATAGATGATTGTACGAGGTTTGCCATGTTTACTTACTTAGCGGGAAGGACGATGCCTTAGAAGCCTTTAAGATATATAAACGTGAAGTCGAAAACCAATTGAATACTACCATTAAAACTATTAGGTCTGACCGTGGTGGTGAGTATGAAATTCCTGAAGGAGATTTCTGCGAAGAACATGGAATAATGCATGAGACTACAGCCCCATATTCACCTCAATCCAATGGTGTAGCTGAACGTAAGAATTATACCCTTAAGGATATCTTCGAACGTAAGAATTGTACCCTTAATCATGGCAAAAACTCTAATTAGTCTTTCACTGCTTTCAACCGAACACCTGTTCAAACTTTTTTTAAAAACAACCAACGTGATATTTTAGCAGCAACAACTTTCTTGTTTATCACAACTTTTCGAACTCTGATGAAGACAAACACCAACAAGGCTTGACAAGCCTTCAAACACTTCTTTCTTCTTCTTTCTCAGCCTCACGGCAACATCTCTTTTTATTATACTTCTTTTAAACTCTCAAACCTTAACGCTTGACAAACTCCAATTTTTTTTTAAAAAAAAAAACATCAGAACTCTGCACAAAACCCTTTTTTTTTTTAACTTTGTTACCGTACCTTTAAAAAAACTCAAACGAAAAAATCTATGGAACTTCTCTAACTTTCTCTCCCTCTCTTCTCTCTTCCTCTCACCTTGCTCTGATACCAATTGTAGGATCGAGCAAGAAAGAAGAAAACAACGCGAGCAATAAACGACTACATTGATAGTCAAATTCGGTGTACATGTATCTAATTTTAACATCTCGGGTTCAAAGATTACTAGAGTTATACGAGTTGTCATTTCGATGAACCGAAGACGTACAATATTTGATTATATAACATAACATCTCAGGTTCAGAGATTACTAGAGTTAGACCTGAGTTTCTCATTCGGATGAACTGGATACGAAATATATCAGAATCGAACATCACAAGCTCAAAGACTACTATAGTTAGACCTGAGTTTCTTGTTCGGATGAACTGGATACGAAAATATCGAGGTTTGAACATCGCGAGTTCAAGATTACTAGAGTTAGACCCAAGAGTTTCTCATTTGGATGAACTGGAGAAGAAATATATCAAGTTTTAACATCGAGGTTCAAAGATTACTAGAGTTAGACCTTAGTTTCTTGTTCGGATGAACTGGATAAGAAATATATGAATCCAACATCACATGTTCAAAGACTACTAGAGTTAGACCCGAGTTTCTCATTCGGATGAACTGAGATGAAATATATTTGTTTTGAAAATCCCATGTTCAAAGATTACTAGAGTTGGACCTGAGTTTTTCATTCGGAGGAACTGAAGATGAAACTTATCAGTTTTGAACATCCCAGGTTCAAAGATTAAATGAGTTAGATCCGAGTTTCTCGTTCGGAGGAACTGAAGCTGAAATTTATCAGTTTTGAACATCCCAGGTTCAAAGATTACTAGAGTTAAACCAGAGTTTCTCATTCGGAGGAACTGAAGATGAAATTTATCAGTTTTGAACATCCCATTTTCAAAGATTACTAGAGTTGGACCAGTAGTTTCTCATTGGATGAACGAAGATGAAATTTATGATTTTGAACATCCCAGTTCAAAGATTAAATGAGTTAGATACGAGTTTCTCGTTCGGAGGAACTAGAAGTGAAATTTATCGATTTTGAACATCCCGAGTTCAAAGATTACTAGAGTTAAACCGAGTTTCTCATTCGGAGGAACTGAAGATGAAATTTATCAGTTTTGAACATCCCATTTTCAAAGATTACTAGAGTCAGACCCGAGTTTCTCATTCGGATGAACTGAAGATGAAATTTATCAGTTTTGAACATCCCGAGTTCAAAGATTAAATGAGTTAGACTGAGTTTCTCATTTGACGAATAGAAGATGAAATTTATCGGTTTGAACATCCCAGTTCAAAGATTACTTGAGTTAGACCTCGAGTTTCTCATTCGGATGAACTGAAGATGAAATTTATAAGTTTTGAACATCCCAGATTCAAAGATTAATTGAGTTAGACATGAGTTTCTCATTTGGATGAGCGAAGATGAAATTTATCAAGTATAATGGCATACAATCTATGAACTATGAAGCTCGAGAGGGTCCTAACTTCAAACTTAGCATGATACATCATCAAAATCGATAAATATGAAGTGGATGTCAATTCGAACTTCAAATTCAAGGTAATGGCATACTATCTATGAGCCACAAAGCTCGAGAGGGTCCACGACTTCAAACTTAGCATGATACATCATCGAAATCGATGAATATGAAGTTCAGTGTCCATTCGAACTTCAAATTCGGTATAACGACTTACAAACTATGAACCAATAAGCTCTTAGAGGGTTCTGACTTCAAACTTAGCATGATATATCATCTAAATCGATAAATATGAAGCTCAGTGTCGATTCGAGATTGAAACACAGCGCGGGTTGACTACTATAAGTCGAAATTGGTAAGAACGACGAATCCATCCATTTACATGTAAGATTCCTTGAGATATTCTACGAAACCTTAAAAAAATCATATTTCTGCATATTGTATGCGTACCAGGATCCGAGATAGAAACCTGGCCGCGAGTTGACTAAGTCCGATATTCGGTAAGAACGACGAATTCATCCATTTACAGGTAAGATTCCTTCGAGATATTCTACGAAACCTTAAAAAAACCCTATTTATGCATATTGTATCGTACCAGGATCCGAGATCGAAACACGGCCGCGAGTTGACTACTATAAGTCGATATTCGGTAGAAACGAATTCATCCATTTACAGGTAAGATTTCTTCGAGATATTCTACGAAACCTTAAAAAAACCCTATTTATGCATATATGTATGCATACCAGGCTCCGAGATCGAAACCTGGCCGCGAGTTGACTACTCTAATTCAGAAATTCGGTAAGAACGACGAATCCATCCATTTACAAGTAAGATTTCTTCTAGATATTCTACGAAACCTTAAACAAACCCTATTTCTGCATAAATGTATGCATATCGGCTTTTAAATCGAAACTCGGCCGCGAGTTGACTACTTTAAGTCGAAACTTGGTAAGAACGAAGAAACCATCCGAGTTCCGAAGATTACTAAAGTTAAACCCGAGTTTCTCATTCGGTGTGAATCAAGAAGAAATATATCGATTCGAAAACATCAGGAGTTAAGATTACTAAAGTTAGACTTGAGTTTCTAATTCAGTGAATGGAGAAAAAATATATCGATAAGAAAACATCACAAGTTAAGAATACTAAAGTTAGACCTAAGTTTCTCATTCGGGTGAACTAGAAAAATGAAATTTATCGATTTGAACATCCCGAGTTCAAAGATTACGAGTTAGAACTCTAGTTTTGATTCAGGATGAACATCGATTCATTAGAGTTAGACTCGAGTTTCTAACTCTAGTAACCTGTAACATCATAATTGAACATCTTGGGTTCAAAGATTACTAGAGTAAAAATGACAAGACTACCCTTATTGGAAATAAGTAAAGTAATATTACTTCTGATTAAGAAAATGACCATATTACCCTTATCGGATATAAGTAAAATAAATAGTACAAACAATGAAAATGACCATATTACCCTTACTTTAGAAATTAGTGCAATAAATATCATGGTGATAGTGAAAATGACGGACTACCCTTATCGGAAATAAGTGAAATAAATATTATAGATTGTAAAGTGACCATATTACTCTTACTAGAAATAAGTGCACTAAATATCACACAGAGCAGTGAAAATGACCATAGTACCCTTACTTTTAGGAATTAGTGCAATAAATATCAGGGAGATAGTGAAAATGACCATACTACCCTTATCGGAAATAAGTGAAATAAATATTAAAGATTGTGAAAATGACCATATTACCCTTACTAGAAATAAGTGCAATAAATATCACACATACAATGAAAATGACCATATTACCCTTACTAGGAATTAGTGCAATAAATATCATGGAGACAGTGAAAATGACCATACTAACCTTATAGGAAATAAGTAAAGTAAATATTATAGGATCGTGAAAATGACTATTTTACCCTTATTGAAGTAAATGCAATAAATATTTTGGTGATGTAAAAATGAATGAGACCACCCTTATCGGATATGAGTAAATTAATTATTATACCTGCAAAATGGCCATTTTACCTTTAGGGAAATAAGTGCAATAAATGTTATGGAGACTGTCAAAATAACCAAACTACCCTTATTCGAAATAAGGGCAATAAAAATCACATTGACGGTGAAAATTACCATACTACCCTTACTAGAAATAAGTGCAATAAATATTATGGCGACTGTGAAAATGACAAGACCACATTTTTCGGATATGAGTAAAGTAAGTAGTACAGTATGTGAAAATGACCATTTTACCCTTAGGGGAAATAAATGCAATTTATGTTATGGATATTGTGAAAATGACCATACTACACTTATCGAAAATAAGTCAAGTAAATATCAAGACTAAGTGAAAATGACAAAATTACCCTTACTAAAAATTAGTGTAATAAATACATGGTGACAAAGAAAATGACCAAACTACCCTTATCGGAAATAAGTCAAGTAAATATTATAGATCAGAAAATGACCATTTTACCCTTTTCGCAGTCTCCATTACATTTATTAACCTTGTTTCCTGTAAGGGTAAAATGGTCATTTTCACAGACTATAATATTTACTTGACTTATTTCCTATAAGGATAGTCTGGTCATTTTGACAGTCTCCATAATACTTATTACACTAATTTCCATTAAGGGTAATATGGTCATTTTCATAGTTTATAATATTTACTTTACTTATTTCCGATAAGGGTAGTTTGGTCATTTGCACAGTCTCTATTACATTTATTAAGCTTATTTCCATTAAGGGTAAAATGGTCATTTTCACATACTATAATATTTACTCGACTTATTTTTGATAAGGGCAGTTTGGTCATTTTGTAATCTTCTGATGTTTATTGCATTAATTTCTAGTAAGGGTAATATGGTCATTTTCACGATCTGAAATATTAACTTTACTTATTTTTTAATAAGGGTAGTCTGGTCATTTCACACTCTAAATAATATTTATTGCCATAATTTCGATTAAGGGTAATATGGTCATTTTTCGATTTTGTAATATTTACTTTACTTATTTCTAATAAGGGTAGTCTGGTCATTTTCTCCGTACCCATAATATTTATTGCATATGTTTCCTATAAGGGTAAAGTGGTCATTTTCATTGTCTGTAATATTTACTTTGCTTATTTTTGATAAGGGTACTTTGGTAATTTTCATAGTCTCCATGATATTTATGGCACTTATTTCCAGTAAGGGTAATATGGTCATTTTCAGTCTGCAATATTTACTTTACTTATTTTTGATAAGGGTAGTTTGGTCATTTTCATTGTCTCCATGATATTTATTGCATTTATTTCCAATAAGGGTAATATGGTCATTTTCACAGTCTATAATATTTTACTTTAGTTATTTATGATAAGGGTAGTATGGTCATTTTCTTAGTGTCCAGAATATTTATTACACTTATTTCCAGTAAGGGTAAAATAGTCATTTCCATTGTATGTAATATATACCTTACTTATTTATGATAAGGGTAGTTTGGTCATTTCATAATCTTCTATGATATTTATTGCACTTATTTCTTGTAAGTGTAATATAGTCATTTTCATAGTCTCCATGATATTTATTGCACTTATTTCTAGTAAGGGTAATATGGTCATTTCACGATAAAGGGTAATATGGTCGTTTTCAAAATGTGTAATATTTTCTTTACTTATTTAGATAAGGGTAGTTTGGTCATTTCCACAATCTCCATTATTTAGTAAGAAGGGTAAGATGGTCATTTTCACGATTCAGTAATATTTTCTTTACTTATTTCTTATAAGGGTTGTATGGTTATTTTCATATACGTAATATTTACCTTAGTTATTTCCGATAAGGGTAGTCGGTCATTTTCACGGTTTCCACAATATTTATTGCACTAATTTCATTAAGGGTAATATGGTCATTTTCACAAAGTATGTAATATTTACTTCACTTATTTGATAAGGGTAGTCTGGTCATTTTCATAGTCTGCATAATATTTTGTGGCACTTTTTCGATAAGGGGTAGTCTGGTCATTTTAACAATCTTGAATTTTTATCAAGTAGTTATTCCGATAAGGGTGTCGGTAATTTTCACCGTCTTCGGAAGAAGCGGATATGTCAAAGTCAAATTTCTATAAAGTCATGACTTGTTGACTTGGTCTTGATCATGTTTTCTAATATTAAGAAAATTAAAAGAAAAAGAAAAATATATTTTGATTTATAGAAATGAAATATAATTGTTAGTTTTTACAAATGTGGGAAAATTGGTGACAAGTAAAATTCAAAGTGTTATAATTTTGGGGTTGTTTTAGATGTTGTGAAATATTTGGGTGGAATCATCACTTTGATTTATAATTGTGATTGTCTGTAAAATTGTTAACAAATATTATTGTGACTAATAAAAGAATTTAATATTCCTAATTATTATCACGAATACAAAGTTTAATAACGATTATAATCTGTTGCGGGACTTATCACGCAGTGTATCTCGTGGATTGAAAAATAAAGCGTGACAGTCGTGACCTTTATTACAAAATCCCGGTTTTGGTGTAGTGTAAAGTGGTCAAAGACATAGATAGAGTTTATGAGTTATCGACAAACAAAAAGCGGTCTTTGGTTGTCTGCCAAAAAGACATGCCCAAGACTTTCTTCTTGCTATTCCGATTGAGAGTCTTGGAAAGAAGATGTCACCCGTGGAATACCGGTCCATCCTCAAATACAGGTTAATGGTTTCATTATACCTTTCAGATTCACGTTGTGTGGCATGTATCACAAGTTGCCTAGACATATATGGGGAACACTCATCCCTTTGTAAGGTGGATCCTGGGTTCAAATACTGAGACATGATCATGTGAGAGATACGTTGAATGATATGCTTAGGAGAGTTGGTATTTTGCTAAGAATGAAGCTACATGCCAACTTTTTGACAAACCCACTGGATGGGAGATCGACACTCGGGACGACAGACGTTCTTATTTTGGATGGGCTAATGGCAAACACACATGTGTTAACCTTTTACTGGGTCTCTCAGTTAGTAGGTATTGGACATGGTACTTTTATAGCTGGCCAAGCAGCGCTGAGGGCTGCCTCAGGTAAGATAACGAAGCATGATAAAGCATGTATTGATAATGGACATGCTTGTATCCCTTGCTTTTGATACTTTCGGTTTCTTGGCTCCATAGGCGGTTGGACTACTCAAGAGAGTTCATAATGTCATGCACAATAATGTCATGACCCCCGATTCGAGGGAGTTTATTTTTAAGAGGATAGGTTTTGCAATTCAAAAGGGCTTGCTTGGCCTGACTTATTGCTCAAACCTGCTATGTAGGTGTTTTTATGATGTACTATTTGATAATGAATTTCATATTTTCGCTCACGAAAAATATCTCCCAAAGATTTATATGTTTTCGTTCTCCTGGTTTGGTAGTGATTAAAGTGATTAAGAGCATCCTGAGTCATCGACCAAAACTAAAAATTTGGTCAAAACAAGAGACACTATCGAGTGGAGTATCGAGTAAATCCTAGACTAAAACTAAAAACCAAACCAAATTTGGTCTTTGGTTTAGTTATAGTCTCAGCGTAATCTGCATCTACGCCTTTGATTGGGGCGTAGCCGTAAGTTGCGTTTGTTGATGAGACGTAAATTTAGACTCGCCCGATTGAAACGCAACTTAGACTCCGCCCTGGTGGACGTAATTAACATTTGCTTTGATACCAAGCGGCACCATAATATTGCTCCTCATTCAAGCGCGATCACAAGTGACGTCCGCCCAAGGCGTGATTTTAAAGTCGCCCAACATCAGCGCAATCACAAGTACCGCTTTGTTGAATGATGGACGCAATTATAAGTTACGTGTTGAATGCATGGGCGCAATTATAAGTTACGCTTGTTGAATCATGGGGCGCATTTATAAGTTGCGCTTGTTGAATTATGGGCGCATTTATAAGTTGCGCTTTTGAATTATGGGGCGCATTTATAAGTTGCGCTTGTTGAATCATGGGGCGCATTTATAAGTACCTTTGTTACTACATGGGGGGCAATTTATATCTACGCCCATCCTTCACCGTTTTTCAAATATTCATGAAATTTCAACCACCATTTTCAGGTATTTTCAAAATTTCAAATTATTTGTAATACCGTTGGGAAATTTGTAACGTTGGAAATTTTAGAACGTTGGATATTTAAGACCGTTGGAAACTAAAACTGCAGCCCCGTATATCTATAAATACGGACGAGTTATTCAGTCTATGTTTCCCAACAATAACAGAGTCATTGTATTGTCTTTGAAACCCAGCTTTTTAATAGTTTTTTCATTTAACTCATTCCATTGTCTTTCATTTTAGTTTCCGAGTTTTTTCATTGAACCCGAGGTTAATGGCAAACACGAATTCCTCGAGGTCCTAATTTTTCAACAATCAAGATTTAACGATGTGTAAAATTCATTTATCAATATCTCAAGATGCCGGTGTTGGCACCGATCAATCCCAAGTAGAATTATGGAGTCGCATCAAACATGATATTGAACAACAATTACCTAAGAAGCCAAGCGGCCTTCGACGTCGTGGCAAAAACGATTTCAGACAATAAGCAAAGATGTGGCTTTGTTCACTGCAAAAGAGGGAGAAATAGAACGTGAACATCATCTTGGATGGGGTCCTGAAAGGGCGGTAAGTTTTCTACAATTTTTGTAACACTTATTTTGTATTGTTTTTGCACATAAACTAAACTCGTTATTGAAAACAATAATAGCTCGAAGAAGCAAGGCTGCGGTTCAAGGATTGTAATGATGGGAAGCCATTTAAGCACGAAGAGTGCTACCCAATTATGTTGGAAAATATAAAATATAATCGACGCTCGACATTTGTGTTTGACACAACGCACGATGAGGAAAATTATGAGAATGACGAAGAGGATGGGGAAGAACATGATCAAGGAACTTCATCCGACCGCGTTAATGACGGTGAGATAGGAGACATAGAGAAGAGACAACCCTTTAAGTATTTGGGAAAGAAAGAAGCCAAACGACTAAAGAAAACAGGGCGAGAAAAATCAACGGCCCAAGAGGAAATGATGCGACAACTTATTCAAGAACAACAACATTTTAATGTGCACTACCAAGCACAATCAAAATTCAAGATGGAACAAAGAGCAGCCGAGTTTGCGGCAAAACAAGCCGAGTTAGCGGCAAAACAAGCCAAGGCAGAGGCAGATCTTTGACTTACGCATCATAATGCAGATCTCGATAAATTGGATCCCTTACAAAGAGAGTATTTCGAACTTCTAAAGGCGGAGACATTGTGCGGAATAAGAGAAACCAATCTTGAGCAAAGGCGATTATGTCTAATAGGTTTAGTAGTTTAATTGTGTTTAAATATTAATTTTTATTCTTGCCAGTTTATTATGTAATTTATGGATTTTAATATTATTTTCGTTCGATTGAATTAACTTTTAAAACCCTTTTAATAATGTTCATTAGTAATTAATTAAAATATGACGATGAATACATAGAGAAGAGATAATACAATTTTTATCAAAAATAAAATAGTTATACCTATCCTTATGCCCAATTATTTAACTAACTATCCCCGTATTCTGACCATATGTGTTCGATCAAGTCATCACGCAAGTTAATATGCGTTTGTTTGTTACGCATTGCATGACCACGTTGCTGAGCTCTAATTTGGGAAAGTGCTTCACTATTTTCTCTTGATATAGAAACTGGTGATGGGTTCCTTATTGTTCATATATATGTGGCCAGTCACAGGTAGACGCTCATCCTCTACTATCATATTATGTAAAATAATACATGTTTTTTCATGATATAGGCAAGCACATATGGATCCCACATTCTTGCAGGTTGTTTGATGATTCCAAATTGTTGTTGCAGAACACCAAATCCTCGCTCTACATCTTTCCGTGCACCCTCTTGCATCCCTGAGAATTTTATTTTTTTTTTCCTTCTGGATGTTTAATGGACATAATAATAGTAGCAATCTCGGGGTATATGCCATCACCGAGATAATACGGCATATCATATGAATGTCCGTTTACCACAAAGTTCACTGGTGGTGCTTTTCCTGTGACAAGACTTTGGAAAACATACGAACGATTCATCACATTAATATCATTGTTTGAGAAGGGCATACCAAAAATGCATGCCAAAACCAGTAGATCATACGACACCACTGCCTCCAACACGATACTTTCGCTTCCCTTTATACGCGGTGTAAGCACTGATTTCCGCCGACGGACATTTATCCCATTTCCAATGCATGCAATCTAGGCTACCCAAAGATCCCTCGGAAATCCCTTCGCTTGTGTTTTCCTTAAGGAGCAGTTCAACATCACCGGCAGGTTGGTTCACGCAAATATTCTTTCCCATACAAGTGGACAATAGTTTTACAAAACCTACGAGTAGCTTCCAAAACAGTTGTTTCACCAATACGTAAGTACTCGTCTATTGCATCAGCCGCACATCCGTAAGCTAACATTCTGATCACCGCTGTTATTTTTTGATGAGGATTCAATCCCATAACTCCACAAGCATCAGGCTTTTGAACAAAATAAAGATTTACTCAGCAACTTCGTAACTATTCGATTAAACAATTGTCGACGCATTCTAAATCTTCTACGAAATACATTAGGTGGAAAGCGCGGGTTCGGGCAAAAGTAGTCTTTCCATAGAAGTTCAGCTCCCTCATCCCGATCTCTCCATAATTTGATAACGAGTTTGAGGCCAGCACGAATTTGTAACATGGAGACCCAAACTAATGACCATGTTATTTTGATGAATTGCTAATTGCATCATCGTCGGAGGAATAAAAACTATTATTAGAAGAAGAAGAAGAAGAAGAAGAACCGACGAACAATAATTTGAGGTGTTCTCGTAGTTTTCCATTATAATTGCTCTTTGAATAGGTGTGTTGGTTTGTAGATACTGAAGACGAGGCGCTCTAATTTATAAAGAAAATGCAAGAGTAAATATTAATAAAAAAAACATAAAGTGTTTTTGTGAGTAGTGAGACTGGCAGTACATTAAACATATAAAAATTTAATAAAGTGTTCTTGATTGTTTACTAGCCATCTTTGAAAGATTCAAAAATGGAAATGACAACTCAACAGTAACAAAAGTTTTTTGTCGACCAATCATCATCACTCTAACAAAAAAATTTTTTGGTTCCTGACTATACAGTAAAAACCAAGACATCAACTATCAGTCTAACCTTTACTTGAAATGACTACACAATGTAAAAGTGAATCTTATTTCACTTTTACAAATTAACCATTCATATCATCTGTATTCTCCTCCAAAGATGCCGAACGCGGAGGGATAAAAGGCATAATGACTCTAGCAGTGGGATTAACCGACGACATTGTTGAAGTGATCCTTGTCCCATTGTTGAAGTGATCCTTGTCCCATAGTATTCCAAACCTGTTTTGTGGTATCGTTTGGGAAAATTGACCGAATCCAAGGAGGTTGGGAATGTGGTGCCATATGCAAATGAGAGTTGTACCTCTAACATGTGGTTCGATGTCCGAGTCTTTCTATTTCCGCATCTTTCGCCCTCCTCATGTCCAATTGCTCCTTCGTTAGATTTAACGTAAAATCACGTAATTGATGACCGAAATCAAGATGCTCTTGATAAAATGAATAACATTCATCCTGTCACATAAAAAAATGAATAACATTCTTCCGCCCCTTTGAAAAAATGAGCACATATTATTTTTAATAAAAACATATAATACTGAACGTATACTTACGGGGGATATTTGATGTTGAGGCGGAATAGGTATATGTTCAGCAGGCTTCGGAATCGTGTGATTATGAAGGTCACCGACATACCCATATAATGGAACATCCCAATCGGGATATGTTACATAATCTTTAAAGTTAGTTACCTTTCGCCAATATTGCATATACAAATCATACGAAACAACTTGCACAATATCTATCACGTCGACCCAACCTTCTGGATTAGGCGTTTTCCTTGTTTATCATCGATATCCCCAACTATTATATGTAGATCTATGGAACACCATAAGTGGGATGGTTTTGTCTCCAACACCTTTCTCCAAGGTACATGCTATCTTTGTAATTAGTAAGGAGTATGCATGAAATTAGTATGTTATTATCATGGTGTAATTGCCATCTAATAAATTAGTATGCATAAAACCATTAAATGATACTCAACGCCATTCCAAGAAAATATAACCCTTGTGTTTGAGAGTAAGGAAGTTTTGATTCCAATTTTGATTCAAGGATTTGTCTGCATGATTCCCAAGGTTGTCCGCGGTCAACTTATTAAGTAAAGTTCTACAACGAACAATATCAACCACCTTCTTCTTTGGTTTCCACCTACTACTTCTAGGCCATATTGGTTGATCATCCTTAGGCGGGACTATCTCGGGTGCACATATGCCCAAATAATCGTAGCCCCAAAACTAAATCGTAATACCAAGCAAAAAAATTGATTCTTTCTCAACCCAGTAAATTAAACATTAAAAGGAAGAAGTATATGAAAGGAATTTACCTCCAATACTTGGAAGGGCCCGCTTAGTGTCTTCCGCTTCCCAGCTATACTGGAGTCCGACACACTGATCTCGAAAAAGCGCGGCACCCAATCATAGGAGGAAACTGCATCAAGATCGTCAAAAGCGACTAACCATCCCGCATCAATATAGTTCTTTGCATTAGAGAAAAAAATTGTCCCAAAACATACATAAAAAAGCGATTGCTACTCTTTCAAAGAATGACTTTATCATTTTTAAAAGATACGTAATTTTTAAGTACGAAATATGTACTCAAAAATTTAACAGTAATTGAATTAGATTTCCAAATCGCGCCTTTTGCACAAAGCGAGTCATCTTGGATATCTAGAAAAATATTATCACGGACATATTCAAATTGATACTTTTCAGAATCATAAGGAACATCAACCCCATCTCCAATAATCACCTCGTCAACATGACCCAATCAAGAGGTGTGAAACCCAACTCACCAAAAGGGAAGTGAAAAGTATTCGTAGTATCCCAAAACCTCTCACAATATAGTCGACCATGGCATGGGGGTTTCTCCCAATTCCATGTTGATAGTCTATCCCATCCCGCTCTTTCAATAATATATTTGACTCTAGGACTAAGTCAAAATAACCTTATAGTGAGTAATGATGAATGCAGTTACCACGATGTGTATGACGAGAGTTAATGTTGTCTGTGACTATGATATCCGTAGGCGTGTGGTTTATCATCTTCAACGACAGAAACCTCCTCCTAACTTGGGAACATCAATCTCCTTAATTTGACCACTAGAGATTAAATTATAATCATCATTGGCTAAAGATTTTTGTTTTCTTGTTGCCTTTACGCGATTATTGAACCTGGAAATCGACATCAGATACACATGCAATAAACAAAAGTATGCATCACGATGAATCAATCAAAACAATAGTCATCAAATTAACCAAACTTTAATCACCCGAAACATTAATAATTCTTATCAAAATAATCAAAACAATAATCAAATTAACCAAACAATAATCACCCCAAAACAATAATAATCCTTATCAAAATAATCAAAACAATAGTCAAATTACCCAACCAATAATCACCCAAAAACAGTAATCATCCCAAAACTAGACATAATAAATCACACAGTGGGTATAAAAAAAAATCTCAAATACAAATTCAAATTCGATCTAAACCCAATACAAAATTTAAGGATTTGGGTTGACCTATAATCACGAAAAGGACATAATAATTGATTATTTTGATCTTTATTTGCTGAAATTGAATTAACAAAAGATTTAGATCCCATACCTCATCACGGCCGAATTAAAGTTTAACTTTCTACGTTGTTCTTGGATAATCAATCTAACATGAGAGAAGAGAAGAAATTGACGCAAGGAAGAGAAGAAGGTATGAGAAGAAATTGACGCAAGGAAGAGAAGAAGGTATGAATGGAAAACACCGCCTGTGAACGATGAAAACACTCGAAGGGTTTACAAATTAATTCTGCCTATCGATGATAACGAAGAGGATTTGAGAAGGGTTTAACGCACGCGTGGGACGAGTGTGTGGTGGGGCTCAATTCTAAGTTACGCTCCATCAAGCGGTATCACAAGTTACGCCCCATCAGGCGGATTCAATAAGTTGCGCCCCATCAGGCGTTACCACAAGTTGCGCCCCATCAGGCGTTACCACAAGTTGCGCCCCATCAGGCGCAGTCCCAAGTTACATCCAGCAAAGCGTAGTTTCAATTTGCGCCCCATCGGCGTAGTTTCAATTTGCGTCCCATTGGGCGTAGTTTCAATTTGCGCCCCATCGGCGTAGTTCGGATTACGTTCCACCCCAAACGCAAATTTAAACACCTTCAACATCAAAGTAACTTAAAGTTGCGTCCAACCCAAACGCACTTAACAACTTACGCCCATATCGGCATTGAACCATTCTAACTCCGCTCGACCAAATTTACTCCTGTAACGTAGTGTCTCACCACGGACTAAAACCATATCTTTAACTTTTTTTTGGTTTTTAGTCGATAGTTTTACTCGTCCCACTGCAGTTGCTCTAAGGGAGGAGGAGGGTCAGAGTGTTTACCAATTCAACAGGAAGTTTTTTTTTTTTTTTTTTTTTTAATATCTTTTGATTAGATCTTTATATAGGTGTGTTTGATTTATGATTTGAAGAAATTGGTTTGTGATGTTGACTGTGATGAAGAATAAGAAAAGGTAATTTGGTGTGATTTTTTTTTCTCTAGAATGGCAGGTTAGGAGCAGGTTATCATTCAAGTATTGATTTGAAGATTGAATTAG
The DNA here is from genome assembly GCA_023531295.1 of Papaver armeniacum. Classification (NCBI taxonomy): domain Eukaryota; kingdom Viridiplantae; phylum Streptophyta; class Magnoliopsida; order Ranunculales; family Papaveraceae; genus Papaver; species Papaver armeniacum. Next base: position 139,904 of record JAJJWW010008175.1, read on the forward strand.
GGATTGAATCAAATATCTAGTTGCCGGTGATTTTCTAAATTTATGCGAGATTCGATTTGGAGAAAGGGAGAGAAATCAAGGTCATTTGATAATGATGCTTCCATTTAATAAGGGGATTGATCTGTTGTTGATACGAGAGAAGTAAGGCAGAAGTTTGACAAAATTCTACAATTTTATTGTTTTGATAAATTGACTGAATGGAAATCAAATTGGTAATTTCTGAAACTAGATAGGATCTTCCATTTGGGGAAGAACATTGGATTAACAGACATGTAAACGATGTTAAGTAATTATTATTATTTTAATAATTACTAAATAGATGTTTATACTTAATCGGTCAATTTGGGTTAACGTCTGGTCCAGGTACCAAACACTAATGTTGGACAAATGTTAGACCAATGCTTAGTGTTGGACAAAACATGAGTACTAAACTCCAATTATCCCGCATGATTCCATTTTATCTCCCCCAAATTGAAAATTATATATACATTCTCCACCAGGGTCCTTTGGAAAGGTTTGAACAGTACAGCAAGCACCTTGGTCCTTTGGAAAGGTTTTGGTGTGATCTCCACCAGGACTCACTTCTGGTGTCTCTCTAGTTCCACTCTCTCACTGTCACTGTTCTTTCTTTCAATAACATCAACTGCATCTTAGGCTTTTCACCTTTTATATTAGACAACAGAAAATAGTGATTTACCAAACTCTCCTTGAAACCTAACTTTTCTCAAGTTTTCAACTTGGGCCTTGGAGTACATACCTCAACATGGCTATAATCATCACTCTTGAAGAAGTGAATGTGAATTCAAAACCAATTAGAGGAGAAAGATACCTTGTTGGATGGATTTAGGGAGGTTTGTGTGCAAGTTATGGATGGATAATGTTGAGATCACGCAGAAAGAAGGTTGCACGACACCTAGAGGCTAGAGACTTTCAAATCCGAAAATAAAAGTTTATCACTCTTACGATTAAAATAAATACAGAAGAAGCTAGATTTCAGCTTTTTGAAGTCTCCATACATGCATTCAGAGATATTTCATTGTCTTTGATTAAAGTAGTAATTGGGTGTAAAAAAAAAAAAAAAAAAAACAATGAGATTTAATACCCAAATGTAAACAGTGATCTTCATTTTTATGGATCTCTTTTTCATTTTCACATTTCTCTCAAATTGGTCTCCTCGTCATCAATAAGCAGCAAAGTATTTCCACCCCATCTTGTAAACATCAATCTGTAAAATTCATCAAAAGTGAATTCATGGAACAATTGAAAAAAGTGTATAATAAAAAACAGAAATCTGTATAGAGAGGAAAAACACCTCCGCTGCAGTAGAGCACTGGTTCCATTTAAAAACGGAGAAAGAAAAATGGAATCCCATCTCTTCTTCTAAGAATCCACATCGAGAACTACCAATGTCGGCAGAGGTTGAGGAATTGAAATAAGTAAATTTGGCAAATTAAAAACATGAGAGGAGAAATCATTCTGCTACCCATTGTTGTTTCTGTGATCTTCACTAGGGTATGTTCAAAGCTTCCCATATAAACCCGTTTTCAACACCGGCTGCCTCTGGTCTCTCGCCACTTTCACTCTGTCGATTTTCTCTCTATGAAGCATCAAATAAAATACTAGGGCTTCTTTTAATTTATAGTTTAAACACAAAAATTTATTATCCTTTAAATCTAATCTTCTCCCCCGGGGTACATGACCTTGTTTGGGAACCCTAATCACTTTTAAGTGATAAAATCTGCTGTGGTAAATACGAGTTGCTAGTAACAATGCTATATCGCCACACATAGGTATCGTGTATTTTTATCATTTTTAAGAGAAAGAGGTCATACTCATAGGGTAATTTGTTGGCTCTAGAAGTGATTTTTACCCTCAATTCAGTTTGAAGAATAATATTTTTACTGTTCAAATCAATGACAAGAAAGTAAACAACACACAACAATTTTTAAGCAGGTGTACTCCTTTCAAGCCTAGAGTTTCTGTCTCTACCGAAATAGTAGCCACAACCACCTTCAACCAAGTCTAACAGTAAAAATCACCAACTCCAACCCACATCTCAATGTACAATGTATATAAATTTGTTGCGAATTTCTGAGCCCTTCCTATACGATATAGATGTTTCAGAAAGAAAAAGATTATCTATAAATAAATTCAGAATTTAAATCGTCTTCATCAAAATAATTCTTAGTACATTTGATTGAATAGCCTAATCTAGGAGATAACCTAATCTATAAATAAATGCTTCCAAGAATTGAATTTGCTTTAACTCAATTAAGGAGATAAATCATTCTGATCGAATTTCTAGAGATCCACTTCCTCATAAACTCAATTAACGAGATAAATCAAGCTGAATAAACTGAAAGTGTACATGCTTTAACAAACAAATATACAACCGAGCCTGTAAGGCACAAGCATATAGCAGATGAACACCACCATTTAACCTTGTTCATAAACACTAGCCATCACCACTTTGTACTTAAAGTTAAATTATTTAGCATCTCCATGTAGATTTAGTATAAGAAAGACGAACAGAGATGTTTCGTTGTATTTTTATTAGTAATTTATTTGTCTAATTTGAGTCATTGAAGCTCAGGGTTGCAATAATTTCATAGAAATTCTGAGGTCAAAACTATAAGCTTCCTATCTACATTTTTGTTAGAATTTGAATGAAGAAATTTTCAAAAGAAAATAATTATCATATTTGCTTTGCTTTAAATCAATTTACAAAAAAATCATTCCTCATAAACATACAAATTTTCCGTTGGAAGATCTTGAATTACACTATATAGCATATTAGATTTTATAATACCCTAATGTAAACAGTGAGATGGATCTCCTCTTCATAATTGCAGTTCCGCGTCTCTCGGATCCCTACTAATCTAATAAGTTCCTAAGCATCTTATGATCAGGAGGTTCTCCTTCTAAAGGATCTGTAAGTGCAGTTGAGGTAATCAAACCGTAGAAACCAAAGAAGAAGTTAGCATCTCACACCTTCTTTCTTAGAATTTACAGGCACAGGTTACAAATTATGGAGACTGTCTGTGAGGAGAACAGGGAAATAGTAACCTTTGATATTAAAACCATGAGAGGGGAAATCATTGTGCTTATGATCTATTGTTTGGTGATGTCTGTGAGCTCCACCAGGATATGTGTAATGATTCCCATGCGAACCCATAATTACAATCAACAAAATCCATCCATTTTCTGATGATCAGATCTAAGAAAATTACACCGGCGGCCTAACTAGTCTGGTCTCTCACCTATCACTTCTCTCTTTCTATTACGTCTCGATTCAGATTCTAGGGCTTCTTCTTTTGTTTTCATAGATAAGACGCAATTGTAAATTACCAAAATATCCTTTGACTTTGAAGTACACAACTCGAAACGGCTGGCTAATCTCTTTTTGACCGATAAATCTCTTTGAGTGAAAGACGCCTTGCGGAGTCTTGTTGATCTGGGAAAGGTTTTTCCCTTAATTGTGCAAAGGATGGATGCACTGTTGAAATGTTTCCGGGTCTTGCACAGTCGAGATTGTGGCTTGACATTTAGAATTTTGAAATCCGAATAGAAATTTTCTCACTCTTTCAATATTTAATATCCAACCTTTCAAAGTTCTCCTAGCATCATTCTTGATGGTAGTCTTCCTCACTCAATAACAGAAAATGTGCCGATCAACATTTGTATACCGAAACAAGTCCGGCATCATTCTTGATGGTAGTCTTTGTATCGAGTACGTCAATTGAGATTTTAGGGCTTTTTTCTTTTGTTTTTATAGATATTCACCAAAATGTCCTTCAAATCTAAACAGGGAAAATTAGGGGAGACCCAAAAAAAAATAATATTATCATTGTCAAGCCCACAATTAATTTTAGGTGGCGTGACACCCATAATTATTTTTGCAACACCCATAATTATATGAAATTATCAAAAATGTCAGCATGACGGATTATGCATCTGCATGACGGGTTATGCATCAGGGGTATAATTGGCAACGCAACTTGGACATAATATATCTAAAAATCCGCACCTTGAATTTTACAAATTTTATATCGTTGGAAATCTTTGTAAGAGAGCTACTTAACGAAAGTACAAACAAGAATATCAAATTTTGTTTTTCAAGAAAAAAATCGGAGGTGATCATCACTTTAGGGAAAATTTGAAAACTTGATACATAACCATTACGCATTACCAAAAACGATGCATAACACATTCCGCAGACGATAACGAATTATGCAACCATTTTTTCCTTTGCATAACAAATTATGCATTTGGATAACAAAGTTATGCATCTATAACAAGTTATGTAACCATTGTTTTGTTGATTTTAGTGCGTACATAAAAAAAGTTAATGCATAATGCAAAAGATGCATCCATACGGATGCATATCAGGTTATGCATCTATTTTCTCGATGCATAAAAGATTGTGCAGCAATTTTCTCGATGCATAACGCATTATACAGTCATATTTTCGGATGCATAACAGGTTATGCATCTATTTTCTTGACTGCATAACATGTTATCTGAGATATCATTATAGGCGCATAACGTGTTATGCGGCCTTTTTTTGTTGGTTTCAAATACTAACAAAAGTAGCCGCATAACGTGTTATGCAACCATTTTATCTCGCATAACAAGTTATGCCAACAAAAAAAGGCTGCATAACTTGTCATGCACCTACAATAATAGCTACATAACGTGTTATGCAACAATTTTCGTAGCTTCATAAAAGATTATAAAGAAAAATCTTGGCTTCGATTTCTTCTTATATCAACAGCTTCTCGAAACTTATCTAAACCTTCTTAGAACCTTGTATTTGAGACTTACCCTGAACAGACGCAACTTATCACTTCCAATCAACGACACAAGATCAACCTTTCAACTGATTTTTCTCCTCGGTAAAACCATGTCCTTCAGCGATCTTCATGGAATCATTATAGCAGGCAACAGCTTGAGCTTTACCAAGCTCGTTTGCCATTATCACTCATCATTAACAGCAATGAGAATTACCAACTGCTACAACAGCTCTTCGGTTCTTCATCATCTCGAGATATTCCAAGCATGCCACACTAATTAACACCAACATCTCATGATCCTTTGATACAAGAAAATCCAGGCTTCGATAGATGTGCCTAAATTTCCAAATCTCACCATGGACATCCTTGGCAAGAATAGTTTGGACAGGAAGGTCAGCTGAATAATCCAACCTACGAAAAATTATTTCTGCACAATAACGAGGAACAAAAAACCTACCTCCATTATTAGCATCAGACTGAGTTAATGTCTTTGCAAAGGAAGAAGGGTTCTCTTGAACCTCAGAGACATTCTCATTCCCATTATTACCAACCCCATCATCGTCATAATCATGCTCATTGTTCCTCATTGGAACCAACTTAATTTTGGAATAAACCTCATCAGACTTGGGATCCGCCATATACTTGATAACAACAACTCTGCATAGAATCAACGGAGGTACCCTTGAGGGTGATAGGGCAAACCTACATTCCCATGAGCATGCTCGGCTTGACCTTGTGGAAAGTAAAAAACCTTGGAATTGACATTCGGAATTTGCACTATTCATCGATCTGTTCAAGGCTTTTTCTAATCTGTCCTTACATCACGAGACGACCTAGTTTAGTTACTAGTACCCATTTCTCTTCTTCCTCCCGTCGTCCACCTCGATGATCCCCTCTTCCCCTATCTCCACGGCCACCAAATCCACCTCTTTCTCCAGCAACACCACCATGTTCTGCCATGATTGGAAGCTGTTAGACCTTTCTTTTGTTAGATCTCCCTTTGTCACTGGTTTTTTGCGGGAGTATCAGGGATGAAGTTTGGGAGAGACGAAAATCTTATAAGAGTGTTTATATACGAAGAAGACAAAAAGACCGAAACATAATTTCAGAAATTATGGGTTTGAGGGATATTTTGTCGTAGAAAATGGGTGCGCGCCTGTATTTGTTTGAGCGTGGGTTTCACAGTCTCCCAAAATCTTGAAAATGGGTGTGGCTGTAGTTTTCACATCTAAACAACCTTTGAGTCTTTGTTTGGGCATTTAGACTTTGTACTACACAATTAAACACGGCTAATGTAATTGTTCTATTATCATATTTGAAGACAAAGAGGTCTTAGACTAGCACAGTTTTGTTCGCTCTCGAAGAGGATTTTTACTCTTAATTGTGCAAGAGATGGATGTACTGTAGTGTCTCCGGTTCACCCAAAACCGAGGTTCTTGCATTACACATAGAATTTTGAAATCCGAGATTCCGAATACTCTTTCAGTATAGAGTCTTAATAATTCCAAAGTTCTCCCACCATCATTCTTGATGGTACACTTCCTCGGTAACTGAAAACATGTCTTTGAGCAGTGGTCTATTGAACCAAGTCTGGCAAGATGTTACAGAACAAATGTGTTCACATGATAAGGTTGGATTATCTCAATTTACCAAGATTTATTAATCATGGCAACTGCAAAGAACAATGTTTTTACTGGTCTAATCAGGGACCAAAATTGAGGTTACTGTTTGCAAGACTACCCTACCACATTTTACAAGGCTATACCAGTTTATTAGCCAGCACCAGGTCAACAAACTTACCCCAGTTGATAAACCTGGCGAGATTGGGGTATACCCAATTTTAAGTGGACTATTTTTTAAGGGGGGAGGCCGAGATTGGGGTATACCCAATTTTAAGTGGACTATTTTTTAAGGGGGAGGCCTATGGGTAAAGTTACAAAGCTACCCTTTCCCATTATAACTCTAATTACTACCCTAAATCAGTTTTCATTCTCTTCATTTCATCTTCTTCTCCTCCTCAAACACATTACCGGCTCCTCCATCCCCCACCACCGAAACTCGTCGATTAATTTGTTTGTCGTAATCGCCGATTCCAAAGTTCCGATTAATCTTCAAAAATGGATCCACCACGACCTAGAGCAAGTCGTATGAAAGACGCTAATCGAAAATCCAATGAGTATAACCCTTGAATTGCATGTTTGGTTCAAAAGAAAGTGAAGAAAAAACGGTTGAAGAAGGAGAATTTGCGGTCATTTGAAACACGAGAAATGGTGTGATTAAGAAAGTAAGGGTCTACTTAAACTCACTCTAGTACTTCAATTTCATGTTTCCAAGTCATCTGTGATGAAAGTATCGTGACCATTAGATTCGCTAACAGGGTTCATACCGATAATTCCTTTAAGAATTCTGAAATTGAAATTTTGAGTAATAACACTAAGATTCTGGCTGTAATGGTAGTTGCTGACACGATCTACACAAAAGGGCAAAAAGAAACAAGCTGTGTTGGCTATGACATGAGGTTATCAACCAAAATTATAGACGTTGACAACCAGCTCAAGATAAAATCTGAAGTAGGAAAGCCAAATTTCGACATTTAAATAAGAATATATAGCTGAGTTGGATATATCCCGGTAATTATAGTCTAAACAATCTGAATGTTTGATTCTGTAGTAGCACATAATGTACTTGACAAGGCATTACCAGACTTGACAATGCATTAACAAAGATATGACTTCATAGCCTAGACCAGTGTATCAGCCTCCCACCCACATCTACAGCGAACAAGTCAACACCACCACTTATCCCAGTACCTTAATCAATTATGAAGCACCTCATAATTGTTGTTTCATTGTATTACGGTAGTAATTCAGTGAGTTACAAGATCAGTATATATGAATTGTGGTGAAATTTTGAGCCATTTAAAAATAATTGTTTCATAATTGTTGTTTCATTGCAATAATTTCACACATGTTTTTAACTTACCGATCAAAAAAAATAAATAATTTCACACATATTTTCCATGGGCGGAAACTATGAATACGAATTATTTTTTTTTTTTTTTTTTAATAAAGCATATTATATATAAATCAATTCATCAAAATCCCTTATTCAAAAAAAAAAAAAAAAAAAATCATTAAAATCAATCTGGGTACAATTTTCAGTATCAATTTCCTCATAAACATATAACTACAAATTAACCTTTGAGAAGAAGAACGTGACAGCCGTCAGATTTAATAGCCTAATGTAAACAATAAGCTTCGTTTCATAGATTTCCTCTTGTTATTCACATATTTAGCATCTCCCAATTACGTGATCAATCTATAACCATTTTCATCCATCTTCTTAGAATCTGATTCAAGGAGGAACCTGTAAAGTTCATCACAAGTGAGCTTAACTACATTTAAAAGTTTTAAAAAAACAAACAAAAAAAAACACAGAGACAACATACCTCAAGACTAAATGGAATCGGGATTCTAAGATAGTCCAGATTAGAATCCATGAGCATGGGTTCCCACAGCAAGTGAACTAAGTCAACCAATAAATCAAGGGTAACATATTCAAATCATGAGAGCAGAAATCACAGTGCTAATCGTTGTGTGTAGTGTGTGTGATCTTTTTTGGTAAGGATCTTTTTTTGTGTAGTGTCTGCGATCACCACCAGGGTATGTGCAATGCTTCGCATACAAAACCAAAATTACATTCATAACAACGACAACCCGTTTCAAATCACCAGATATGAGATTTTATTCAACACCGCCGCCCAAACTGGGTTTTGTTAGTGTACTCCAAAAGCCCAGGCTAAAACTCAAAGGAAGGTCCTACTTAAAGGATATTTTGGTATATCACAATTTTGAGTCGTGTATAAAAATGAAAAAAAAAAAAAAACTAGCAATTTCATTTGATGTTCCAGAGAGTGAGAGAGAGAGAAGGGAGAGAGTGGAAGTGAGGCGGCCGGTGTTCAAAATTCCTTACAGAAAACTAACTCTCTGAAAGATCTGTTCATCAGAAATGGGTTGTTGTTGTTATGGATGTAATTTTGGGTTTGTATAGGAAACATTACACATATTATGGTGTAGGTCACAGAAACCACACTACAAAATTGACAGCACAATGATTTCTCCTCTCAGTGTTTAAATATATATGTGGTTTTGGGTTCTCACCTCCCACAATCTCCAGAATCCTCTACCCTGTAATTCGATGTGCCAAAGCTGTGAAATATTTTCTTTCCCCCAATTGCACTTGAAGAAGTATGTTGTCTCTCTTTACAAATTTCTGTTTTTTTGTTATGCATTTTTGCTTATGTCAAGTTGAGCTCACTTTCAATGAATTTTACAGGTTCCCAACATATTAGAAACACAACTGCCTGAAACTGATGAATTGTTGGGGTGCAAATGCTGCTATACATGGAAAGGGGCTGAGGAGATCCACCTGCACAAATCTTACTATTTACATTATTAGATCTAATGATTTTTTATTTTTCTTCATTGTTTGCTAGTGGTGTAATTGTTTCCTTACCAGGAAGACTGTTTTGGTGAAACCGTGTGGGCCGTAAGACATCTCAATAGAAACTAAAATCAAAAAATTTCTGTACATTATTGTAGAAGTATTGAGGTTTAAATTCAAATATTCCCAAGAGAAAGGAAGAGAAAAAGAGTGCCAATCAACATAGAAAAGAACTCTGAAAGTGTAGTAGAAGTTTACCGTTATCAGCGAGGGCATATTTCAGTAACGGAAACTTCATTCACGCTACACGTCGCTGCTTCACTGTTTGTTTCGTTTCTTTGAAAATCCTCGTTCTTCACTGTTGCCTAGATATAAAGTTGGATGGGGCTTTATATGTCTCGTACTATCAGCCAAAAATGCAGGTGCTGAAGGTAAATCAGGATTAACCTCAGAGTAGTTGTTCAGCATTAGGACAACTGTCGTCATTGACGGTCTATCTGCAAATTTTTCTTGAACACATAACAGCGCAACATGGATGCATCTAACCGCCTCATTTATACAGCATGTGTCTCTCATAGTTGGATCTAATATTTCTATAGCAGATCCATTTTTCCAGTGTTTCCATGCCTGCACCAGTTTCTCCTCTGTTTTATTATCCATCGCATAAACTAAACAAAAGTAGATTGGTCGCAAAAAAGATACTATTGATACTCACATAGCTTAAAAGGTTCCAAGCAACATCTGTTTTATGAAAATCGCTGTTCCTCTCTCCACAAAGTATCTCTAAAACTAAGACACCAAAACTGAAAACATCCGACTTTATAGAGAATTCACCATGCATTATATACTCCCGGGGCCATGTAACCACTGCAAATCCCCACACCAAAACAAAATAGGAATATCACAATTTGTTTTGACACTATGAAAAATTAAATGTTCAACAATTCATAGGGTTATACTTACTGCGTTCCAACTATTCTAGTTGTACTAGCTTGAGTCTGGTCAAGCACAAAAAGCCTAGCCATGCCGAAATCTGCAATTTTGGGATTCATGTCCTTATCTAATAATATATTGCTAGCTTTGAGATCCCGATGGATGATTTTAAGCCGAGACTCCTCATGGAGATATAGAAGTCCTCTTGCTACCCCTCCTATTATCCTGTATCGTCTTTCCCAATCAAGCTGTGTACATTTAACTGGATCTACACATTCATTCAGCCAAAAACACAAACTTTTAGAGCACCGTTTTAATCTAAAGTAAACGTCTACCTATGTCCAACGATGCTGATAGAATAAGAGTAAACAGACACAGAATAGGAGGCCAACCGAATAGGAATTTGTCAAGGCTTCCATTTGGCATGAATTCATAGATGAGTAGTTTTTCTTCACCAGTTAGACTGAAACCTATGAGCTTCACAAGATTTCTGTGTTGAAGTTTAGCTACTAATGTAACTTCATTCTTGAACTCTTGCCCTCCTTGTCTGGAAGTTCTGGATAGCCTCTTCACGGCAATTTCTTGACTGTCTGAAAGTGTACCCTGGAGACATTAAATGAAACCAAACAGTTAAAAGTTATAAGCAATCTAAATGGTTTAGAAAAAGTCACCTATTATAAATTCAATTACATGCATTTAGATATTTTAGTACCTTATAAACAGATCCAAACCCACCTTCTCCGAGTTTATTAGCTTCAGCGAAATTATCTGTAGCAGCACTTATCGTATTATAGTTGAATTGCAAGGATTCCGTGCTTTGCATCTCAGCATTAAAACCTTCTTGGGTAAAATAACAATAAGAGCAGAACAAATAAGCAAGATTTTCAATTTCGGGAAAGGGAGCAAACCATATGAAGGAGCATATATTTATAGGTGTCATGCTTGAGGGATAGCTATCTTACCGTCAAAATACTCTGACTTTGTTTTCTTTCTGTGGAAACAGAAAAACCAAAAGGCAATTGCAGAAAGTATTACAATAACTGAAGCAACGACAATACTAATAGCAAGTATGGGTGACTTCTTCCCGTTTGCTGCACGAATATCAACATTTTTCAATTAGGAGCTGAGGGAAAGTAGATTTGATAAATTTTCAAGAGAAGCCACATTCCTAACCAGCATAAATTGTAAGAATGAAATCTTGGTTGTCTAATAAACCCCTAAGATGTAAACAAGGTGTTATGAACAAATGCAAAGCAGGAGTACTTGAATACGCTCTTCCGGCTCGACTATGGTCACCAAATTGAATTAAAAATGAAACCGCATTCATTTTGTTCAAAGAATAATGAATTTTGAAATTCTTATCCACAAGAATTTTTGGCTTTGACTCTTGTAGAGGATAACTAAGGAAAAGAATACTACTTACAGTTTGGTGTAGTTGATGGCGGCGGAGGCAAAGATGCTGGAGGAGGAGGCGGTAATAGGAGAGGAGCAGGAGATGATGATAATGGAGGCGAAGGAGTATTAATATCCTGCAGGAATGGATATAACTCATATCTAAAATTACAACTAGGTTTAATGATTCTTCCACCACTCTTTCCATCACAACAATTTGGTAATTCAGATATAGCTCCACGAAGACATAGACTACAATCACTTGAAGAAATATCTGCAGTACACTGTACGAATGCGTATACTGTTGCATGATTAGTAACATTTGTTTTTCCATTAGCAAAATTACGACTATAACTAGACACTGTTGCTCCTACCAAGTCTTTCAATAAACCGCCTAAATTTGGGGTAAGCTGATCAGGAATCAAAACATTACTAACATTATTCCATAGATAAACTCCTGGTCTGTCCTGCATAACACCAAAGTAATATTGATTTGAATACCTAAACATACACTCAGCATACCAAATAATTGCCTGTTTAGAATTCTGGCATCTAACTTTGATCTCTTGAGTAGCCATTTTCACACATCTTGGACACATACTAGATGAAGCTACATCAGGTCTACATTGTAAAGATCCATAAATGGTATCGGGCCTTTGCCCAACCGTGCTGTTGAGGTATGCATTGTCTATGATTACAGTCTCATCTATGGTTAGCGAAGCAAGTAAGAGAATTGAGATTTTCTTGAAATGTAATGCCATTAGTGTAATTATCTCCTAAACAAAAATGATAAACATACTGTTGTGCAGTTGTGTATTGTATGGTGATGAATAATAAGTTAGAAATTAGGCAAAAAAAGATAAATCCAAGATTAAAACAACCCATAATGTTTTTTTTTTTAATAACGATTTCATGTGTTCTTCTTCTACTGTTGTTTCCTAATAAACGCCAACCATTCTTCTTAAGGGTTCATGGGCTGGTTTAGTCTATGAAGACTAGAAAATTTATTCGTATCCACACAAGCTGGAAGATTGTGGGTGTGTCTCATCCATAGACTAGGTCATATAAGTGGAAAGACTAATGAGTCAAGCAGACATACATACAGAGACAGGCTTGTGTATTGAAAAGAAGTTGAAAGGCCAAATCAATCAAGGGGGTCCCAAATTAAGAAAAATCTGGCTGTCGATGCTGATTGATTTGGCATTCACGAAAGAGGAAGAATAAGAAAAAATCTGGCTGTCGCAAATAAAGAAAATTCAATTTTTTCATTAAATTAGAGATGGATCCAATACAATTGAGACAAGATTGAGAAAAGCACACCTTTAATTGCCTCGATCGAAAGTTCAGTATGGAGCTTCAATCCATCATCTTGTTTCCAACGGATGGCCCCTAATTCCCGTGATTATGTCGTAATTTTCAAATTGCCATAGATATAGAACCACATCATCCAATCCTTTCCTCAGTTTCCATGGTTTCTTGTAAAATTCTAAAATCGCCATTAATGGGAGATGTAGAACTGTGGTAGTTTTAGGAAATGTTCAGGCAGGGTACTCCCCAACCCAAAGTTGTTTTGTACTCCACTCCAGTTGGTCAACCTACGTTGACTGTTACCGTTACTGTCCCCGCACGGAAGAGATTCTGAAGCGGCGTAAAGACTTCTTTGAGGTACTGGGTTTGATTGCCGTAACGGAACTACGAGTGCTAACCGGTAGATTTGTCCATTATACACTTACAGTGGGACTGGCAAACTATTAAAACCGATGAGAAAACCTCTAAGTACATGGATGTTCATCACGTCTTTGTTTGAGTCGACCGACTCATCCAGAGATGACTGGTTCAATCATGAACGATTGGTGTATATTGAGCTGAGGCTCAGCCGGCTGAGCCAAAGCTCGCACCATATGGAGCCGATGTGTACACCGAGCCGACAAATGGCTACTTACATCCAACATTTATTAATCCCCTCATATAAATTCGGTTGATTCAAACTACAAACTCACACCTTCTCCACCTTTTATACTTAGAAAATTCTTATAATTCAATTTCAATCCCTCCTTCAGCTCCCACAATAATTTATAATTTCACTTCACCCACACCTTCTCATTCACTTTATAATTTAACTTTCCGAAACACGTTCTCAGAGAAAATGGCAAGTCAAGCAGATACACAAAATGTTGCCTCACAAAGAGTTCGCGGTCTGAAGTTCAATTTGGACAAAGATAAAGCAATCTGCCGAGCTTATGTAGCATTTACGCTCGATTCAATCAATGGTGTTCAGCAACCACACCATATGCTTTGGGCCAATATTTTTACACAATTATGTCAGAAACCCGGAATCCAAAAGCCCGTGATATGCTTTCGGGTTGTCACATCATTTTTGTGCAATCAGCAAAGACAGGAACAGTTGGGTTGCTTTGATGATATAGATGAACCGAAGAAGGGGAAGTGGTGATACTGATGTTGATGTGGTAAGTTGCACTAACATACTGTTTAATTGATTGTTAATTTTTTTTTTATCAATTTGTTGCAAAATACTAATTTATATATTATTGAAACTGCAGCAACGAAAAACAAGAGAGAAAAGGAAAAAAAAAAACTTCTAGTTTCAAGCACGAAGCATGCTTTCACATCCTCCGAAAGCTCAACCGGTACAACCCAGATTTGTCGGATGGATATGTTATACCAAAGGAACCCCCTTACGAGAACGGTGAATCCCAACCTGGTAGTCAATCCCAGCATGGTGGATTCCAACACGATGGTTCTCCAGGTTCTCATTATTCTTCACCAGAAACAAACTCACACCTTCACCCAAACACTTTGGTGTATTAGTACATGGTAATTCTAATTTGAATGTTAATGGAATGGCTAATGTATAGGAAAGAGTCGGTGTAAAAAAAAAAAAAAAAGATCGAAAGGAAGCTCAAGATCCGCACAATCATTGACTTGACCTCGGTACGAGTTCAACCTTTAAGATTATTTTGAAAAACAAGAGAAGAATGATATTGATACACTAGTTATACGTAATACGATGGCTTCGGAAATGAAGAAAGGTCGGATCGTAAGGAAGTTGAAAGGAATATTTTTAATGCACACATGCGAGGAATTATGGGAATGGACACTTCCAAGATGAATCGGGGACAACTTCGATGTTGGCAAGATGAATTTGATGCACGGTTCAAACACGTAAGGCCCCGCAAAGGCCACCAAAGACACTGACGGGTCTTATTAGGGGAAGACGACATCCATGAGGAGGATATCGATAATGCATCACATTGGCATTGTTTTTTAAATTCATAACTTAGTTGTTAGTTTCATTTTTCTTTGTATCCTGTTTTTTAAATTAAAAGTAGTCATTTTAGTTTTAGTTTCAATTCAATCCTTACTTGTAATTTAAATTATCAAAGTACACGAATTAAACTATTGAAATAAAAGTACACAAATCAAACTACCGAAATAAAAGTACATGAATCAAACTACCGAAATAAAAGTACATGAGTGAAACTACCGAAATAAAAGTACACACGAGATAAAATTACACTAAAACGAAACTAAATCCTTTGAGGGTTTCTTCTTCCAAAATCAGCTCAGTAAGATCCTCCTTAGTATTAAATGTAAACTCTTTTTTTGAATTTTCTTTTCCATCATCCTGTAATCTCTTGCAGGCATACCCTATGTGGGTTGAGCTTATTTCATCAAATTATTATCTGGATAATGAATCCAGATTTCATCCCGTCGAGTTTCCTCGATTACCATATTGTGCAAAATGATGCAGGTAAGCATAATCATGTTCATTTTTATTGGTTTAAACAAACGACATGGTCCACAAATTATATGAAACTTTCTCTTCAAAATTCCAAATGCCCGTTCCACATCCTTCCTACACGCCATCTGTCTTTTGTTAAACAACCTTTGAGCACGCATATATTTCTAGTTTATAGATATATCATCGTAAGCTTGAACTAATTTTGACCACGCCGGATAAATTTCATCCGCCAGAAAATACCCCATGTTATAGTGATTGTCGTTGATGGTGAAATTGGCAGCTGCAGCATTTCCATACATCAAATCTTCGAACAACGGTGATTTGTGCAAGATATTGATGTCGTTGTTGCAACCCGAAAAAGGCCGAAGAAAGCATGCCATATCCAACAATCATAAGAAGCCATTGCTTCCAAAACCACGATTGGTTTTGTGTAGTGGCCCTTATACTGACCTTGCCAAGCATACAGACATCCATGCCACACCCAATGCATGCAATCAAGGCTACCTAACATTACATGAAAGCCTCTCTTCCTATTCTCAGCTAGTAGTCGATCAACATCATCTTGCATGGGTTATCTTTAAAAACGTGCACCAAGAGGGTTGACTACAGTTTGGAAAAACATTTTGATATTATCATATGCAGTTGTTTTGGACATACGAATGTACTCATCACAAGAATCCGCAGGAACACCAGAACCTATAATCCTAAGGGCTGCGGTGACCTTTTGTTCAGGAATATGCCCTCATATGTTTCATGCATCAAATTGATAGTTAAATTTAGGGTTTACCCGAAAAAGCTCTCCAATAACCCGCATGACCAAGTGTTATGGCATTCGGTGTCGACATTCAAAATCTTGATCAGAGTAGACACTTCTATTAAGAAAATAATCACATATCGTTTGTTCATGACCTTCCGCTTGGAATATCCATGTAAATCTTCTTCTCAATACATATCCTAGTTCTGAATCTCGTGGAACTTGCCTGGTGTATAATTGAAGCATTGCGTTGGTTCTGGATCTCTCACTGTATAAATCTGCATCCATTTGATCCAGATGCTGCATAAAATCTTCTTGTTTATGGAAAAATGTTTCCGCTAATAATTGAGTTTCTCCATTCTCCATAGCAGGATCCATAATGAATGAAGCTAATGAAAAGTAGATAGATATCTAATAAAAATTGGAAGATTCTGTTTGTAAAATAGAGAATGAAAGGTATTTGAGTGTGTTTATAATCTGTGGATTGAGGGTGTTTATATAGGTGCAAACGAAAAATAAGCATTGGTGGGACTAGGACTAGACCGGTACGCTCGGCTTATTGTCTTTGCGATAAATAATCTTCCCACCGCACAAAACTCGGTTTTCCCATCCACCTAACACCACAAAGTAGTTTATTTGCATAGTCCCATTAGACTTGCTCTTAGCCAGTAATTTTTCGAACTTAACCCGAAATTCCTTGAACAGCGTTCGATTAACTTATCTTGGACAACTCTCCAAAGAAATCCATGTACTGGTGTTGATGGTGGTTTTTAAACAAAGGGTAAAATCGTAAAACCCCAAATAACCTAATGTCACCAGTGACACATTTATTAGGACATTTAATGCATGTAGTCAGTAATTAATATGGGGTATTTTTTCAAATTAGGGTTACAACGAACAAAACCCTAATTCCCCTCCGTGCCAATGGAAAATCATGCCTCGCCACACCTAGCCCAAGCTAGCCCCCACCCGTGCCAATGGCAAATCATGCCAGCCATACCAAAATGCGCCAAAGCATGCCAACCATCTTTGGCCGCACATCGTGCCAATGGCAAATCATGCCATCCATACCTAGCCCAAGCTAGCCGCGCCATGCCAAATGCACTCGCCTTGGCCCAGCTATGCTAATCACACCACGCAAGCCAAACACACTTACCTTGGCCCTAGCCGCACCTTTCGTGCCAATGGAAAATCATGCCAACCACACCAAACGCCGCTAAAGCATGCCAACCATGTTAGCCGCACCTCGTGCTAATGGCAAATCATGCCAGCCACACCTAGCCCAAGCTAGCCGCACCTCTCGTGCCAATGGCAAATCATGTCGACCACACCAAACGCGCCAAAGCATGCCAACCATGCTAGCGCACCTCCGTGCCAATGGAAAATCATGCCGACCATATTTAGCCCGAGCTAGCCGCGCCATGCCAAATGCACACCTTGGCCCTAGCTACGCTAATCACACCACGCCAAGCCAAACACACTTACCTTGGCCCTAGCCGCACCTCTGTGCGATGGAAAATCATGCCGCCACACCAAACGCGCCTAAAGCATGCCAACCATGTTAGCCGCACCTCGTGTCAATGGCAAATCATGCCAACCACACCTAGCCCAAGCTAGCCGCACTCTCGTGCCAATGGAAAATCATGCCAGCCACACCAAACGCGCCAAATTATGCCAACCATGCTAGCCGCACCTCCGTGCCAATGGCAAATCATGCCAGCTACATTTAGCCCGAGCTAGCTGCGCCATGCCAAACGCACTCTGCCTTGGCCCTAGCTACGCTAGTCACGTCACGCCAAGCCAAGCACTCTTCCTTGGACCTAGACACGCCATGCCAAAATGGCGCCCGTGCCTAGGCTTGCAAACCATGCAACCTAGGCCAAATCGTCCACGCATGCCATTGGCACATGCCAACGCGCTCGCTGGTAGCTTTCCCTACCAGGACGCGACCCAAATTGGCCACGCATACCATTGGCACATGCCAACGCGCTCGCCGGGTAGCTTTCCCTACGGGGGACGCGATCCAAGTTGGCCACGCATGCCATTGGCACATGCCAACACGCTCGCTGGTAGCTATTCCTATCAAGGCGCGACCCAAGTTGGCCACACATGCCATTGGCACATGCCAACATGCTCGCTGGTAGCTTTTCCTACCAAGGCGCGACCCAAGTTGGCCACGCATGCCATTGGCACATGCCAACACGCTCGCCGGGTAACTTTTCCTACCAAGACGCAACCCAAATTGTCCACGCATGCCATTGGCACATGCCAACACGCTCGTTGGTAGCTTTTCTTACAGGACCATGGCCCTAATGGCCGAGCATGCCATTGGCACATGCCAACACACATCGCCGGTAGCTTTTCCTACCAAGACGCGACCCAAATTGGCCACGCATGCCGTTGGCACATGCCAACACGCATCGTTGGTAGCTTTCTTACCAGTGCATAGCCCTAATGGCCATGCGTGCCATTGACACATGCCAAACGCACACGCTGGTAGCTTTTCTTACCAGGCCACGGCCCTAATGGCCGAGCATGCCATTGGCACATGCCAACACGCATCGCTGATAGCTTTCTTACCAGGACATAGCCCTAATGGCCATGCGTGACATTGACACATGCCAAATGCACACGCTGGTAGCCTAACACGCAAAACCGTGCAACCTACCACCAAGGCATTCCACACACGCCATTGGCACTTGCCACACACGTCACCATGAGCCTCTGGCATTGTCACTTACATTCAACGTACAACCTACCACCAAGGCATTCCGCACATGCCATTACCACATGCCACACACGCCACTAGCGACTCGGAATTGCCACTTGCACTCAAGGTGCAACCCGCAAGAAAGGCATTCGCACATGCCACACGCGCCACTAGCGGCGCCACTTGCACTCAAGGTGCAACCAACACTCGAGACATCAACACAAACCGGGTGATGCTTTCCAGGGGTTTTGGTTTGGCGGTCATGACTTGCGGCGTACACTACGCTCACATTAAGAAATCGTGAATAGGAATAAAGCGGTCAAATAAATGAGGAAATAATGGTGAAAAACATTTTCACCCATAAACACCATGCGGTTATCACCTCCTCCCATTATTTCACCTTTACTCTCTTCCTTCATGAGGCCGAGTACGTTTCAATCTCGACTTGTATAAATAGGTCTTACCTATTTCCACCGGACAACAAGTCTCGGTCGGAGAGAAAATACAACACTCTTTAAAAGGAAACTTTGCAAGCTCTCCAAAAGCTTTCATCTCTTGCAAGCTTCCTAAGCTTTCACTTTCGATACAAGTCGAGATACTACTCTCCCGAGTATTCCGGTCTCAACACCTTTCTTTGCTTCCTCCCCAAATCAACCCTTCTCCTCCACTTTGTGACCAAGCAAGTCTGGAACGGCCATTTCTTGGTTTAGGCGGACTTGTATGAGATTGATCTCTCGAATCTATAAAGTGCTCACTTGCAGCACATTTGTTTAGGGTTTAAACCAGTTTCTCACTCACCTACCGAATTTACCGAAATCGGCAGAAACGATTTTCACCCATAAACAACTGGCTGAGGCCAAACCTTACATATTTATGTTTTGCTTCGACAACCATAAATAAAGAAGACACGTCAGGAATTGAAATTCAAGGAAACGAAAAGCAATTCAGTCCGTACTATCCAGGTGCAGTACTGCTAAGATGTTCCACCTTATTCAAAGCACTACTAATTAACAACACAAGGCTTATTCAAACTAAAAGAAAAGAAGAACACAGCTTAACAAGATTGTATCATCATCGAGGATGGACTTCAGAAACTGTAACTTCATTCACGCTCCATGTCCCTGCTTCACTGTTTGACTCGTTCTTCGCGATTCCTTGTTCTTCACTGTTGCTGCCTAGGGTTGGATGCCTCGTACTATCAGCCAAAAATGCAGGTTCTGAAGGTAAATCGGTAGTGATGGCCGAATAGGTGTTGAGCATTTGGATAACTGTCGGCATTGTGGGTCTATCTGCAACATTTTCTTGAACACATAGCAATGCGACATGGATGCATCTCACCGCTTCATTTCTAGAATATGTGTCCTTCAAAGTTGGATCTAATATTTCTATAGCAGATCCATCATTCCAATGTCTCCATACCTGCATCAGTTTCACCTCCGTTATATTATCCATTGCTTACACAAAAGTAGATTGAACGCAAAAAAAAAAAAAAAAAGATAATATTAACGGAAAATGGGTTATTTGTCCAAAAAATTTAAAACATGGTTCAAATGGACGAGTAAAAATTATTATGTGTGAAATGGACAAAAAAAAAATAAAAAGGATGAAACTGGATTCACCCTGGCTTAAACTTAAAAAAATAGCGAGGATGAAACTGGATGCATGTCGATGTAAATTAAAAATAAGAAAAAATATTTGAAAATGGGTAGGATGAAACAGTTGATTTATCACTACACCAAAACCAGGATTTTGTAACAGTGCAACCTGTCATGGTTTATTTTTCAGTCACAGATACACTGTGATAAGTCCTGCAACAGTTATAACTGTTATTAAATTTTGTATTCGTGATTATAATTAGGAATATTAAATTCTTTTATTAGTCACAATAATATTTGTTGACAATTTTACAGACAATCACAATTATGAATCAAAGTGATGATTCCACCCAAATATTTCACAACATCTAAAACAACCCCAAAATTATAACACTTTGAATTTTACTTGTCACTAATTTTCCCACATTTGTACAAACTAACAATTATATTTCATTTCTATAAATCAAAATATATTTTTCTTTTTCTTTTTAATTTTCTTAATATTAAAAAACATGATCAAGACCAAGTCAACAAGTCATGACTTTATAAAAATTTGACTTTGACATATCTGTTTCTTCCGAAGACAGTGAAAATTACCAGACACCCTTATCGGAATAACTGCAATAAAAATTTTGAAGATTGTGAAATGACCAGACTACCCTTTATCGGAAATAAGTAAAGTAAATATTACAGATCGTTAAAATGACCATATTACCCTTAATGGAAAAAGTGCAACAAAATATTATGCATCGTGAAAATGACCGGACTACCCTTATCGAAATAAGTGAAGTAAATATTCCATCTTTCGTGAAAATGACCATATTACCCTTAATGAAATTAGTGCAATAAATATTGTGGAAACTGTGAAAATGACCATACTACCCTTATCGGAAATAAGTAAAGTAAATATTACGGACTATGGAAATAACCATACAACCCTTATAAGAAATAAGTAAAGAAAATATTACAGAATCGTGAAAATGACCATCTTACCCTTACTAGAAATAATGGAGATTGTGAAAATGACCAAACTACCCTTATCGGAAATAAGTAAAGGAAATATTACATTTTGAAAAAGGCCATATTACCCTTACTGTGAAAATGACCATATTACCCTTACTAGAAATAAGTGCAATAAATATCATAGAGACTATGAAAATGACCAAACTACCCTTATCAGAAATAAGTAAGGTAAATATTACATACTATGGAAATGATTATTTTACCCTTCTTCGAAATAAGTGTAATAAATATTCGGAGACTATGAAAATGACCATGGAGACTACCCTTATCATGAATAAGTAAAGTAAAATATTACCGGATTGTGAAAATGACCATATTACCCTTACTAGAAATAAATGCAATAAATATCATGGAGACAATAAAAATGACCAAACTACCCTTTTCAAAAATAAGTAAAGTAAATATTATTGGAAATAAGTAAAATAAATATCGAAAATGACCATATTACCCTTACTAGAAATAAATGCAATAAATATCATGGAGACTATGAAAATTACCAAACTACCCTTATCAAAAAATAAGTAAAGTAAATATTATGAAATAAGGACTATGAAAATGACCACTTTACCCTTATTGGAAACATATGCAATAAATATTATGGAGACAGGGAAAATTACCAAACTACCCTTATCAAAAATAAGTAAAGTAAATATTACATACTATGAAAATGACCACTTTACCCTTATTGGAAACATATGCAATAAATATTATGGAGACATGGAAAATGACCAGACTACCCTTATTGGAAATAAGTAAAATAAATATTACAGACTGTAAAAATGACCATATTACCCTTACTGGAAATTAGTGCAATAAATATTATTTAGAGTGTGAAAATGACCAGACTACCCTTATTAAAAATAAGTAAAGTTAATATTTCACACTGTGAAAATGACCATATAACCCTTACTAGAAATTAAAGCAATAAACATCAGGGAGACTATAAAATGACCAAACTGCCCTTATCAAAAATAAGTTAGTAAATATTATAGTATGTGAAAATGACCATTTATCCTTACTGGAAATAAGGTTAATAAATGTAATAGAGACTGTGCAAATGACCAAACTACCCTTATCGAAAATAAGTAAAGTAAATATTACAAACTATAAAATGACCATATTACCCTTAATGGAAATTAGTGTAATAAATATTATGGAGACTGTCAAAATGACCAGATTATCGTTATAGGAAATAAGTAAAGTGAATATTATAGAAAGTGAAAATGACCATACTGCCCTTACTGGAAATAAGTGTAATAAATATTCTGGAGACTATGAAAATGACCGAGACTACCCTTATCGAAATAAGTAAAGTAAATATTACAGCATGCTGAAAATGACCATATTAAATAAATACAATAAATATCATGGAGACTATAAAAATGACCAAACTACCCTTATCAAAAATAAGTAAAGTAAATATTCAGATTATGAAAATGACCACTTTACCCTTATTGGAAACATATGCAATAAATATTATGGAGACAGGAAAATTACCAAACTACCCTTATCAATAATAAGTAAAGTAAATATTATGAGACTATATGAAAATGACACTTTACCCTTATTGAAACATATGCAATAAATATTATAGAGATCAAAAATAAGTGAAAATGACCAAACTACCCTTATCGGAAATAATTAACGTAAATATTTAGATCGTGAAAATGACCATATATTACCCTTATCGAAATTAGTGCATTAAACATTATGGAGATGTCAAAATGACCAGACTATCCTTTTATGAAATAAGTCAAGTAAATATTATAGTTCCGTGAAAATGACCATTTTACCCTTACAGAAATAAGGTTAATAAATGTAATGGAGACTGCGATAAGGGTAAAATGGTCATTTTCTACGACTATAATATTTACTTGATTTATTTCCTATAAGGATAGTCTGGTCATTTTCTTTGTCACCATGAATTTATTGCACTAATTTTTAGAAGGGGTAATTTGGTCATTTTCACCGTCAGTGATATTTACTTTACTTATTTTCGATAAGTGTAGTATGGTCATTTTCACTATATCCATAACATTTATTGCATTTATTTCCCTAAGGGTAAAATGGTCATTTTCACTGATAATACTACCTACTTTACTCATATCCGAAAAAGGTGGTCTGGTCATTTTCACAGTCTCCATAATATTTATTGCACTTATTTCCAATAAGGGTAGTATGGTAATTTGATATTTATTGCACTTATTTCGAATAAGGGTAGTTTGGTCATTTTGACAGTTTCCATAACATTTATTGCACTTATTTCCCCTAAGGGTAAAATGGTCATTTTAGCAGACTGTAATAATTACTTTACTCATATCCGATAAGGGTGGTCTGGTCATTTTTACGGTCTCCAAAATATTTATTGCAATTACTTCCAGTAAGGGTAAAATAGTCATTTTCACAGTCTATAATATTTACTTTACTTATTTCCGATAAGGTTAGTATGGTCATTTTAACTGTCTCCATGATATTTATTGCACTAATTCCTATTAAGGGTAATATGGTCATTTTCACTGTCTGTGTGATATTTATTGCACTTATTTCTAGTAAGGGTAATATGGTCATTTTCACAATATCCATAACATTTATTGCATTTATTTCCCCTAAGGGTAAAATGGTCATTTTCACAGACTGTACTACTTACTTTACTCATATCCGAAAAAAGGTGGTCTGGTCATTTTCACAGTCTCCATAATATTTATTGCACTTATTTCCAATAAGGGTAGTATGGTAATTTTCACCGTCAGTGTGATATTTATTGCACTTATTTCGAATAAGGGTAGTTTGGTCATTTTGACAGTTTCCATAACATTTATTGCACTTATTTCCCCTAAGGGTAAAATGGTCATTTTAGCAGACTGTAATAATTACTTTACTCATATCCGATAAGGGTGGTCTGGTCATTTTTACGGTCTCCAAAATATTTATTGCAATTACTTCCAGTAAGGGTAAAATAGTCATTTTCACAGTCTATAATATTTACTTTACTTATTTCCGATAATGTTAGTATGGTCATTTTAACTGTCTCCATGATATTTATTGCACTAATTCCTATTAAGGGTAATATGGTCATTTTCACAATTTGTAATATTTATTTCACTTATTTCCGATAAGGGTAGTATAGTCATTTTCACTATCCCAATGATATTTATTGCACTAATTCCTAGTAAGGTTAATATGGTCATTTTCACTGTCTGTGTGATATTTAGTGCACTTATTTCTAGTAAGAGTAATATGGTCATTTTCACAATCTGTAATATGCAGAAATAGGGTTTTTTTAAGGTTTCGTAGAATATCTCGAAGGAATCTTACCTGTAAATGGATGGATTCGTCGTTCTTACCGAATTTCTGACTTAGAGTAGTCAACTCGCGGCCAGGTTTCGATCTCGGATCCTGGTACGCATACAATATACTGTAGTAGGGTTTTTTTAAGGTTTCGTAGAATATCTCGAAGGAATCTTAATTGTAAATGGATGGATTCGTCATTCTTACCAAGTTTCGACTTAGAGTTGTCAACTCGCGGCCGAGTTTCGATCTCGGATCCCGGTACGCATACAATATACGTAAAAGGGTTTTTTTAAGGTTTCGTAGAATATCTTGAAGGAATCTTACCCCGTAAATGGATGGATTCGTCGTTCTTACGAAGTTTCGACTTAGAGTAGTCAACTCGCGGCCCCGAGGTTTCGATCTCGGAGCCCGGTATGCATACAATATCTGAGAAATAGTTTTTTTTTTTTAAGGTTTCGTAGAATATCTCGAAGGAATCTTACTCAGAAATGGATGGATTCGTCATTCTTACCAAGTTTTTGACTTAGAGTTGTCAACGGCGGCTGTGTTTCGATCTCGGATCCCGATACGCATACAATATACGTAAATAGGTTTTTTTTTAAGGTTTCGTAGAATATCTCAAGGAATCTTACCCGTAAATGGATGGATTCGTCATTCTTACCAAGTTTCGACTTAGAGTTGTCAACTCGCGGCGTTTCGATCTCGGATCCTGTACGCATACAATATACGTAAAAGGGTTTTTTTAAGGTTTCGTAGAATATCTTGAAGGAATCTTACCGTAAATGGATGGATTCGCTCGTTCTTACGAAGTTTCGACTTAGAGTAGTCAACTCGCGGCCGAGGTTTCGATCTCGGAGCACGGTATGCATACAATATACGTAAATAGGTTTTTTTTTTAAGGTTTCGTAGAATATCTCGAAGGAATCTTACCTGTAAATGGATGGATTCGTCATTCTTACCAAGTTTTTGACTTAGAGTTGTCAACTCGGCGGCTGGGTTTCGATCTCGGATCCCGATACGCATACAATATACGTAAATAGGTTTTTTTTTAAGGTTTCGTAGAATATCTCAAGGAATCTTACCCGTAAATGGATGGATTCGTCATTCTTACCAAGTTTCGACTTAGAGTTGTCAACTCGCGGCCGTGTTTCGATCTCGGATCCTCGGTACGCATACAATATACGTAAATAGGTTTTTTCTTAAGGTTTCGTAGAATATCTTGAAGGAATCTTACCTGTAAATGGATGGATTCGTCGTTCTTACGAAGTTTCTGACTTAGAGTAGTCAACTCGCGGCCAGGTTTCGATCTCGGAGCCGGGTATGCATACAATATACAGAAATAGGTTTTTTTTTAAGGTTTCGTAGAATATCTTGAAGGAATCTTACCTGTAAATGGATGGATTCGTCATTCTTACCAAGTTTTTGACTTAGAGTTGTCAACTCGTGGCCAGATTTTCGATCTCGGATCCTGGTATGCATATACAATATACAGAAATAGGTTTTTTTTTTTTAAGGTTTCGTAGAATATCTTGAAGGAATCTTACCTGTAAATGGATGGATTCGTCATTCTTACCAAGTTTTTGACTTAGAGTTGTCAACTCGCGGCCAGGTTTCGATCTCGGATCCAGTACGCATACAATATACGTAAATAAGTTTTTTTTTTAAGGTTTCGTAGAAGATCTTGAAGGAATCTTACCTAGAGTTGTCAACTCGCGGCCAGGTTTTTGACTTAGAGGTGTCAACTCGCGGCCAGGTTTCGATCTCGGAGCCTGGTTTGCATACAATATGCAGAAATAGGGTTTCTTTAAGGTTTCGTAGATTATTCCGAAGGAATCTTACCTGTAAATGGATGGATTCGTCGTTCTTACGAAGTTTCTGACTTAGAGTAGTCAACTCGCGGCCAGGTTTCGATCTTGGATCCTGGTACGCATACAATATGCGTAAATAGGATTTTTTAAGGTTTCGATCTTGGATCCTGGTCAAAACCGATATGTTTCTTCTTCGATTCATCCAAGTGAGAAACTCGGGTCTAACTCTAGTAACTTCGAACCTAGGATGCTCAAATATGATATATTTCTTCTTGATTCATCCAAATGAGAAACTCTGGTCTAACTCTAGTAATCTTCGAACTCGGGATGTTCAAAACCGATAAATTTCTTCTTGACTCATCCAAATGAGAAACTCAGTCTAACTCTATTAGTCTTTGAACTCGGGATGTTCAAAACTCGATATATTTCGTCTCCAGTTCATCCAAATAAGAAACTTGGGTCTAACTCCGTAATCTTTGAACTCGGGATGTTCAAATATAATATATTTCTTTTGATTCACCGAATGAGAAACTCAGTCTAACTTTAGTAATCTTAACATGGGATGTTTTCGAATCCGATATATTTCTTCTCCGTTCACCCGAATGAGAAACTCAAGTCTAACTTTAGTAATCTTGAACCTAGGATACTCACATATGATATTTTTATTCTTCACTTCATCCAAATGAGAAACTTAGGTCTAACTCTAGTAATCTTCGAACCCGAGATGTTCAAAACTCGATATATTCCGTCTCCATTTCATCCAAATAAGAAACTTGGGTCTAACTCAGGTAATCTTTGAACACGGGATGTTCAAATATAATATATTTCTTTTCCGGATTCACATGAATGAGAAACTCAGTCTAACTTTAGTAATCTTAACACAGGATGTTCGAATCGATATATTTCTTCTCCCAGTTCTTCCGAATGAGAAACTCGGTCTAACTCTATTAATCTTCGAACCTAAAATGCTCAAAACCGATATATTCCATCTTCGTTCATCCGAATGAGAAACTCGTGTCTAACTCTATTAATCTTCGAACCTAGGATGCTCAAAACTGACATGTTTCTTCTTCAGTTCATCCAAGTGAGAAAATGCACCACCTAATTTAAACCTAGCATTTTTAGGGGCGACCCCAAAAGAATTAGGGGCGACATAAAAGACAAAATAGGTTGAAAATACTTGTATACCCCTTCATAATCGGTAGTTTAGGTTTTTTTTTAGCTACCGATTGTAAAATCTCATTTTTGGGGAAACTCTATATTCGGTAGTTATATGAACTATTTTGACTACCGATTATAGGCTCAACCAAATTAGAAAAATAGAGGATTTTTGCAAAATCTCATTTTGGGGCAACTCAATATTCGGAAGTTAGATACCTTCATTTACTACCGATTTATAGGCTCAACCAATGCAAGTTGAAAAGCTCGGTGCGGGGATGGACGTGGTATGAATACAATGTCGACGCTTATACGTGGGTCAGGGGGTCAGGGCGTAGCCTCCCGAATCCGTTTTTTTTCGGGGGAAAATAGAATTTCGATCCGTTTTTGCAAAATCTGATTTTGGGGCTACTCTATATTCGGTAGTTACATGAACTATCTTGACTACCAAATATGGTTGGATATTTGCAAAGAGAGTCACTGTATAATCGGAAGTCATGATAACTCTTCCTTTCTTACCGATTATAGGCTCAACCAAAATTCCCAAAAAAAGGATTTTCGCAAAATCTCATTTTGGGGCTACTCTATATTCGGGAGTTAAATAACCTAAATTCCCTACCGATTATGGTAGCATTTTTGCCAAAGGTCTAATTTAATCGGGAGTCAAGATAACTTTATTTACTATCGATTATAGGATAGTCAAAATTCAAAAGATAAAGGATTTTATTTTGGAGATATTTTATATTCGGAAGTTATACAAACTAAATTGACTCCCGATTGTTGATTAACTACCGATTGTATAGTTATCTACCGATTGTAAAGGGTAGTTTGGGATTAAAAAAAAAAACGCCCCGTAAATAACCTACCGATTGTGAAATAACCTACCGATTATGACAGTTTTTGTCATTTTGTGTCGTCCCTAATTCTTTTGGGTCGCCCCTAAAGACCCCGGGAATTTAAAACATAGAGAGACGTCCAATGAATTTGTTTGTGACACGTGGGTAGAAGTTGACCATTAGATTTTGGAACCAATCAAATGGGTGTCGAAGAGAATAGTCATCCAGCTCTACCGCATCAGAACTAGAGTGGTCTATATGAGGTTAGATGAGAGAGAAAATGAAACTAAAACCTAAAATGTCTCTCCTTCTCCGCCTCTCCCTCCCTTCTTCTCGTTCGACCGAAACCCTAGGACAGTTACTTTTCGACCGAAGACCTAACACACCAAATCGACCCGAGTGAAACCCTAGCACTATCGAAGTATAATTATTGCTCTCGATCTAGTTTTCTTCGAATCTCTTTTTAATTTCATGAAATAATTATTGTTTTCTCCGAATAATTTCATGAAATTGATTGAAGATGAAGAAGAAAAGTGGAAACTTCTCTTTCGACCGAAACCCTAACACACTAAATCGAAGTAGAGTTATTACTACCGGTCTACTTCTCTTCGAATCATTTATAATTTCATGAAATTATTGTTGTTTTTCTCCGAATAATTTCATGAAATTATTTGAAGATGAAGAAGAAAATAGAAACCCTAACTTCATCGGTGTTAGAGATAACAAGATTTCTACGTATATTGTGAAGAAGAGGAGATAGGTTGCCAACCTTTATGTTCATTTTGATACGTCTTTTCCATTTCAGATCTATGAAATTTATACTCGTGTTTGTTTTTGATATCCATTTACAAAATCATGGAAGTTACGGTCGATTATGAAGGTATTAGTGTTTTAAGTTATTGGTTTGTAGTCTTTTCACAGTATTCTCTTTGTTGATTTATGAAGCTTTTGTTATGATTTTTTTTTCCTTATGTTCTTAGTATTTTCTTGCTTCATGTTAATGACTAACAGAAGAAATGGGTTGTTGATATGGATTTTTATTTGTTTTTGTTCCTCTTTAATTTTTTGTATCTTTGTTTTTTTTTTTTTTTTTTTAGCTTCAATAAAAGAAAATTTTATAGGTTAGGTCTTTGGATTTTGTTATTGATTTGATTTAGTGTCAGTGTATTGGTTTTGATTATGAAGAAAATGGAAGCCTAATTTTATTGGCTTTTATGATTTTCTGGACACTTGCACTTGAATCTACTAGTGCCTAGATCTGGGTGTAAACTGTAAAGGTATATTTTTTACTGAGCTTGTTTGTATAATGTTAGAGGTGATGGAGTTTTGGTGGATTTACAAGTTAATGTATAACTGATAATTGGTTTGGTTGTATTTCTTTCTGGTGTATCTTGTATGTGTCTTTGAGATATTAGTCATATTGATCTTGATTTCATTGCATTTTGGTGCAGGTGAAGCCATATGAAAACAGTCCATCTAGAGTCCGTTTCTCAATCCATAGTGGGAGATGTAGCTGCAGTTCCAGTCATGCGGGTACATACCGCAGACTTGAAGCTACTTTTGCCTAACTCCCATTGGGTATATTCCCTCTCATACATTGGAATATAAGCATAACTCGTTAATTGTTGTCGCATTTATAATCTTCCGAAAGGTAACATAATTTGGTTTGTGTGCATTTCGAGTTGATTGGTCGGTGCATAGGATCAAAGATATGGGTAATAATGAAGGGTGACAAGGAGTTGGTTGGAACCCTTGATTAAAGAAGTTGGCCCCGATGGAGAAGAGGTAAAGGCTGGTTCGACCGGAATTTGCTTGAATTCATTATTGTTGATTTTGAAACTGTTGGAAACTTTCAATCCTTGATTATAGGTGATTGAAGTGTTACTTGCACTTTTGAGAGGAGGTTGAATATGCTTTTATTAAGAACGTCAAAAGGCGTATGACTCCACAACCAATGAAAATTCGTGCGAGATATTGAAATGAAATTATTTCAGAGGTTTGATGGAGTTCTCCATATTAAGGTATTCTTTGGGATCCTTTAAACTTTGTTATTCTTTGATGTACTTATCGACATGGTGCTAGATATCATAGTTCCTAAATGTGGTATAACTTTAGAATATTAAATATTTATATCATTGTTGATTTGCGTGAAGCGATGAGGAAAGTCGAAGCTTCGGGTAATGATGACTTATCCGATTAAAATCAAACTGGTTATGGAGCTCATTGGTTTAAAGCTAGAGCATATCCCGTCGGTGGTGATGATGACTGTCCATAATCCTGCAAATGGTGGTGTACAGATAGAGCATATCCTGTCAGTGGTTTAAAGCTTCAAAGTGAATTTGGACATCTAGATTGTCTATGGAAGATTCTCAACAATGAATTGATGGCTGAACCTTGCTTCTCAATTGAGCGAGTTAGTTAGCGATCAAAGACATAAATGGTGAAGTATGTCGGGTAAAATTCTAGACCGTATGAATAATTTTGAACTTTTTTGTTAGGTTTGTAAAAGAATTTCAGATTGAGCATTAATTTAGTGCTGAAAATGTCGACTTCTTTGCAGGTGCTGATGGTAAGAAAGGTGGTTAGTGTGGATCAGTAATGATAAAAACTTCTAGCTACCTCTTTTTACAATTGAAGATTCAGGACAATCTTTATAAGCCTACTCATGTCGAAGAGGTGAGATTATCTAACAAGCCGTTTATAAGTGAAAAGATGTTCGAGTTTTTTGTTTTCTAATACTAATCGCCTATATTTTCGGTGAAAATTATGCATGGAATATTAATGAAGAGAACTATCTATACTATTGAAGATGCAATCTCAAATATATGCCACATGAAATTTTCGTAGGTAGAAGAGGAGCAAAGGAAGAAGAGTCCGACGATGGTGAGGCCCCCGAGATAACGCTATGAGAAGCAATCGATGGCTAGGTGTTTTAATTCTTTGGATTTCCGTTCTTTCGGATACCGGTTGATGCGATAGAGGTATCATTTACTCCCCCGTAGTAGGCCTCTATTATTATGCGACTCATTTAGTACTTGTACGCGTACAATTGTTATGAACATAGTCAACCCCATTAAGCCGATATAAGTGTTTCCGTTGCTATAACATCTTGAAGACAACCTTTATATACTCACAACTAGAAAAATACACTCAATTAAGTAATGCATTCCTTTACTCACTCGAATGCGCCTAATTCTTATCTACTAGAAATCTTAATCCATTTGTTGTCTCCTTAACCCCTAGATCTTGTTGTTTCCTGGATGTGTTTCGTTCTCTTTGTGTTCCTTGTTGGTTAGCTTGTAGGTATACTATACTCATAGCACATAATGGTTAGCTTGTATGTATACTATACTCTCATAATCGAACCTCACCGAATAGCACATAATGTCTAGCTTAAAATAGAAGAATTATCGTTTCGAAATATCTTGATAAGTTGGTCTATTATTTCGTTCTCTTTGTGTTCCATGTTGGCATTGTTAAATTGTTACCGAACGATATCTCGGCGTGTTTTGTGTAGGATTCATGAAGAGAATGATATCTCAAGATTGTTTGGAGCGTAGATGTGGATAATAACAGATTGGATTGCAAATTGAGAAATGTATTAATTTTAGCAAATTGAGAATGTATGGATCTCAAAGAAATGGTAAATTGAGAATATATGTATTGCAGCAGCCTGTGTTTCGGGTTAAATTGTATTACATACCAGAACGGAAGTCCAGGTCCATGATGGTGACTTGTACTGCAGCCTTTAAAGCGGGAAGCCCGTGTCCATCATAATGACCGGGCTACCCATATTTTTTTATTTGTTATTAGAAAATTGTCACGGTTAACTGTGACAAGAAATTGTGACAAAAGAGAACACGTGTCACCATCACTGTGTTGTTATAAATGAAAGTAACAGTTTAAATGTTACAGTAATCGGGATAAAAAAGACAGGTGTCTCTAAAGTAGTCGTTGCTAAATTATTGTAACACTTATATGTGTTACGATAACCGTGACGAAATGGGACACGTGTCCCTGGCCGAAATGTTGTAGTGATGGTGTAACAGTTAAAACCGTTAAGATAAATGTGACAAATATGACACGTGTCGCAATCATAAAATTAGGTCAATTGTGACTATTAATTATTGTAACGCTTTTTAAATGTGACTGTATCTGGCGATTGTCACAGATAAAACCGTCACAAAACGCCATCACAATTATTAATAACGGCCTAATTGTCACAGGCTATACCCGTTGCAAATTTAATAAGTAACAGGTATAGCCTGTGACAAAATTCCTGATTTGGTGTAGTGTATATCCTGGCTATTTTTATATTTTTGTCCATTTAAACAAATTATCAAAATCTAAATGTCTTTTTCACACAGGATTATTGATTTTGGTCTTTTTAATCAATTTTATGTATTATTAATTGGTACTCACATAGCTTAGGAGGTCCCGAGCGATTTCTGACTTATGAAAACCGTTGTTCCCCCGTCCGCTAAGAATCTCTAAAACTAAAACACCAAAACTAAAAACGCCCTGATTTCACGAGAATTTTCCATGCATTACATACTCCGGAGCCATGTAGCCACTGAAATCCCAACACCCGACCAAATAGGAATATCAGAATAAGTTTTTCATATTGTTATAAACAGTATATGCTCAAGGAGTCGAAGTTTATATATGCTTACTGCGTTCCAACTATTCTTTTTGTACTTGCTTGAGTTTGGTCAAGCACAAAAAGCCTAGCCATGCCGAAATCTGCAATTTTGGGATTCATGTCCTTATCGAGCAATATATTGCTAGCTTTGAGATCCCGATGGATGATCTTAAGTCGAGACTCCTCATGAAGATAGACAAGTCCTGTTGCAACCCCTTTTATTATCTTGTACCGTCTTTTCCAATCCAGTTGTGCACATTTTATTGGGTCTACACACATTCATCCGACCCAAAAAAAAAACAAACTTTGAATCTAAAAAAGTATCTATGAATCAAATAACGATACACAGAAGTAGAGTGGGAGGCAAACCGAATAAGAATTTGTCAAGGCTTGCATTAGGCATGAATTCATAGATGAGTAGCTTTTCTTCACCAGCGAGACTGAAACCAACAAGCTTCACAAGATTTCTGTGTTGAAGTTTAGCTACTAATGTAACTTCATTTTTAAACTCTTGGTCACCTTGTCCTGAATTTTCCGATAGCCTCTTTACCGCTATATGTTGCTCGTCTGATAGTGTACCCTGAGGAGATAAAACGAAACCAATAAGTAAAAGTTCTAGTTACAATATATATGGGGAATTTATAGCTTTATTTTACATGCGTTACATATGTTTCGTACCTTGTATACAGGGCCAAACCCACCTTCTCCGAGTTTATTAGCTTCAGAGAAATTATTTGTTGCAGAACTTATTGTGTTGAAGTTGAATTGCAAAGATTCTGCACTTTGAATCTCCTCATCAACATCTTCATCAGCAAAACAACAGTAAATATAGTGGGAGCGCAAATTATTAAGATGTTCTAATTTGGTTAAGTTATCAAACCAGTCAAAAAACTCTGCCCGTCTTTTTTTTTTCCTCTGGAAACAGAAGAACCAAATGAAAATGGCACAAAGTGCTGCAATAACTGCCGGGACAACTATACTCACAACAAGTATGGATGATTTATTACCATTTGCTGCACGAATACAAGCATTTCTCAATCAGGCACAGACTGTAAATATGAATACACAGTCTGAATGAATATTATCACATAACAAAGAAGTGCTACTTACCGTCCGGTGTGGTTGTGTTGGTTGAAGATGGCGGGGATATGAGAGGTACCGGTGCAGGAGAAGATAACGGAGGTGGTGAGAGATTATTTGCAGGTGGAAATAAATCATAAATTTCAAATCTCACAATAAAACTAGGTCTGAGAATCTGTCCACCCTGTGACGCCCCGGTAAGATTTAGTAATTCAGATACAGTTAGATTAAGACCCTGATTACAATCACTTGATGATATATCTTCAGTACACTGTACGTATCCATATATATTTATACTATCTGTAAAAGGTGTTTTACCAGCAGCAAATTTGGTTGAACCATTACTAGACACAACTTTTTTTAATAAACGTTTCATGAAATTACTTAGAATTGGTCTAAACTGATCTGGATTAGAAATATTTCTAGTATTCGCTAAATAAGCAGCTGGTCTATCTCGCCTAATACCAAAGTAAGAATTATTCGAATACGTTACCATACATATATCATACCAAATAATTGCTAGTTTAGAATTTGGACATCTATAATCTTCTTTAATCCCTTTGGTACCGACTTTGACGCAATTTTGACACACATCAACCGGAACATCACCTCGACACTGGAATGATCCGTAAACAGTATCCAGATTTCGGCCAACGGTGGCATTATAGTATCCATTTTTTATGGATGATTGTCCGGCTAAGGACAGCGAAGGGAGAAGACGGTTGAGATTTGTTTGAAATGTGCCGTTACTAGTGTAATTATCTGGTGAACATATATGCAAACGATACTGTTGTGCTTGTGCAGTTGGGTATTGTATGATCAGGAAGTTGGAAAGAGAGAACAATGAGTAGATGAAAATTGTAAACACATGGTTAGAAGTAGAATGACCCATGTTTTTGTTTCGGATGATCAACTTTTAAAAAATTTCGTTTTGTATTAATAGACAAGCAGTATCTTCATGAAACCCGGTTTGGCTAATAAATTCTGTGAAGACTACAAAAATCATTTCTAACCACAAGTTTCAACGTATGATTTAAGTTGCAGAGTGGATCAGTCATATTTGTGCAAAAGACTTTGGGTCAAGTAATTAATTTGGACATATTCCTTCTTATTTTTGTCAGACAGCTGGGGACATATTCCTAGTTACTGTTCTGTCATCTTGAATAAGAGTTGCTCATTCTTTGTGCACTTAAATTTGGTTTTAAATCTAATCTTTTTTTTTTTATGGCAGTTACGCCAAAGGTATTAGTTCATCCAGGGATCCGTAAAGAATTCTTTTTTTTTGGAGACTCGTGTGGACCTGTTACTTGGGTGTTTTTTTTTTGGATCCTTAAAGAATTTGGTGTAGACGAGTTTCTTTGGGTGTGACGAGTTTCTTTGGGTGTGCTTTGTTTAACCAATGTGGAAAAAGATTAAAGATTTGAGTTGGACTGGTCCGAAGATCGATGTTAATTAAGCCCCTTTCTCCTAGTTAACTTTCTTAAGAAATTGTTCTTTTATGAGTATATCATTATTGCTTTAAGTTAGCTATAATGTGTCTCCCTTGTTCTTTTGGAGTATTTGGATTCACATGAGTAAGTTTACCTTTGATTTTTTATTTTTGATCAGTAAAGAATCAGTGATGACGAGATTCAAATTCAAATCACCTATATCATCACCCAATGATCACCGTGTAACTTATATCCAGGGGCTGGTTTGGCTTATATTCTACGAAGACCAAGAAATCATTACTAACCACAAGCTTGAACGTACTGTATGATTTAAGTTTTAGTGGATCAGTTACATTTTTGCAAAAATCATGAGTGATGAGTCAAGTTAATTTGGACATATTCTTAGTTTTTGTTTGATCTGACAGCTAGGGTCTTGGGGACCAATAATGTTTGATCCACCGCGATTAAATAGATTTCACCGCCTAAAACAAAAACTGTGGGTCCCACAGTTGAAAAAAAAACCGACCCCTACCATTACTAACCAGGGCTGTCTCACTCGGGATTCACTCCCGGTATTTTTAGGCGGTCAACGTAGCATTATTGCTTGGGGACATAGTTCGTTTTCATGTTCACGTTGCAAGCAGTACGAGAGGGTCCCAAAGAAAGAGAATTCACAGAAGAAATTTCAAAGGAATCGTGAGAAGAGACACCAGCTATCTTTTTCAAGGATTAATTGGGCCCCAAAAAATAATTAAGGGCCCTGGCCAATTTATACGCACATCAAAATTTACAGGGGTTCCAAAACTAGATGAAAGTACTATTTTACCCTTTCCGAAATAATAAAAATTTAAAACCTAATAATCCTTAATTTAAAATCTCCCAAATCAGCCAAAACTAGATGAAGTACTATTTTACCCTTTCCCAAATAATAAAAACTTAAAACCTAATAACCCTTAATCTAAAATCTCCCAAATCAGAAAACCAAAATCCTCCCCTCCGACACCTGACTCCCATCTCTCTCCCCATTAATGACACCCGAAGAAAAAAAATTCTTCAATTGATTTCATCGTCGTAATCTTCGATTTAAAAATAAAAACCCCTTAATTTAATTCACGTCTCGTTTAATTTGGTGGGTTACTTTCAAATTAGGTTTTCCAAGCGAAAAATTGCGATTCATGATTATAGGGTCGTCATATCGATAGGTTTATACCCTAACGACTTTTTATCTGCATGTTTTTTTAATGAAAAATCGTCAACGTGCAAAATGTAGGAGATAACGACCCTAATTCTGGGTTTTATGATTAACGGCCTAGGTTAGAGTCGTTAGTGTTTTATGGGACCATTGACGATCCTTCAATGACGACTTGTTTTTATATAATAACGACTCTCTATGGACAAAAAACCACCTCTCTGTCCAAAAAATACGAGAGCATCGTCATCTTTTTACTTAGGGTCATCATTTGATATTTGAGAATCGTCACCATATATGCATAGATTAGTTAACGTTAATCTTCAACTGTAATTTGTGGGTCGTTAGGTGGTGTCCTAGGATCGTTTAGCCATTTTAGTTTACTAATAGGTTAGTTAACGATTATATACTGCATATGGTCGTTTGTAAAATCGTAGGGTCGTTTGTACCAAAAATGTGTAGTATATAATCGTTAGTTTACTAATAGGTTAGTTTACGACCACAAATATGTAAGTTAAGAGTCGTTAGGATAAATAGCTAAATTGTAACTGACCCTAATTCGAAAAAAATAATTATAACGACTCTAAATGACCTAAAAAGGGAAGTCGTCAATATTTTCAAAATTGATTGACGATTTTTCATAACTGCATATTAGAGTCGTCAATTTTTTCAAACTTGAATGACGATTTTTCATAACTGCATATTAGAGTCGTTTATTTTTGTGATAAATAACTAACGACTCTTAAGGGTCGTCAGTTTATTATACTCCCGACCTAACGACCCTCACTCTGAGCTGTTGCATAGTGACCATGAATCGGCCACTTGGAGCACCATTCATACAATTACAAGAGTATAGGAAGTTTACATGATTGTTTTGAGCTTCGCGTTCTTCATTTTGATGGTTGGTTCAAATAACCCTAAATTTTCCCAGAAAACTCACTTTCTTCTTCTCCACACCACAAAAAACAAAAAATTTCTTTTATCAAAATTTTATCCTTAAATCTGATTTTAATCTAACTAAACTAATTAATAACTAATCAACACAATTAACACTAATCATTAGGGGTAGTTTAGCCATTTTAAAAAAAATAGGATAAGGGGTAACCCCCAATTACTATTTTATAACCTTTTTTTTGTCATGTAGCTAGGGGCCCTGATTATTTTCCTGGGCCCCTAATTTATTTTTTTGATCTTTTTCATGTTCTTTTCTTCTTAGAGCATCCACAATCGTGAGTATAACCAAATTTTTTGGTAAAAAGCAGAGCCAATGGAGACGGACTAAAGACCAAAGACCGGACTATAACCAAAACCCAGACCATATTTAGTCTTTAGTCTGGTCTTTAGTCGGGCGTAAATTAAAGTTGCGCCTGATGGGGCGTAACTCAAAGTTACGCCCGAATTAAAAAAAAAAAAAAAAATGGGACGCATTTTGGAGTTGCGCCTGATTGGGGCGTAACTCAAAGTTGCGCCGACCAAATTTTAGCCTCCTCCTTTGCGTTACTACACGGACTAAACCCAAATTTTGGTTTTTTTTTTGCTCTTTGGTTATGATCGCACCACTGC
The DNA here is from genome assembly GCA_023531295.1 of Papaver armeniacum. NCBI lineage: Eukaryota > Viridiplantae > Streptophyta > Magnoliopsida > Ranunculales > Papaveraceae > Papaver > Papaver armeniacum. Next base: position 178,307 of record JAJJWW010008175.1, read on the forward strand.
AGTTGCTCTTAGCGTCTACTTTCTCTTATGTACGGTCGTTCACCTTCCACTACTTCCATTCTTCTTTCCAGCTCTGCGTTAGTCCCATAATTGTTCACCACCTAGGCAAATACTGTATGAATATTAGATGACCTGGTGATGAGTTTTAATTTAGTTTTTATTTAAAGAAAAATTAGGGTTTATTTTGGTTTTTGGAAAAGAGTAGAATTTAAGTTGATTGTTAGTAGATATAATCGACTTCTTGTTACTTTCTCTTATTTTCGATCTTAAACTCATTGTAACCTTGAAATCCCATTAATGAAAAGGTTCCTTGTTTATCGAAAAAAAAAAAAAAAAAAAGTGTAGTATAATTTAGAAATGATTTATTTCTCAAACTATACCATAGATATTCGTAAATTTAATATATTTTAAAAATATTTCAAAACACCTATAAAACGAATATAAACACGTACATCAAATGATATAAAATCTACTATATATTAATTAAACAAAATCCAAAACAAATAGGTCAATTAATAATGGGATGGAAGGAGCACATGTTATGTGATGATCTAAATTTGGATTCTTCAAACTGTTGAGGCAGCTCAACGGCCTTCTTCATGAACGCAAGGGCCAGTTCCGCATTAAATTCTACCAAGACAAGAAAATAATTCTTATCCACAAGTGAAGACTGTGGGTGCCTCTGATTAGCTCTCAGTGGACTAGGTCATATTTGTGCAAAGACTCATGAGTCAGTCAAGTAGTCAACTGATTGGACATATTACTAGTTTACTGTCCTACCATGTTGAATGAGAGGGAGCCAGGATATCATTAACAGCAATGCAAGATAAAACCCAAATAAATATGCAGGTTGTTTGTACCATAATAAAATGGTATATGGATAGAGGCTTATTAATGAAGCCCAATTCGTTTACTATGGAAGCATAACTGGCTTATTTGGGAAGTCCAGTTGGCTTATTATTGAAGCCCATTTCGTTTACTATAGAAACACAATCGGCTTATTATTGAAGCCCATTTTATTTATTATGGAAATATAACTGGCTTATTTTGGAAGCCCGGTTCGCTTATTATTGAAGCTCATTTAGTTTATTGTGGGAACTAATTTTACTTAATGTGGGGAGCCCATAAATCCATGGGATAGCTCTTAGAACCCATGGATCGGTCCACCAATTCAAATTATCCTCTCTACAGGAAAGGGGTTTAAGTTTGAATAATGGTCAGGAGGATTAGGATATTTTGAATACTGACTTTGGAATTATTTAAGATAATTATGGTTATATTAAATCCTAACAAAAAGAGGATAAATGTTACAGATAATTATCTTGAGTAGTTATAGTTAGTATCTAAGATAATTATGAAAACCCTAACAGAAGAGGATAATTATCTTGAATTTTAGTTATTATTTAAGATAATAATTAAGATAAGTTCAAAAACCCTAATAGAAAGAGGAAGGAATTAGTTAGGATATTATAATTATTTAAGATAATTATAAGATAATAATTAAGATAAATCAGAATTATGAGAGATAACAAACTTTTATGAATCAAGGTTTGTTTTCTTGGATTTATACAGAAAAGGGTTGTTATTAAGATAACTATGGAAACCCTAAAGCTAGACCTACTTTCCTCTTTATAAATAGAGGCTAAATCCTAACTCAAAAGGTACAGATTTTCTAATCCTTTTCCATATAATACACCTGAAGAAACTCTCTCCGACTTTAGCATCGGAGTGTTTTTTGCAGAGTACCCCCACCATTCATTATCAATCATAACAAGAATCTCTTGAGAATCTCGAGTCGAGATTTGGAGATCAATCAATCACAATCCCATCAACATTTTTGGTGAAAATAAGTCTACGGTGCAGATTCAATCCATCTACACGTATCTCGAGGAGTGTTGGGGTGAATATTTTTGCACCAACATCTTTTTGGTATATTGCCAGCCTTCTTGAAGCTTCATCCCTTACCTCGTCTAGGAATTCTTTATCTTTGGCAAGAATTTCTGAGTTCTGACCCGAATGTTCTGCCAGAGTTTTTGTAGTTGGAACCAGTAGTTCTATGGGTAGTACAGCTTCTGTCCCATATGCTAGCGTAAATGGAGAAAATCCAGTTGATCGCCTTGGTGTTGTTCTATATGCCCACAGAACTCCAGGTAAGAATTCCGTCCACCTTCCTTTGGCTTTATCTAGGGTTTTCTTCAAATTATCTAGGATAACTTTATTTGTCGCCTCTGCTTGTCCATTACTCTGTGCGTAGTAAGGAGTAGAAAAGTTGTGTTTAATATGTAATCCTTCACATAATGACTTGATTGTTTCAGAGTCGAACTGCTTTCCGTTGTCAGAAATGATCATCGCTGGCACACCGAACCTGCATACAATGTTCTCCCAGATGAATCTGCGGACATGTACTGCCTCCGTTCTTACCAATGCTACTGCTTCCACCCATTTAGTGAAATAGTCGGTCGCCACTAACAAATACTTGACGCCCCCAGGTGCCGTGGGGAATGGACCTACAATATCTAAACCCCATCTGCTGAATGGCCACGAGCTATTTACCGGATGTAGCTCATTTGCCGGTCTCTTTATTAGAGGGCCATGCAGCTGACATGCCATACATTTCTTTGTGTACTCCTTCGCGTCATTTGGCATATAGGGCCAAAAATATCCTTGAGATAGCAATCTGTGTGCCAGGCTTCTTCCTCCAGAATGATTCCCACAAGATCCTTCATGTGCCTCTGCTAACAATTGCTTCTCAGTATCTCGAGTTACACATCGCAGGTATGGTTCCATTGCGATAGGTTTCTTATATAGTTCACCTTCTATCGTAGTATATCTCCAAGCAGTTTTCGTTATTTTTCCCGCTTTGTATTTATCATCTGGAAGCTCTTGTGTTTGTAAGTAGCGAATGTACGGCTGTCTCTAGTCTTCATTCTGATCGCTGAGGGCTTCATCAATATCCATAGGATCGGGTTGCATTTCTGACGGGCCACTCTCAACTTCATTTGCACAAATTCTATGTGCAGCGGTAACAATGTTCTGAATACTAGGAAATTCTTGGAAATCAACTACAATAAACCTAGTCAGATCCGACTCTCTACTTCTTCGACGGGTAAGCGAGGGCGTCTCGCATGCCTATTCTCAAGTCTTGGCTTTTGTTCGATTTTGAAATCTTCAAATTCTTTTGCCAACTCACTTATATATTCTAAATAAGAAGCTAACTTCTCATTCTTGGCTTTGTATGCACCGTAAACCGGTTGGCGACTAATTTCGAGTCGGTTGTCGCACGACTTTCCGCGCCCCAAGTGGAGTGCGGTTTTAATCCCGAGATTGGCCTCGTACTCTGTCTAATTGTTTGAAGTCAGAAACCTAGACGGATGGCTTTTTCAATTTGCAATCCTTCCGGGAAAACTAGTACACAACCAACGCCTCGCTCCGTTCGGTGTTTTCCGATCCATCGGTATAGATCTTCCATATCCCATTGCTCCCTCTCAAGTACCGACATTGAGTCTCTCTCACTCGTTTGCATATCTATTTCTTTCGAAGCTTTCTTACTCACTTTCACATGCTCCCAAGGCAATGGGATTGGTAACACGTTTTTCGCTTCTTGTAGGATTTCCTCGTCGATAATGGATTCGAAACTTCGATATCATCCTTTGAAATCTCGCCATCAATGATGCTATAGCATGCCCTTTTTCTGCTGTCCTTGGTTCATAATCAATGGTGTATGCGCCAAGGTAAGTAGCCCATGTGGCTAGTCTACTTGAGTCATCCGTTCTTCCCAACACTTTCTTTAGTGGATATTCAGTGTATACGATGAGTCGTCTCCCTTCAAAGTATGGCTTTAGGCGCCTTGCCGCATGCATAAGAGCTAGTGCCATCTTTTCTATTTTTGAATACCTAGTCTCCGCATCTGTTAACGATTTGCTAACAAAGTAAACTGGCTTTTCATCAGGCTCTCGGACGAATAAAACTGCACTTACCGCGTATTCACTTGCAGCAAGATATATGTAGATGGTTTGTCCCGTCTTTGGGCTTGTGAGCACAGGAGGGGATGTCAAATACCTTTTGATTTCATCAAAAGCATGCTCGCATTCCTCATTCCATCCAAATCTTTCTGCCTTCTTTAAAATTTGGAAAAAGGGTCTACATTTATCAGATGCTCGTGAAATAAACCTGTTCAAAGCGGCCAATCTTCCAGTAAGTCTCTCGCACTTCTTTTACATTTCTTGGTGATGGCTTCTCCAATATTGCTCTAATTTGCTCGATTGGCTTCAATTCCTCTTCGCGTCATCATGTATCCGAGAAACTTCCCAGATGTGAGTCCAAAAGAACATTTAGCGGGGTTCAGCTTCATTCCATATTGTCGCAACCGCTCGAAGGTTCTTTTCAGATCCAAAAGGTGAGATTCTTTCTGTTTGGATTTGACTACCATATCATCGATGTATACTTCGACGGTTTTCCCAATCATATCTTTGAACATTTCATCTACAAGACGCTGATAAGTTGCTCCCGCATTTTTTAACCCGAAAGGCATAACGAGGTAGCAATATATCCCTTTGTGCGTTATGAAAGCCGTATGTTCCCCGATCATCCTCGTATAACGGTATTTGATTGTATCCAGAAAAGCCGTCCATGAATGACAATCTGTCATATCCCTGGGTGGCATCCACCAAATCAACGATTCTGGGGATTGGATAAGGATCACTTGGGCATGCCTTGTTCAAGTTTGTAAAATCAATACATACCCCGATCTTCCCATTTTTTTGGAACCGCTACAATGTTTGCTAACCACTTTGGATATCTACTTGAGTTTGATGATCCTAGCCTCTAGCATTCTTTCAATTTCTTTCGCCACTTTTGCCTTCCGTTCGGGAGCCATCTTTCGCGGTTTTTCGCCTTATTGGCTTATATCCTTCAACGATATTCAACCGATGGCACGCGATGGTAGGATCAATACCAGAGCATATCTGCGAGTCTCCAAGCGAACACATCTTTATTATCCTTTAATAGGTAATCAAGCTATTACTTTCGCCTAAAGGTAATTTCCGCTCCAATAAACGTTGTATGCTCCTTTTGATTCCCAATTTGTACTTCTACCAACTCCTCAATAGTTGGAGGTCCTTCCTTTCCTCTTCCTTGATAAGAGGTTGGGAAATACCGTGATTGCTATGCTTTGACTTGGAGTATTTCAACCCTTTAATTCGTAGACTTTCTATACTCTCTCCATTGCGCTTTCATGACATTTATGAGATGCTACTCCGATCGCTTCTAACCTTCATCACCCTCGCTGGAGTAATGAATTTCAAACATTGATGAATAGTGGAAGTTACCGCCTCCGTTGCATGAATCCAATCACGTCCTAAAATGGCATTATAAGGTGCACGACAATCTAGGTGAGAAGTACCGCATAATTGTTCTTCCTCCTACAATCGTAGGCAAACTTACTCTTCCAATTCTCTGTCATTGTCTCACCGCCGAATCCGATGATCGGATTATCGTCGGCTTCAACTTGACCCTCATTCAAGTTCATTGAGGAGTACGCTCCGAGAATATGACACTAATTGAACTTCCAAAGATCGACTAGAACTCGGCGTACCTTGTACATTCCAATGAGAGCTAAGATAACAATTGCATCGTTATGTGGCCGATAAACTCCAGCAAGATCTGCGTTTGAAAATGAAATCTCGGTCTTCCCTTCTTCTAGAGTTTCATTCCCAATCAGATTAGCGTAATCAACTTTGTTCGATATTCGCGATCATGGATGTGACAACTTCGGACGGGTCGCGTTTTCATGTGCCTTTCTTGAAGCTGAATTAACTCTTGCATGGCTTACTCTGATCTCTCGTAGATCCAGAGCGTTGACTCCCCTAGATCCTTCTTCACATATTGTTGCAGCTTCCCGTCTTCAATCATTTTTTGGACTTCAGCCGCAAGTGTACGACAAGAGTCTGTGTTGTGTCCATGATCTTGATGATGAGCACAATATTTATTCTTGTCTCTCTTATCTTTTGTTTCGACCGGCAATGGTTTTGGGGCTGGAAGTGAGTTTTTAATCTTCTTGAAAAGTTCTCCAAGTCCGATGTTTAGACTGGGAAACTTCACCTTTTCTCTTCCTTGATTTCTTCGGGGCGTCTTCTCCGTTTCAGATCTCGCTTTCGGATTCATCCGGATTTTTCTTTTTAGAATCACCTTCGAACCGTCGCTTTGGTTTGGCATGCCCTTCGGCTCTGGACCCTTTCGATGCTCGTGACATCTTGGCTTTTTTTTTTTCTTTCGGCTCTTCCAGTACATATCCGCCAATCGTATAACTCTTTGAGTGTTCCGACCTGGTTGGATCGATAAAGAATTATATATCCCAAACTCGTCATAGGGCAACGCGTTCTTGTATGCTTCGATCACGAGGCCGGGATCAACTTTTCCAACTTCACTAACCTCTTGACGAAATCTTCGTGTGAAGTCTAAAAGATCTTCATTTGTCTCTTGTTGCAAGAGGAACAAGTGGCTGCTTCCCTTTCTGTTCCCGAGATTAATTTTATATTGTTCAAAATGCATCCGACAACATTCCAAAGTTTGCTATTGAATTTGACTCTAATTGTGAAAACCAGTTAAAGCTTTACTAGTCAAGGTTATCGGGAAGGTCCTGCAGAGTAGTTCATCACTATACCCCCACAAACTCATAGAAGCTTGGAAATGTTGGATGTGCTCAACCGGATCGCCACTCTTTCCATCAAAGAGCTCTTTGAATCGAGGTCGGACGAAGTTAAGAGGCGGACGGAAACGTTTTATCCTGTCAATAAATGGTGAATCCATTGACTTTTTCATCGATAATATTTGTTGTCTCTCGTCTTTGGATTGCTTCATTAACACTTCTTCAATCATTTCATTGAGTTTCCTTCGCTAAGCTCTTGGTTTCGTGGGCGAGTCACCCTCGGTTTCTCTACGGATCCGCTCATTCCTAAGCGGATCTGTCCTTTCTCTGGATTGTCCCTCTCGCGCCTGGATCTTTTTGAGTGATCCCCGGTGACGTAATCATCTCTATGCTCGCGCTCTCGGCCGGTCTATGGCTTGGCAGGATCGTCTATCTTGCTCGTGATAATGTTCCTCATCAGGTACGTAACGATCATAGAAACCATTGTTGTGTGGATCATGACCGTGTTGACGGTCACTTCCTCGCACCTCTACTCTTCTTCCGTTGTTTCGGTTGGTTCGTCGTCCACCAAGAGTCTCATTCCTTTCACGAGCGGTGTTATGTTCTTGGCATGCACGACGGTTTGTCATGTTGCTCTGAGAGCGTGAGGCATGCACTTCTTCTAGCTCTTTCCTTTTCTCCAACGCGATCAAGAGCCGCTTGTTTTCCCTTTCTAACTCCCCGGTAACGCCGCAAAGTGCCAAATCAATGGGTGTCACTTGCGGATTGTTAACTTGCCCTGACGTGGTGGATGTCGTACACCTCTATTAGCAATTGTTTCAAGATGAATACCCCGAGTGCTTGGATGCGGAGTTTCAACTCCTTCCCGACGATTGAGGTTCTCACTATTAGTCCGAGGAAATGTTCTACGTACCCAAACATTGTTTCCTCGAAACTCGGGCAAGTTCTTGCTGAATGTGCCCCGATGCCGTTGATGAAACCGATGTTTTCTCTTCCATCTTGGAAGGGTTGAACGATGGCGCTCCGTATTGTTAGATTGACGACGCTTTGAGTATGAGGATTTCCGATATGTGCATCTCCATTCCTTCCATGCTGATTTGCTCTTGTAGATTCCATGTAACTTCTTTTGTTTTGCTTCCTTTCGTAACACTGAGTTTGTAATGAGAAAGAGTTTCGTTTCAATGTTCTCGCAACGCCTAAGTATGTCTATTCTTCGTTTCTAGACAGATCTGTAACATCGGAACAATCATTCTGTCGTTCGATTGATTCGTAACAGAAACAATCATTGTCGCTTTTCGCATGATCTGTAACACCGGACGACGCCGCTATTTCTTCACAGATCCGTAACACTTCGACACGTTGCTGGGATTTTTCGCAACGCTTCAGATCTATTACGAAACTTCCCTTCCAAGAAAAAGGCTTGGAAGAAAAACTCCTTTCGCAAGGGGAGCACGATCAAGGGTTCGGGTCCCCTTAGTCGGCGCCAAAAGATGTTGGTGCAAAAATATTCACCCCAACACTCCCTCGAGATACGTGTAGATGGATTGAATCTACACCGTAGACTTATTTTCACCAAAAATGTTGATGGGATTGTGATTGATTGATCTCCAAATACTGACTCAGATTCTCAAGAGATTGCTGGTATGATTGATAATGAATGGTGGGGGTACCTGCAAAAAAACACTCCGATGCTAAAGTCAGAGAGAGTTTCTTCACAGGTGTATTATATGGAAAAGGATTAGAAAATCTGTACCTTTTGAGTTAGGATTTAGCCTCTATTTATAAAGCGGAAAGTAGGTCTAGCTTTAGGGTTTCCATAGTTATCTTAATAACAACCCTTTACCTGTATAAATCCAAGAAAACAGCCAGATTCATAAAAGTTTGTTATCTCTCATAATTCTGATTTATCTTAATTATTATCTTATAATTATCTTAAATAATTATAATATCCTAACTAAGTCCTTCCTCTTTCTATTAGGGTTTTTGAACTTATCTTAATTATTATCTTAAATAATAACTAAAATTCAAGATAATTATCCTCTTCTTAGGGTTTTCATAATTATCTTAGATACTAACTATAACTACTCAAGATAATTATACGAACATTTATCCTCTTTTTGTTAGGATTTAATATAACCATAATTATCTTAAATAATTCCAAAGTCGTATTCAAAATATCCTAATCCTCCCGACCCTTCAAACTTAAACCCCTTTCTGTAGAGAGGATAATTTGAATTGGTGGACCGATCCATGGGTTCTAAGAGCTATCCCATGGATTTATGGGCTCCCACATTAAGTAAAATTAGTTCCCACAATAAACTAAATGAGCTTCAATAATAAGCGAACTGGGCTTCCAAAATAAGCCGTTATATTTCCATAATAAATAAAATGGGCTTCAATAATAAGCCGATTGTGTTCTATAATAAACGAAATGGGCTTCAATAATAAGCCAACTGGGCTTCCCAAATAAGCCAGTTATGTTTCCATAGTAAACAATTGGGCTTCATTAATAAGCCTCTATCCATATACCATTTTAATATGGTACAAACACAGGTCTTGAATCATTATTCATTTTGACGCTCCAGTTGCAGCGGTAATCAACAGGGACAGAGGGTCCCAAATAAAAGATCCAACTAAAGAAAATTCAAAGAAGAAGATCCGTAAGATGAGAATTTTTGTTTTTTTTTTTTTTTTTTGATAAATAAGGAACCTCTTCATTAATGGGATTTCAAGGTTACAATGAGTTTAAGATCGAAAATAAGAGAATACAAAGTAACAAGAACATACCGTAAAGTACAATACCGAGAAATCCGACAAGAAAAAGAGGATTACCGGAGTAAGACAAATACAAGTATGAATAAGATCCGATTAAATCGGAAGAAGGATGGTTTTTCTAATTAAATTCCAACCATTTAGTTTGTTTTTCTTCTTTAAAAAGAAATGCTCCCAAAGTAGGAGTGATTTGCTCAAATCTCTTATAACTAGTGATGAAGCTTCCGTCGTCAAAAAGACCACCTATGAAGATTCCGTCGACGAATAAGTTGATGATGAAGATTAAAGTCGTTTGAGACAACCAAGATAAAGATTTCAGTCGTTGGAGAGCATGGAGAGCATCACTATTGATCTTAAAACCCAACCCAATAACTAAGAATCGCCATTAAAGCGGAGACAAACCTCAAAAGAGTAGATAAAACCAACAAAATGGTGTACATAAGTAGAAAACATAATACACAAACCAAACTAATCTACTAACTAACCTAGAAAGAAAGGAAAAATGAAGAAATCTGCTCAGATCTAGTCCATTTTTGGACTAGATCTGAGCAGAGAAGGATTGTTCTTGATGGTTTTGTTGGAGAAGAAGAAGGAGTGAGAGAGAAGAGAGAGAAATGGAAAAAAGTTTTGAGAAATGTGTAGGATGGAATACTCATTGAGAAGGATTATCTTTCAGAAAAAAAATAAAAATATATATATATATATATATATATATATATATATATATATGAAGAGTTGAGCAAGGTGCTTATCCACATTTCAAATTTTAACTAAACAAGAAGAATAAACTCACCTGGTGGTATTACTGAGACCGACCTTTTATTACCTGGCGAGATTGGGGTATACCTAATAAGACAAAATCGGGTCATTTTGAAGTAAAACCAAGCCACCCTTAACCTTGTATTTTCTAAATGGCTAATATGCCCTTGTTTAATTAACACTAAAAAAAATCTAATTAGCTTAATTAATTGAGTTTAGATTAAAATTTTGAAATTATGAATTCAGTAGTCTTTAACCCGTCTTATGAGTTCGATTTGGATCAAAAAAATTGTTTGAAAATGTGAAAGGTCTAAGCAAGGTCGACGTTTGAATAAGGTGCCAGCTATGTTCCGCCGGCATGGTAGACGTTTTAATAAGATGCCGACCAATTACATTAGGCATTGTCTAAGGATGAAGAACATGCTGACTATATCTCGTAGGCAAGAGTCTCGCGGATGAAGAACATGCCGACAACATATGGTCGGGCAAGGTCGATAAAAAATACCCTGCCGACTATAAGATTTTTGACATACAGAGAAGGTGTTACAAATGCATAATACGTCGGCAAGGTACTAATTTCATAACCTCGCAGACTATATTTTAGTCGGCAAGGTATAGAGATGGATATCTTGCCGACCCTGTAATTGCTAAATTCAGAGATGAAAAGTCGGCATGTTATTCAACCTTATACCCCGCCGACTATATTTTGGTAGTAAGGTCGACAAAAATACCCCGCCGACTTTTGGTTCGTTTTGATTCTTCGTTTTTTTTTTTTTTTTTTTTTTTTATTTCACATGTATAGTTAGAGTGTAGAAGAAAGATTTTGATTTTTTTTTTTTATGTTTTGGTCGGCAAGGTTTTTTAGTATGGGCAATTTGGTCTTTTCACACCTTTTAGACACCCCTTAGCACACTAGTTTGGATGGGAATAAAATGGGTATACCCCAATTAACTGGGTATACCCCAATCTCGCAGGTTTTATTAGCTTTGAGAACTATGATTTTTCCTCTCATGGTTATAGTCTACGAGGGTATCCTTTTTTTTCCATTCCCCAACTAGTTCTCAATGTGTTCTAAGGAGAAGCTGTGAGATCTTCTATTCTATATTTTCTCTGTTTTATAGGTGCCTCTCATGCACTAGAGGTATGTTGTCGTCTCTCTATAAATTATTCTGTTTCATTTTATTACGCAGCTTTTATTTATTTTTCTTTTTGTCTTTCATATCTTTTTTATTGAAAATAAAATATATTGCCAAGCAGAAAGTTAATTCCTTGATTCATACCTATTTGGAATCAACTGTGTAGAAGTTGTTTCTATTGCAATCTGAATCTTCGTAAGTAATACGTTTCGTAACGATTACAAGAGAGTTTGATTGTTACATATTTGTTGTGCTTTGTGAGAATCATAAGCAATTGAAGGAAATAAAAACGTAGGTACATAATTGTTGATGGTGGTTTTTAGCTTAGGGTTAAAATCGTAAAACCCTAGACAGACAGTGACGTCACAGGGCTTAAACGCATTTATTGAACTCTTTGATATGTCTGCGAGAAAATTACCAGGGTACCTTTTTTCTAATTAATTACTAATTAGGGTTTTGATAGGCCAAAACCCTAATTCCCACGCCACATGTGCCAATGGCAAACCGTGCCACCCACACCCGCCGCGCCAAGGCATGCCAACCATGTTAGCCGCACCCCTGTGCCAATGGCAAACCGTGGCAGCCACACCTACCGCGCCAAGGCATGCCAACCATGCTAGCTGCACCACCGTGCCAATAGAAAACCGCGCCAGCCACACCTACCGCACCAAGGCATGCCAACCATGCTAGCCGCACCACCGTGCCAATGGCAAACCGTGGCAGCCACACCTACCGCGCCAAGGCATGCCAACCATGCTAGCCGCACCATGTGCCAAACGGCATGCCAAACCATTGGCCCCACCTCACCAAGCCAAACGCACCTTGCCTTGGCCCTAGCCATACTAGCCGCACCATGTGTCAAACGGCATGCCAAACCATTGGCCCCACCTCGCCAAGCCAAACGCACCTTGCCTTGGCCCTAGCCATGCTAGCCGCACCATGTGCCAAACGTCATGCCAAACCATTGGCCCCACCTCGCCAAGCCAAACGCACCTTGCCTTGGCCCTAGCCATACTAGTCGCGCCACCATGCTTGCCTTCCCTATGCGGCTACTAAAACGAAGGTGTGCGACAATTAACGGTCCCCCTTCAATCTCAGGATCAAATCCTAGCCATCCAAGTTTACCAGACAATGCATGGTAACCTTTGGCCCGAAATCCTAAGTTTGGCCACGCCCAAACCGTTCCAAGGCATGCCATGCCCACGACATACCAACCTAGCCGCGCCACCATGCTGGCCTTCCCTATGCGGCTACTAAAACGAAGGCGTGCGACAATCAACGATCCCCCTTCAATCCCGGGATCAAATCCTAGCCATCCAAGGTTACTGACAACGCTTGGTAACCTTTGACCGAAATCCTAAGTTTGGCCATGCCCAAACCAAGGCCAAGGCATGCCCCGCCCACGCATGCTAACCTAGCCGCGCCACTATGCCGGCCTTCCTTATGCGGCTACTAAAACAAAGGCGTGCGAAAATCAACGGCCGCCCTTCAATCCCAGTGAGCAAATCCTAGCCGTCCTAGGTTACCGAGACAACACATGGTAACCTTTGACCCAAAACCCTAGTTTGGCCATTAAACCGCGCCAAGGCATGCCATGCCAACCGCATGCCAACCTTGTCGCACCACATGCCGGCCTTCCCTATACAGCCACCAAAACAAAAGCGTGCAACGATCAACGGCTACCTCTCGTCTTAAGATTCAAAATCTCGACCTTCGGAGGTCACCAAGCTAGCGAGTCTCCCAAGCACGACTTGCCAGGCAACAACAACACGCTACACGTTTTCCACAAAAACATTCGAGACATCAACATATATCACAAACCTGGGAATCCTCTTTGGGTATTGGTTTGGCGATTCTGAAGATGCGGCGTACACTACGCCCGTCATAAGGAAGTGTCATAAGGATGAGGCGGTCAGTAAATACATGGAGCTAATGGTGAAACGTTCTTTTTATGGAACATCAATTCCATGCGTTAACGGTTTTATGGAACATCAATTCCATGCGTTAACGTTACCACCTCCTCCCATTTACTCACCCATTTTTCCATTCCTTAATGAGACCGAGTACGTTTCACTTCGACTTGTATAAATAGGTCTTACTATTTCCACCGAACAACAAGTTCAGTCGGGAGGATACACTACTCAGAAAACGTTTGCTAGCTTTTCATACGTTAGCTTCCCACTTTCCGATACAAGTTGTAACACAACTACTCTTCAAGAATCAACTATTCTCGGTCTCATCACTTTCCTTGCTTCCTCCCCAAAACCAACCCATTCTCCTCCACTTTGTGACCGAAGCAAGTCCTGGAACGGCCATTTCTTGGTTTAGGCTGGACTTGTACGCATTTATCTCTCGAATCTAAAGTACTCCCTTGCAGTACATTGTTTAGGGTTTAAATTCGTTTCTCAACCACACACCCGAAATTACCAAAATCAGCAGAAACCATTTTCACCCACAAACAATTGGCGACCACAGTGGGAGATTGATCTATCGGTCACAATATCTGTTTCAGAATACGTTCCTCTGACTTAGGAGGATGGTCGTTTTTAGTAATGAATCCGTTTACTCAAGTTCCACTCAGGCGAATGACAACGTTTCTCTCCCCAACACAATGCCCGACGACGCGACCGACGAAGGAATTCCAAGGCTGACTGACCTGGTGCGGGTTCAGGAGATTCACACTAGGAACATGGGTCTGATAAAAGATGCAATTAACGCCATACTGGATTTCCTCATCAACCTGACAACAGAATTGAACGATTCACCTGCCCCGGGGGCTCCAGAACTGGGGACTAACGTCCCGAACGGTCATTCTCAAGTCAACAGCTTCACTACTAACCAGAGACCCGTAGGCCAGGAAGCGGCCTCACTGGTAGAAAGCTTATGTGAACTATTACATCTTTCAAAGGATCAACGGATGGAAACGTAGCGTTAAGCGTGCCCTTGGTTCCTCCACGCTTAGAAGCATCAAAAATGCCAGATTTGTCCATCAACAATATTACGTTTACCGACGACGACATGATGGTAGAGGAAGGCCATAACCGTGCCCTACACGTCACAGCAAAAATGCCAGATTCAAAGACGTGGAATTCAAAAGGGCTCTCATCGACACGGGAGCATCCTCCAACATTGTTACCCTTAGGACGCTCAGGACGGCCAAGGTACGACCGAACGAAGTTGTACGACAATCCACTACAATGACCGATTTTGAAGGCAACCAAACCAAAGACATATGGGTACGTCAATTTGAATCTATCAAGTAGGACACGTCCGGTCAAAAGTAAGGTTCGAGGTAATCGAAAAGGAGCGATTACCACATGATACCGGAAAGGCCATGGCTCCACGACAACAAAATCATTCCTTCGTCGTATCACCGGTGGCTTGAAAACCATGTTAAATGGAGAGGTCTTTCGCATCACCGCATCATTATCTCCCTATGCGCCGATCTGTGGCATGGAGATTTTTGAGCAAAAACAGGGCCCTCTCAGTCACGGCCAACAAGGCTCACCACACTACACCGCCAAAGTGGACGTACGTTGAAGAAAGTGACGGTCTTGCACAACTTTGTGGAGAAAACCAATCCCACATCACCTCTTCAAAAGAGACGCGCCCGCCTCCATCCACAAAACCAGAGTTCGGCTCACACCAAGCGAGGAAGGGTTTTTATTACGGGTCAAGATGAAAAAGGGAAAATCAGTATATAATGGTGGAGATCATCAATGGGTGGTTGTTTTCATGAATGTAATTTTGATTTTGCATGGGAAGCATTACACATACCATGGTGGAGATCAGAGAAACCACGCCACAAAAATTGACAGCCCAATGATTACTCGTCTCGGTGTTTAAAAATGTGGCACTACAAGAAAATCTAGCTATTGCTACGCATATATTGCCACACTTTCAATATAGGTGTTGCAAAAGCAAATTCCTAGTCACGGTACTTTTCAGCTGCAGCTAAAACTTATAATTTACTGCTGCAAAATGAAACTTTTGCCACACAATTGTAACAAAGAATGGCAAAAAAATGTAATCTCTTGTTTCAAAGAATAAAGATTTGGCGCAACAATATACTTCTTGCTACATAAGTTATCGCGACATTAGTTGGGGTTTATGCCATAACCATTGGGTGATGCAATATATTAAGTTTTTTTTTAGTGTGGTTTGTGGTTCTCACCTCCCACAATCTCCAGAAACCGCTTCCTTGTGATTCGTCATTTGTTTCCGTCGACTGCACTTTGAAGAAGTATGTTGTCCCTGAAGCCGGGGTGCAAATGCTGCTATACATGGAAAGGGGCTGGGGACGAGGAGATTCACCCACACATATCTTACTATTTACATTATTAGGGAATTAGATCCAATGATTTTGTAACCTGTTTACATCAGGGTATTATTAAATCTAGTGATATAGTAAATCCAGATCTTCCAAAGGAATACTTGTTGAAGATGATCTAATTATCTCCTTAATTTATTTTTATGAAAAGATCTTCATTCACGTTATAAAAAAAATGTAAATACAAATCTCATAATTCCTACCAGAAGAAAAGAAAAACAGATCTTCAATGGCCTAAAATTACACACCATTGACCCTGTATCTCTAGTTCTTTAGTAGAATCATTGAATCAAGAATGATCTGAACGTCTTCAGATTGATTTTGGAAAGCTCGGATCTAGCTTGAAACCATTAAGCTTAAAATCAGTATCCCGTTCATTTCAGTGGGAGGTTAAGAGGAAAAATATCATTTCAAGCCCCCGCCAAAAAAAAAAAAAACAACTAACTAGTACAGAATGGATGTAATGGGAGTGTCTTCTAATGTGTATGCTTAGGAGAAACGGCTCACTGAAAGTTCAAATTCACTCGGAATGATTTTGTTGAAGCATTTTCATTCAAAAATTCTAACAAAAAACGTAAAGACCGAGCTTCAGGCAATGTAATTTCTTTTTTCTTGATCCAACTCAATAATCTGATTTTTTATTTTACTGCAATGTTTGCTAGTGGTGTAATTGTTTCCTTACCATGAACAGAAAGACTATTTCCGAGAGGATCGTACATTTGGTGAAGGGTCTGGACCGTATAATATCTAAATAGAAACTAAAATCAAAATGTTTCTGTAAATTGCATGTACATTATTGTCACTACACCAAATGGTGTAATTTGTAACACTGAATTGTCACACTAATTTGTGTGACAGATTTTGTTACACAAATAGGTGTGACATCTTTAAAAAGTGTAACAATATATCATTTTATAATTATATTTTATTTTTAATTAATGTTATTATACTTAATGGTGTGACAAATTATCCATCTCCCAATTAAAAGATTAGAAAAATATTAAAATAAAATAAAAATAAGTGGAAATTAATTTCCCTCTCAAATAAAAATATTCACATTTTCCCTCCTCATGGATTTTACTCCAAAGAATATAGGTCACCAAGGTTATTATATATTAAAAACCTAAAAGAGAAAAAAAAAATCAAAGAGTAAAAAGTTAATATCTTCAATCTAGGTACGTCTGTCCCTCGCTTCTTTTTCAATTATTTTTCACATTTTTCAGTACTTCATCGTAATCTCCTTCAAAATAAAAAAATAAACAAAAACTTCTTTGAAAACTTTTATGCACGGGTAGTATATGCTTCGTAATCTCCGTTATTCATCTGAGATTTCTTCTGTAAGAAAAAAATTCCCTTAGAAAAACAAAATAAGCTTTTGATTTCGTTCATCAATTCATGAGATTCCTCAACTAGTCTACCCAACCCGGTTTCATGGATAATCTTCAACCAATTCTTCGCTCTTGTGTTCTTCATCAACTATTCTACCCTAATCTTCAACCGCTTTCTTAAGGAAGATTTTTTGCTCTTGTGTTCTTCATCAAATCATGAGATTCCGCAACTATTCCACCTTCATTTTTTTTTTGATACGTTGTTAACGGACGGATTTCGTTTAATTGCGGATAAAATTGTTGTTAGGGTTTTGATGAGATTACTATTGTTAATCTAATTATAGTTGTTTTTCTCGCCTAATCGAGATCCTTCACTATTCTTAACGGATGTAATTGATGTTTGCCCTAATTTCTATTTCAAAGTTGAAAGAAACAATTGGTGCGATTTGTGGATTCATTTGCAATCGATCGGGTCGTTTGAGATAATACCGTGATTCCTCTTTTTGATGATGATTTTGTTATGTAGTCGATTAGTTAACTTGTTAGTTTGTGAATATGTTCTTCGAATTTTTTGTTATGCAAGCATTCTAGGTCCGATTCATTGTTGTGGTTTGTTTCTAAATGAACAATTTGGTTTCTTACAATTTCTTAGGAAAAGTTAGGTTTTTTTGTGGATCCGTAGCTCTACTATAAGCATTCTCGGGTCCGATTCGGTGTTCATGTTTTGTATTGAATGAATTTTTCCGCCGTTAAGTTTTTCTTGAAACCAGAACCAATGAGTTGGGATTTCTTATGAAATCGGTTGTGAATGCTTGGTACTCGAGAATAATGTTTCAAGAATATCTAGGATTCTATGCCTATTCCGTATTGTGTGCTTTTTGTGGTATGGTTGTTGTCCGAATATCTAGGATTCTATAAATTGTTCAAGAAATGTAATCTCATAGCTATTACTTAAGTATAAGACTTGAAAAGGCATATCTGTAGCTTTTAATGCATATCCATGAGAATAATGTCTTTACGATTAAGCACAATCCTTGTTTCTTTTGCTCGTACTTATTTTTAAACTCCATGACATTGTTATGTATAGTTACCTAGTCTTTCTAATGGTTTGTAGAATGTCGATGTGATTCCAAAAGATTGGATGGATGAAAGTGATATTTTTAGTAAAGTTTATCGAGATGGGGTTAGATACTTTATCGGTTTGTTGTAAGATATGGTTACTGAAGTCGATATGTGCCTGCCCTTGTAATAAGTGTCAAATTCAAAGAATCTAGAAATTGAAAAAGTTAGGCAACATCTATTAGAGAAGGGTATAGACAAGAGGTACCGTATGTGGGCTTTTCATGGTGAGAAATCACTAATAGAAGCACAATCGGTTCGCCCCAAGAGGAAAATATCAACGAACCAAACATGGAGGAAGGTGTGCTCGAAATGAGAAGATTGGTTGATGTTGCATTTGGAGTGCATGAAATGGCAAGTAATGACATTAGTAGCGACGAGGCAGTCGACGTTAGAATCTTTAGTTGCGTAACTCCGATTTAGGAAAATGATATGAGAAATATAAGGTCTTAGCAGTAAGAGAAACTATACCCTAACCATCAAGGTAACCATACAACTCTATCTCAGCTTGTTGAACTTCATAATATAAAAAAATGTATGGTATTTCGGGAATGCCATGAGCTCTATCTTGTCAATCGGTAAAACAATGGCTTCCTCGAAGGTAATACGTTGCACGAGAAATACCCTACAATGAAAACAATCTTTGATTGACCTTGGCATGACCGTAAGGTCAATTCATGCTTGTGAGAATCTTTGTATTCTCTATTATAAAGATTATGAGAATGATAGAAGTTGTCCTGTATGTAAAGCTAATAGGTATAAGGTAATAGAGGGAAAATCGGGGGAAATAATAGAGACAAATGAACCTGTTAAAGTGTTGAAATATTTTCCAATAGGTGAAAGGCTTAAGAGATTGTATACTATACCATGGATAGCAAAAGAAATGACATGGCACCATCGAGCGAAGTTTTTCTTCTACGCATATGCGTCATCCAATTGATTCATTTCAATGGAAACTTATCAAAGATAAGTTTCCAAATTTTGTCTGCCGAGGAAGAAATGTTTGGCTTGGCATTGCTACTGAGACGGGTTTAATCCTTTTGGTTTTCAGACTCACGCCCTCATAGTTGTTGGCCCGTGATTTTAGTTCCGTATAACCTTCCACCTTCACTATGCATGAAATCTGAATTTCAAATGATGTCATTGTTGATACCTGGACCTAAGGCTCCAGGACAAGACATTGATGTCTTTCTTCAACCACTAGTTGATGAGCTTAAGCAACTATGGGATGATGGAGTGATAGCTTTTGACATGCACAAAAAAGAGAGTTTCCAGTTAAAAGCTACATTATTTGTAGGGATTCATGACTTGCCAGCGTATGGAATCCTGTCCGGCTGTAAGTATCATGGTTACTTTGGGTGTCCAGTATGTGCTGATGATACTCAAAGCATTCGTTTATCACATAGTAGTAAAAATGTGTACACAAACTACCGTCGTTTTCTTCCTAACAGACATCTATTTAGAAAGGGTAAGTACTTGGATTTGAACACTGAAGAGCACTCAGTTGCTCCAGATCGGTTGTCTGGACGTCAAATACTTCAAAAGCTACGCCATGTCAATTATGTTCCTGGGAAGTGTAGTGGCAAAAGAAAGAGGGCCTTTGCTGCTGAGGCCGATACTGAAATTGAAGCCAATGATCCAATTGATGAATCAGGTAATGCTAGTGCTGATGTGACTAATGCATTCTCTAAGAAGTCTATTTTATGGTGTTTTGATTATTGGGTTGAACTTTATGTTCGCCCTTTGTGTTGATGTTATGCACACCGAGAAGAACGTAATGGAGCATATATTAGATACAATATTAGATGTGAAAAATAAGTCTAAAGATACGATTGGTGCTCGAGAAGACTTAAGAGAACTGAATATTCGCAGCGATCGGTGGATTTCTAAAGATTCTAAGACGGGGAAGGATGTCATGCCAGTGGCAGTATATGTGTTGAGCAAAGACGAGAAGGTTCGATTTTGCCAAATTCTTAAAAACTTGAAGGTCCCAACAGGGTTTTCCTCTAACTTAAGCAACAATGTCAGTGTTAATCCCCACGTTTGAGTAATTTGAAGTCCCATGACTATCATGTCATCATGGAATATTTGCTTCTCGTCCTCCTTCAAAGATGCTTTTCCACACCATAAAGATTTGCGAAGAGCACTTCAAAGACATTAGTCTATTTTTTAGAATTTTGTGCGCGAAAGTGTTGGTTAAAGATCACATACAAAGAGCAAAATACATGGTTGTAGAGGTAATGTGTGTGTTGGAAAATTACTTTCCACCGCATTTTTTGATATCGCATTCACCTAATGGTTCATCTAGCTGACGAAGCGTTATATTGCGGACCTGTAAGATTTCGTTGGATGTATCCTTTCGAAAGGTTTGTTTCAGTACCTTACTGATTATTTACATTGGTATTTTCTTTTCTCTTCTAATGGGCCGTGACTAACATGTACTTACTTGAGCAGGCGATGAAGGATTGCAAAAATCTACCAAGCAATAAACGTTACATTGCCGGGGTCCATTGCAGAGGCGCATCGTGTGACAGTCGGCTGGCCAGATATGCAATGGAAGACATGCCAAATAGGTGGAGGGAAACCACCAAGCAACTTGGGAGGCTTTTTTGGGGAAGACTCGAGTACAGTGATGAAGGTCCCATGAAGGAAGACGGTAAAGTGGTAAAACTAACTCCCGCTTTCGGCCTTTGTGCAAATACGAAGATGGATACTCTTTCGACGTGACATTGAGGGTGTTGATGACTATTATGCGTATGTACTCGACCTTCTCCAATAAAATGAAACCGATTTAATTAATTTTGTATAGAAGTTGACTGTTTTGTATTTATAATTGTAGCCACTATTGTGATCACGTTCTACCCGATGAGATGGATGAAGTTGAGCGGCAAACAAAGTTTATAGATGGCTACATGATAAGGTATTTGAAAACATAAAATGTTACTTGAAACTCTTGTTGATTATTTCGTAGTTCTGTTTTCAAGATCGATAGGATATTTTATGTCAACTTAATATATTTTTGTTCATTTTTTTGTTGGCTAGTTGTTGGAAGAAAAGAAGACAGATTGTAATTGTGGCGATATGTCAAAGGTCCTACTTTGGAGCAAAAGAATATTCAAGTTACGGTGTAAACGGGTTTGTCTTTTCTTCTTTCTCACAAGAGAGTAGTCGTGTTACACAAGACAATGGAGTTTGTATGGATGCAATCACCACGTATTGGTGAGAAAGAAAGGAGATAAAAGCCCCGTTGATCAAATGACCAAGTGGTATGGAATTATCAAGCAAATTTGGAGGTGGACTACACCAATCGGGAAATCGTGGAATTTGTATTCTATTGTGATTGGGTGAAGGTAGAAAGTGGATGTAAAATGTGCCTGACTCTAATTTGGTGGTAGTTAATCTGGATAGGATCATGAGTGTCGATAGGTACTTCGATGAGCCTGCATTCCCAATGTGAAGCCAGCCAAGTGTTCTACTCGAGGATTTGAAATACGATTGGTGGGTTGTTATCCATTCGCCGAGGAAGATGACAAGACAAGTTGATAACATTTCAAAACCCAAATCTGAGGAGTTTCAGGAAATATTCTCCGATGAGCCGCATTTGGAGGACCTTTTAGAGCTACGCCGTTAGTTTATTAGTTCTTAATATATTAGATGGTAGATGAAGTCTTTGATAGATAATGGATGATTATGTTTCACTTCTATGTGTTATGTTTTACTATGGATTTAATCGATGGATGGATACATGTGTTCTACTATGTTTATCAAAAGGTATGATTCAGGATGTGCATTTCTTGTTATATGTTGTCTACTAACTCATCTTTTATTGTGTAGCATGGATACAAATAGTGCATCTGTTGGGAACAGCTTTCAAAGTTTTTGTTGAAGTTGATGCATCTTGTAGACCAATAAAGAAAATGCGAAAAAAATTGCTTCTCGTGTAGGGGAACTTATACGAGCGCATTGCCCGATCGTTATGAAGATTGGAGGATTGTCCCGGAAAAACTTCAAGGAGGATGTGTGGAATGGCTTAATGGTATGTACCCTTCGTTTTAGGTTAACAAGTTTTTTAGATACATTTCTTCTTGACTCTCAATGATTGATTTTCGGTTTGGTGTATGTTCTTCTTTACAAAAGGTACTATGTATTGCATGCACTGTTGTTGTTGTACAGGGCTATGTTCGTCCATATTTTTATCATACATTAGAGTTTCATGCTGAATTATGACCCTAACCAATACATTTCTTACTTAGAGCGAGTTTAAGTTTAATGCTCCTTCGCACTTGGTACGCCCGAACCTCGAAGTAACCTTTTCACGAAGTTCGTAACATTCAAATACCAACTTCGACAAAATTATTTCAAGATAGCCGAGGTAAAGCACAAATTGAAGCAAATTATTCAAGCTGGTTTGGATCCAAATGCGTGGAAAAGCAAAGAGGAGATTCTAGCAAATGTTCCGATGGGGGTTACTCCAAGTAATTGGACCGCTTTCGTTGAGAATGAGTTCAAAGAAGGAGTCAAAGAAAGCCATGAAAAGAAATCAGAGAACAAAAAGAAATGCACAATCCTTCATACTCTTGGGAGGCGTACCAAGTGCGAACAAATGTTATCTCCTTGTATGTTTTATACACTCCTCAATTCTATTAGTTGTTTTGAAATTATATTTTGTTATGGTTATACAACAAATATGGATTCAAATGAGCATGAGTAAGAAGATGGGATGGTTACAGAGGATCGCGAATACGCTTGGATGAAGGGTCATGAAAACCCGATGGAACTGTTCATCCATGTTGAGTTGAAAAATATGTAGGTATATCAAGAATTAAAGCATGTCAAACTTTTACTTAAACTTTCCTAACCGTTAGTGGGTAACACATATTGTGCAGGAACAAGTCAAAGCTTCCTATGAGAAGCGAAAAGAGGAAGGAACTAACTGCTCATATGATTTTGGTTCTCGATGGTTTAGTTGATGTCTTTGGCCCGTATAAGGGTAAAAGGTCTTTACGTGGCTTTTCCTCCGTTTCTTTCGCGAAGCGTGCTAAGCAAGCATTCCCGACAGCCGCTCTTCGCGATTCTACAGCTTAACAAATGCAACTCTCTTGTCATAGGACTGAAAAAGGTAAACCCAACTCTTGCAATTTATGATAGTAAACCTGTTTCTTTGGTTGTCATTGTTTCCTTATCTTTTATATCACTTGCCTAAGATCAACGTGTTAGGCAAATTTGTACTTCAATTATTGCAACCGTATACTTCCATATCAAATTTGTACTTCAATAGTTGCAACCTTGTAACTCTCATAGGGCTTGTTTTAGTACAATCAGTGAAGTACTTCAATAATTGCAACCTTGTAACTCTCAATGGGCTTGTTTTAGTACAATCAATGAAAACTGTGATGTTGCCATGTTGGTGCGTGTGAAACTGAAAGTTCAAATGGAATGGCATACAATTTTTGTAGGTTGTGTGTGTGAAACTCTTAATGGGCTTGTTTTAGTACAATCAATGAAAATTGTGATGTTGGGCTTGACTTTATATTTTTCTTCTTGAAGCTTTTATGACTTTATGTTGATTGTGTACTACTGCATTACAGGTCATGGCACAAAATATATCCAGTGACCATCCGACAAGCGAAGAAACAATCTTGGATGATTCTTGTACCCCTAACTCAGAGTTCACTCCTGACTTCACTCCAGAAAATCATGCTTTTACCAGGAATTTAGATCCCATGTCAGAGCCACAACCTTTCGAGAATTCTGGTTATGAAGAGTCTTCATATCAGAATGTGAATTTGTTGGACAGAATGGAAAAGTAGTTGCAATTTGGATATGTGGTAACCGGTTTGGAAGGTGAAGTCTGTCACCATTAATTGTCCAAAAGAATGAGAGTAAAGTTCGCATAGAATGCGTCTACGATGATCTCGGCACCAATTTGGGACCCTCCTCAAGGCGATGACTTCTATAAGCTATCTTCTTATGTTGCTGGTTGGATAATATGGCATAAGAAGCGCCCGCAATTTACAAATTAAACATTGTGTGTTACGATTAGTACTATTAGGTAGAGTTTATGTTTTAATTCATAATAATTTGTTAGTTTCTATTGTTTAGTATTTTAAGAGTGTATTAGGGATATCTAGTGGATGTTGAAACACATTTCTTTTTATTAATTTATTTTCTATTATCTATTAAAAAATTTGGGTACCATTTGTTAGTATTATGCACATCTAACAATAGGTGGGTTGGGGAAAGTGGGTGTATGAATCCAAACAGGGTGGCAAAATAAAATAAATATTTTTTTTTGTAATTACTGCTTAAATTGTTACACTTATATGTGTCAGATAATTCACATACTATTTAGTGTGATTTTAATTAATTAAAGTCACACTTATTAGTGTGACTTCTAATGTGTAACAAAAGAAAAACACCATATTTATGACACTAATAAGTGTGATAATAAATCAGATGTCACACTTATTTGTGTAACAAAATCTCTGATTTGGTGTAGTGTGTAGAGGTATTACGGTGAGAATTAAATTTTCTTTTCTTAAATGATCGATGGTTAAAATTCAAATATTGACAAGCGAAAGGAAGCGAAAAGAACTCTGGAAATTGAAATGTAGTAGTAGTTTACCTTCATCAGCGAGGGAGTATTTCAGTAACTGAAACTTCATTCACGCTACACGTCGCTGCTTCACTGTTTGTTTCGTTCTTTGAGAATCTTCCTTCTTCAGTGTTGCCTGGATATAAAGTTGGATGGGGCTTTATATGTCTCGTACTATCAGCCAAAAATGCAGGGGCTGAAGGTAAATCAGGATAAACATCAGAGTAGTTGTTCAGCATTAGGACAACTGTCGGCATCGACGGTCTATCTGCAAAATTGTCTTGAACACATAACAGTGCGACATGGATGCATCTAACCGCCTCATTTATACAGCATGTGTCTTTCATAGTTGGATCTAATACTTCTATAGCAGATCCATTTTTCCAGTGTTTCCATGCCTGCACCAGTTTCTCCTCTGTTTTATTATCCATCGCGTAAACTAAACAAAACTAGATTGAACGCAGAACAGATATTATTGATACTCACATAGCTTAAAAGGTTCCAAGCAACATCTATTTTACTAAAATCGCTGTTCCTCTCTCCACAAAGTATCTCTAAAACTAAGACACCAAAACTGAAAACATCCGACTTTATAGAGAATTCACCATGCATTATATACTCTGGGGCCATGTAACCACTGCAAGTCCCCACAACAAAATAAAATAGGAATATCACAATTTGTCGTGATACGATAAAAAAATTTAGATGTTCAATGATTCATAGGTTATACTTACTGCGTTCCAACTATTCTGGTTGTACTAGCCTGAGTCTGGTCAAGCATAAAAAGCCTAGCCATGCCGAAATCTGCAATTTTAGGATTCATGTCTATATCTAATAATATATTGCTAGCTTTGAGATCCCGATGAATGATTTTAAGTCGAGACTCCTCATGGAGATATAATAGTCCTCTTGCTATCCCTCCTATTATCCTGTATCGTCTTTCCCAGTCAAGCTGTGTACATTTAACTGGATCTAGACATTCATTTAGCCAAAAAAACATAAACGTTTAGAGCACCGTTTTAATCTAAAGTAAACGTCTACCTATATCCAACGATGCTGATAGAACAAGAGTAAACAAACACAGAATAGGAGGCCAACCGAACAGGAATTTGTCAAGGCTTCCATTTGGCATGAATTCATAGATGAGTAGTTTTTCTTCACCAGTTAGACTGAAACCTATAAGCTTCACAAGATTTCGGTGTTGAAGTTTAGCTACTAAAGTAACCTCATTCTTGAACTCTTGCCCTCCTTGTCTGGATGTTCTGGATAGCCTCTTCACGGCAATTTGTTGACTGTCCGATAGTGTACCCTGAAGATATCAAATGAATCCAAATAGTAAAAGTTATGAGCAATCTAGATGGTTTAGAAAGTCACCTAATATAAATTGAATTACATGCATTTATATACTTTTAGTACCTTATAAACAGATCCAAATCCACCTTCTCCGAGTTTATTAGCTTCAGCGAAATTATTTGTTGCAGCACTTACTGTACTGTAGTTGAATTGCAAGGATTCCGTGCTTTGCATCTCATCATTAAAACCTTCGCCGGGCAAAATAACAACAAGTGCGGAACAAATAAGCAAAATTTTCAATATCGGGAAAGCTAGCAAACCATATGAAGGAGCATATATTTTATAAGTGTCATGTTTGAGGGATAGCTAACTTACCATCAAAATACTCTGTGTTTGTTTTCTTTCTGTGGAAGCAGAAGAACCAAAAGGCAATTGCAGAAAGTATTACAATAACTGAAGGAACGGCAATGCTAATAGCAAGTATGAGTGAGTTCTTCCCGTTTGCTGCATGAATATGAACATTTTTCAATTAGGACTTAGGAGCAGAGGGAAATTATGCATAGATTTGATAAATGTTTATGAGAAGCCACATTCCTAACCAGCATAAATTGTAAGAATGAAATCTTGGTCGCCTAATAAACCCCTAAGATGTTACATATCTAAGAAACATAGTGATAAACAAAGTGTTATGAATAAATACTAAGCAGGAATATTTGAATACACTCTTCCGGCCCGACGACTGTCACCAAAATGAATTGAAAATGAAACGCATTCAATTTTTTCAGAGCATAATGAATTTGAAATTATTATCCACAAGAATTTTTCACTTTGATTCTTGTAGTGGATAACTAAGGAAAAGAACACTACTTACAGTTTGGTGTAGTTGATGGAGGTGGAGGCAATGATGCAAGAGGAGGCGGCGGTAATTGGAGAGGAGCAGGAGATGACGAAAACGGTGGCGAAGGAGTATTAATATCCCGCAGGAAGGGATATAACTCATATCTAAAATTACAACTAGGTCTAATGACTCTTCCACCACTTTTCCATCACAACAAATTGGTAACTCAGATATAGCACCACGAAGACATAGACTGCAATTACTTGGAAATATATCAGCAGTACACTGTACGAATGCATATACTGTTGTGTGATTAGTAACATTTGTTTCTCCATCAGCAAAATTACGACGAAAACTATATGCAGTTTCTCCTACTAATTTTTTTCAATAAGTCGCCTAAAATTGGGGTAAACTGATCAGGAATAGAAACATTATTAACATTATTCCACAGATAAACTCCTGGTTTGTCCTGCATAATACCAAAGTAATATTCATTTGAATACCTAAACATACACTCAGCATACCAAATAATTGCTTGTTTAGAATTCGGGCATCTACGTGTGATCTCTTGGGTAGCCACTTTAACACATCTTGGGCACATACTAGATGAAGCTAAATCAGGTCTACACTGTAAAGATCCATAAACGGTATCCGGCTTTTCCTAATTGTAATGTTGAGGTATGCATTGTCTAGGATTACAGTCTCGTCTATGGACGACAGTGAAGGAAGAAGAAGATTGAGATTATCTTGAAATGTACTGTTAGCAGTGTAATTATCTCCTAAACAAAAATGAAAAACATACTGTTGTGCAGTTGTGTATTGCATGGTGCTCAACAAGTTAGAAATTAGGCAAAACAAGCTGATGAAAAAGAGGACAAATCCACCCATCATGTGTTCTTCTGTTTTTGATTTTCCTATTAAGCGTCAACCAATCTTCAAGGGGTTCATGGGCTGGTTTTGCACTCAAGAGAAATCAATCTTATCCACAAGTTGGAAGAGTGGGTTTGTCTCATCAATAGACTTAGGTCGTAATAATGGAAAGACTAAGGAGTCAAGCAGACATATATACAGAGACAGATTTGTGTATTGAAAAGAAGGTGGAAGGCCGAATCAATCAAGGGGGTCCCAAATTAATAAAAATCTAGTGGGAAGAAAATTCAAATTCATACTTTTTCGAATCAAGCAATAAATTAGAGATTGATCCACATTACAAATTATTATTAATAAAATAAAACAAGGATTTATGAAAAAATAAATCCTTTTGTTACCTCAATCGGAGTTCAGTCTCCGAAAGCTAAATCTATGAAATCCGCCATCATCACCTTTCATCCCACATAGATCTAGAACATCTTCACCCAATCCCTTCCTCAATTTCCATGGTTTATTTTACACTTCAAAATCCGCCATTAACGGGAGAGCAGCAGACTTTGGAAGTTTCAGGAAATGTTGAGGGTACTACCGACCGAAGTTGTTTTGTACCCCAAAATCAGAACATCTGTCCACTTGGTCAACCTACATTGACTGTTAATTGCTAGTGGACCGTATTCCCGGAAGAGATTCCCTGTATCTCTTAAGGCTAGCTCTAACCATGGTCCAAGATTCAAGCTTTATGCTTGGATCCATGTCACCCAACAAGCTTGCCTAGGGCGTAATGGGGATCCAAGATCCGTAGATGATACGCCTTTGAACTCCGCGTCGCACGCAGCTAGAAACCCGTTTCATTGGGTAAAAAGCGTTATTTTCTAATCGCGTATTGACCTTGTTGATCGGTCAATACGCAGCTAGAAACTCGCGCTTCTTGTAAACACCTAAAACATCCGTAACTCGCCCCTTCATGCATCTGTTCTCTATCTTTTTCTCTTTTGTTCTTAAAAAAACGCCAGAACTTGATTTCCCCAACTTTAAAGGCGATTTTGTGTTTAAGGGGTTGTACTCTTGCAAGGGTTCGTTGTAGAAGACGAGGGGAAACTATTGGTGGTGTTTTTGAGCGATTTGATAAGCATTTCCACACAAGGTAGGTAATTTTTTTTTTTTTTTTGATTGATTCATTTGATTTTTTGTTTTTGATTTAAGTTTTAATGGTGTGATTTAGAAGCTATTGAATAAATCATGTTGAATATGTTGATTGAGCAGTAGGATAATTGTTGATTTAATTTCAAAAAATTAAAATGTGGAATTAGGGTTTATGCTATTTGGGGTTAATTTAGGTGAAACATAAATCCATGATTGATTCATAAATTGATTGATTGTTTTAATTGTGTTTATGCTTGGTAGAATGTATTTGAAATTTGTAATTTGAT
The DNA here is from genome assembly GCA_023531295.1 of Papaver armeniacum. NCBI lineage: Eukaryota > Viridiplantae > Streptophyta > Magnoliopsida > Ranunculales > Papaveraceae > Papaver > Papaver armeniacum. The sequence continues at coordinate 207,423 of JAJJWW010008175.1, forward strand.
AAGCATGTTAACAATTTTGTTTTGAGGCTTGGCCATAGAGTTTGAGGATTAACTCATGTAGTGTTTTTAGTTGAGGTTGAGATGATTATGGTTTTTGTTAATATGGTTTTTGTTAATATGATTTTGGGTGAAATTGATTATATGGGTGAAATTGATGTTGTTAATATGGTTTGTGTTGGAACACGTGTTGTTAATATGATGTTGTTAATATTATTTTTTTGGAAATTGATTTTGTGGTTTATAGCATTTTGCAATGTGTTTTAGGATTAAGTCATGGGTGAAATTGATGAGATGATTATATGAGATGATTATATGGGTGAAATTGATGTTGATAATATGGTTGTTGTTGGAAATTGATGATGTTAATATGATTTTGTTGTTAATATTATTTTGTTGGAAATTGATTTTGTGGTTTATAGCATTTTGCAATGTGTTTTAGGATTAAGTCATGTATTCTTTTGAGTTAATGTTTAGAAGATTCAAGGGGTGGAATTGATGTTGTTATTATCACTTTGACGAATATTTTCATATGAGCAATGTGCATACCTCAATGTGATGTGAATGTGAACGTGTGAATTCATATGTTGATTGTGCATAGATTAACATAGGCGTTTGATTTTGTTATTCACATGTTGATTGTGCTTCCCTTGGTCTTTTCACTTTTAGATAATGGAGGATGTCGATTGTTCTAGGTATGAGAAGTTATCCCAACTATCTCCAGGTGTCGGAGAGTTACAACATAAGGCCGACAACTTAGTAGATAAGCGATACGGAACATTTAGGAGCAGTTGACCAACTTAAATAAATTTTACCACATAATGGTTAGAAACAACCCCCGTGCAATTTTAATTCTTCAATGCTGTGGTTTAGAGTCCATATTCCAATTTAATTTTAAGTATGGGGATAAGGGATTAACCGAAGCTTTATGTGAGAGGTGGTGGAAAATGACTAGAACTTTTCACTTCAAAGAGTTTGAAATAGGTTTGACTCCTCTAGATTTCTATCGGTTGACTGGTATTCCAATTGAGGAGGTAAGCCAATCCTGCACTACCAAAGGAAACAATGACGGCGCTAGAAGTAGAAGCTATGGATGCTAGGTATTTCGGGTGTGTTAGATGTTATGGCACATAGAAGACTACTGCACGTGCAAACCGGAGATTATGATTCCAAGGCATGCACGATGCGAGTTTCTCACTTGGCTAATTTCATTTTAAGTAGGGAAATGTTGATAATCTGTGGATTGCCAAGAATTGACTAGAATGTTCTTGCTTTGGTGTATTGGTTCTTTTTGTTTGCAGATCGTAGTGTTAGAGTAGATTAACGATGGTGTATAGTGTTGGATAATTTGGATGTGTTGGTGTTATGATTGGGGTACTCCAACTCTTGGCATTTTGTATAAACACCACGGATGACCGGAGTTCCCGCAAAATGAAGGATATGGGTGGCTTGTCGATGATCTTAAAGTTCTCGTATTATTTTTATTTCCGTAATTGTCAACCTGTTTTGAAGGAAAACCCGAGAGATGATCAACCGGATCCACACCCGGCTATTAGTCTATTTAATGTGTTGAACCTTAGAGCAAGGGACAAAAAGATCTTCACAAACACTCTCTATCGGATGCACGCGCCGTGATAGATATTAGGATGGGTGATGCGGTTATTTGGGACCCTTGGTTTGGGGACAAGTGAACACCAACACACCGATGCATTCCAAACCGCACTTGAGATGTCTAAGAGGAGATGTGTCTTTAAGGACAGAGAGTGCAAGAGTCGCTTTATCCGGCCGAGAGGTGTATGAGGCGGGTGTTTGGTGCGATAGTTATCACATGCAACCCACCTAGATTGGAGGAAGTATTAGATGGTATGGAGGTCGAGGTTAGTGATCACTTCCTTCCTGTCACTGATGAAGTGTATTCCAAATTTTTGAAAACTTATAGCGTGGGAGCCCTTAGGATTTAAAAACTCACATGACACACATGATGATGCCTGAGTTGGTCACGCCGTATACCCTCGTAGTTTGATGCCCCAACGCCCACCCCTAGCATGTCATCCTGCATACACATACGCACTGCCAGACAGTCCATGAGGCAACTCCCAAACCTACAATGGGACATGCCCTCTATAAAGATTCTTTTTTCAAGAGCTAGGTCCAGCCCCCATGGAAGAAGAGAACCCATACAATTTTCCGAAATCAACGTCTCCTGAGGTTAGTCATTTTATATCCCATTTTCATTTTCATTTGGATTTTCTTCATTGTTAAACACAATTGTTTAAAAACTTTTATTTTGTTTTTTAGGAAGAGTTACGCAGTTTGCTATGGGAGGCATACCGGGCCGATTCATAGTAGTGGCATGTGGTATATGATGAGAGTCTTCGCCGAGCGGTGTATAACACCCCACAACCCATCGTAGTTCCTAACATTGAAGGCCTATTCTATTCAAGTCGTAGAAGAACAAACATTTCCCAAAGACATATTGCGATGTAGTATCCTTGCCGGAAACCCAAAGACTGCCGCAAGCGTCCGGCCGCAGCACCTTCCGCATCGAATGCTTATTATGTCCCTCACCCTCCCGATAGTAACCTCCCTCAGAGCATAACCCGTTATTGGATCATGCCTCCCTGGTGATTAGTGACTTACCAACCTCAAGTGATTTTTTAGGTCTTAGCTTGGGTGGTAGTTGGCATGGTAGTATGCAGTGGTAGTGGTCCGAGAGGTGATAATGGAGCCGATATGGATGTTGTGCCGATAGTCGCTTTTTGGGTGACTCCAAGAAATCGGTTAAAATTCTCGTTGATTAGCTAGGCGTAGTAGATGTTTGCTATTTAGTTCTTGTATTATATATTTAGTTTTTCCTCATGTATGTTGGTCCTCGTCTTATCCCATTTTTATGTTCTTCATATCCCATGTTTAAGTGCGTTATTTTTTATTTTCTTATTTCCGTTTACAAAACAATACCACGTTTTATATCCATTGCGATGATGATTTAATTTGATATTTAGCTGAAAATGGAGTCGGCTATCGTTAGATATATGCGACGAATGAGAGAGAGGCGACATACCCGAAAAGGTACCACGATGATAGCAATGGAGATTTCGCCATCATGTATCAAAGAAATTTTGTAGGAGGCGCATGACTTGCACCAACCCGAACCGGACAGGTCTTGACTAGAAGAATCGTTTATAGATGTCGTGTGGAGGCAGATGCCAGGATGATGCAGACTACTTCAACCCTGGCAAGTGCATTTGGACCGCAGCGCTTTAAGGGACGTCATGGTTTGCCCCGAGAAGTTTTTCTTAGAATATTGCCTCAAATTTGCGCTAGAGATCCCGATTTTTGCAAATAAGACATGCGTGTAACATCCGGAGTCACTCCTCATATGAAAATGCTTGCTGTCATGAAACACCGGGCAAAGGGGGTGGCGGCGGATAGCTTAGACGATTACACCGGATGGTCGTTTCCAACAATATACATGTATGCTAAGAAGTTTATGGATGCACTACTTTGGGAATTTAACGATCATCGTTTTATGAGGCTGCCAACAACCGAAGATACTAAGAGGTTATTGGCTCAAAACGCAGCTCGTGGTTTTCCTGGAATGCTAGGAAGCCTCGATTGCACCCATTGGGAGTGGAGGTTATGTCCTACTGAAGAAGCAGGGAGACACGTGGGACACCATAAGAAACCAAACCTTGTTCTACAGGCAGGGCATGGCATCAACAATAGATGGTTCTGGCACTGCTTTTTTTTGGCGAGCTCCGGTCTAACGACTTGAATGTGTTGGCGCAAATGAGATTATTTGATAGAGACAATGACGCGTTAGCCCTCGCTTGCAATTTCCGTATCATGGGAAACGAGTACAAACATGGATACTATCTCGGTGGACGACATCTACACCGAAATGCCCGGGGGTGGTCCATAACTATAAGAAACGTGATGTTATGCCGATCCGATCCGTAAGAAATTTAATGAATACCACCACGCAAATAGGAAGGACGTGGAGCGTGCTTTTGGTGGTCTAAAGTCGAAATGGGTTATAATAAGGAATCCTTGTCGTTATCGGGTCTCATCGTGACATACACACTATTATGAGAGCGTGTTTAATTATGCATAACATGTGTGGAACATGAGTACCGTGGATACGGAATGGGCAACTTTGGATGAACGAAGATACACCTCTGGTACAAGGTAACGTTGCAGAAGCCTGCGCGTATTATCTCGAGCCATGCCCGCCGGAGATTCTTGCAAACCGATATCAATGGAGCAAATTTGGCAGCCACCTCCTAAGATTGCGAGACGGGTGAATTGGGCCCCTGTGAGGAGGATGATGGCATCCTCACTTCCTATGCGGGTACTACCGATGTAGATGAAAACGCTGATGTTTACCCATTGGGTGATGATAATTTTTATGAGAACGGAGAGTAGGATGCACAGGCTTTTACTTTCGTAAGTGAGGATGCCGCCATTGTTTCCTTTTATAAGACTACTATTGCCCTTGTTTCTTAAGACTTGTTGTGTTTTTATAATTTTAATTATTAATTATGATATTTTAAGATTTAATTTTTCCTAACGAAATTGGCTTTCATATCTCTTACTAATATTCATTTTAGATTACGTAGTTTTTAAACACTTTTTAGAAATTATATAAGTAGGGTGTATGTTATGTCAACTTAACTCTTACTTTCGTTATCTCCTTTTCTATTATAACATACCAAGTATTTAAGTTTTTTCATAAAAAAATATGGCCGGATATTCAAACGAAGAGGATGTCGCGTTAATTCGTGTTTATTGTCGCATTGCCAGTGATCCTATTATTGGGAGAGACATGGGTACTAGTAGTTTTTGGGAGCGAATCCTTGGAGAATATAGATCGGTGATCCACAACGACAATGCAAGATCCACAAAGTCAATCCAAGGTGTCAAGTCTCAATGTTGAAAAACATGTTAAGAGATACGCTTGTTTTGTGAGAGAGCGTGCATGGGAATGGTCATGGGGGTTATGACCTAAGAACGGTCAGAAGTTTTATTAAAAAATTTCATTTACATTATTTTAAGACACATTATCCATAGACTAACACCATAAATGAATTTCATAAAGCATCGCCAGTGTGGACAAACTTCATATGAGGCTGAGGGAAGATTATGGACACACAAAACGATTTTTCAAATACTCAAGGATACATATGGCGAGGTCTTTGATCCCGAGTTCGCTCCTCCTCCGTTTCAAGGAAATCGATATGGGGAAGAAGCTTAAGACACGACCAAAACGTCTAAAGGTTTTGTGGGTTAAAACCCGTATAAACCCTCACGAGACTAAACTCGCCCATTAGGGCCGCCCATTGGTTCAAAGGCTTGTTACACGGGCTAAGTGTAATCGCGTGTCACACGACAATGACATTCTTTTAGATTTTATCACGTACCGATCATATAATTATTTAATAATAAATTTGTGTGGTTTCCAACCAAATTTGGTGGTGATTTGGTATTGCGGTGGATATACATATATATTCATTTTTCATTTATGAGTGATGGTGACCGTCATAATTATTATCACTTTATTTTCTTGAATATTGGCGTCTCCTAAGTGACCACCTAGGCGTCCCCTATGTTACCCTCATTCCCAACTAGGCCATATATTGAGAACTCTATAAATATAGTATCACTCATCTAAAATAAAACGCAGAAACAAACCATCTTCTTTATCTCATCCATATGTATATCGTCTTCCTATTATCAAGTCTTCAACAGTTTTAAAATAATGGATAGATTTTCATGCAACGAGGACGTCGCTCTAATTGGTGCATGGTGTTCTGTTAGATTAGATCTAGAAATTGGCCACGACCAAGAAAGCGTTGAATTCTGGTCCCGGTAAGAGTCGATACCTAACCTCATGGGATAATGGGACGGTTATAAGGACCGATCACATGTTGCGGAACAGGGTTATGGTCTTGGTTAGGGAAGTTACAAGATATGTTATTTGTGTTCGGCGTTATTTGATGAACATACCTAATGGATGGAACAATGCACGATGTGTGAGTAAAATTTAAAATTTATTTTAAATTTAAATCCTTTTATTGAATCCCTTGTATTAACACATCTTATAATTTTATATCCAGTATGAGGAAGGTAAAAGGGCTTACGAAGGACAAGGACAATTCGCCCAGAGATGGCGTCTACATGCAGTCTTTGAAGTGGTGAAATTACAATTTCCCTGAGTATGATCCTCGAGATCTATGTACAACCAGTTCATATTCCTCCCCTTGATGGAGCCGATGATTAAGACAACGACACATTATCTAAAGGCTTTGTGGGTAAACCCGTATGAAAACCTCACGAGACAAAATCGTCCAAAGGGGCCGCCTAGTGGTTGAAAGGCTTGTTACATGTGCTAAGTGTAATCGCGTGTCACACGACAATGACATCTATTTAAAAGGTTTCTGTAATTTTGGTGTGTTTCAGAATCGCAACGGGAATTTGTATCTGGGGTCAATTAAATTCTTGCTAGTTATAATGTGTGGTCCACATCTTATAAATAAAAATTTAATTTCATATGGACATTGAGTTCTTAACATTTAAGGCAAAAAAATGGTCAACGGCACTAATTTAGTGGGGAGACATGTACCACCTTTTGTTCAACACCATCATTGAATGACATTGTATGCCCGTGCAAAAATTGTATCGCAGGACTCCTACAAGTGTGACATTTCCCTATAAATGGATGCAGTTGAACCAAGATGGAATACACAATCTTTAATACATCATTAGAATTTTCCCTCTAGTATTTTATACTATTCTTTCTATATGGATGCTGAATTCACCGTTGAGGAAGACGTTGCAGTTGTTTCAGCATGGATTGATGTATTGGCAGCGCCGGTGGTTGAAGGTGTTAATAGACCCACCCGGAGCATATGGCATCAGGTACATACCAAGTTTGTCGAAAGATTTGCAGATCCAATACGTAGATCGAGCCAGGAATTAAGATACAGGATTGGGAGTATAAAAAGAGACGTAAAATTGTATGTTGCCCTCGCAAGGTAGACTAATGATATGCTCCACCTAAGAAATTACGGAGGATATGAATATTAAAGGGCTGTTATAAAATACCCAATTTTAACAAATATAATATAGCATATGATAATTTGAATGCTTCATGCAGAAACGATGACCAAAGCATATTTCCTTGAAAGAAACAGACGTATTTCGTATATTACGAATGCTACTTACTTATGAAGGACGCTTCAACGAGTAGAATACGATGAGGTTATATAGGCTTGCACCATAATAGATCTCGTAATCGCAACAGTTAAACGAAGCTGAAGTTGCATATGTCCCGTTGGGTATACGCGCTTTTATCGCTTGTTTTAGCTTAGTTAATGATGTTTATGATGTTAACCATGGTCTTACTTATTGTGTGTTTCATCTTTCTTGCAATGAGGTCATGAACCTCATTAAGAATGACGAGTTTTATTATAAACTTCCTTATTGCCCGATCTTTGGTGAAATCAAATTCACTATTGCAGACAGGGATCCTAGAGGGTAAAGGAAACCAATCCATTTTTAGGGTTTTCCATATTGCGGGGCCGGCACAAAAATTTCTAAACTTGTCAATTACTGTTCATAAACACCATCTACTGTTTGAAACACGCATTGGATGATGGGAAATTACATGTCACTGACATACCCTAGTAGACAAACTAATCAAGTAAAAGACGGAAATTTTGAAACCTGTCATAATGACACTGGCATACTATTCGCCCGGGTCGATATTTTTTAGAGTGGATCGTAGGAGGACTCATCCATTAATATCCTATAAAAGAAGTCCTCAGATAGATAATTATTGATCACAACTCCCACATCTTATTTAATCTCTACATCCAATCTTGAAATTGTATTCAACAAAGATGGATTATACATCTACCATCGAGGAGAGAAATTCATTCATAGCATCATGGATCGCAAGAAGGTCTCTGTTCCAAGCTTGTAGAAGGAGTTGAAAAGGATGAACATAACTTTTGGCCACGGGTACATGCCCATTTTGTTGCAAACTTTTTGAATCCAAAGCAAAGAACAATTGTTGATCTAAGATGTCATGTCAAAAATACTCGACGCATGTTAGGATGTATGATATCATCCAAGCCAAGCTGATTAGAAGGATGACACCCTTGCCCAAAGACAAATAATATCGTAAGTTGTATTATGATTTCGCTCCATATTTGCAAAACATTATTTTTGAGGAGGTATTTAATGGTTTTATTGTTGGACGTATGTAGGAATGGATGACGAAAGTACGCTTCCGAAAAGAAAACCATATTAAATTTGAGTATTATGAGTGTTACCTTACTTTGAAGGAGGCCGTGGAGGGTTCAACCCGTCGTGGATATCAAGGCACATGGGTTAATGTAACATCACTATGCTTCATGCTTTTGTTGGTATACCTCTTGTAAACACTCCCGGAGACTACTTGGCCTTTCGGGTCACCGACCGCTTGAATGCTCGAGGCCATTTATTATCGTTGTATTTTTAATCATTTCGCCGACATGTACTAATTTTAAATTAATGAGGAAAATTAAAGTATGTTTCAAGAGATTTAATTTTACTAGCCATTGTATCCAAAATATATATTTTGGGAATACAATGTATACCATCATTTTTAATATTCCTATTATTTTACCATGAATTAAGGGCAAATAACTAAAGTGTCCGACAATTGGGTGTATTTTTCATCGCTACATGAAAGGACACGTTACACAAGGTCCTCTATAAAATAACTTTTTCATCCACCAAGATGAGGGTGCAAAACATAAGATATTCAAATCTATCCAAGCATAGCCTTCTCCCGTAATATTGTTTCATCTCGTCACTTTTATCCAAAACCTACAACAATATTATTATGGCTAGGTATACCGTCAAGAGGATGTTGCTATCACTAATGCGTGGGAAAGTGTTGTTACCCTTCCCGAGGTAGACCATCACCGGTTCCGGCTAATACGGTTTGGAACAACAGATTTGAAAAATTACACACAACTATTCCCAAATATTCATCAAAAACAGCAGTTGTCAGAAAGGATAGGCTCGGAGTAATAAAAAGGGGGTGAGGGTTTACGTGCGATACCGTAAAGAAATTTATATGGCACATAACCAATCTCCTCTATGGACAAAGCCTCGCAGGCTAGTAAGTAGTTTATCTTTTTACTCATACCACTTTGTTTTATTCTTTCAACATGAACACTAAATGTGTTATGAACCATTTATCTAAAGGAGCAATATGCAAATTGGAAATACACTCGTGATACAGAAAAGATTTTATGTTTTACCAATGCTACGTAATCATGAAGGATAACATCCCCAACCGAACACGATACAACCGCCACCGAATCCTCCGCAACATGGGGACGAAGATTAACAAAACTGCATCAACACCATGATATTAATTTAATGGTTTTGTGGGAAAACCTCTTTGTAAACTCTCACGAAACAAAACTCGTCCGTTATGGCTACATAACGGTTTAAATGCTAGACGAGGCACTAGGTGTTGCCTTGGTTTTGGTGAAAGTTAGCTAAGTTTAATTTTGAAAATCTTTTAGTGATCTCTAACCATTCCATCAATGTATCCCTAAGGGGAGAATCAATTTATTCACAATGGTATTTGTTTATCAATTTATTCATAATGATATCTTTGGTAATAAATATCATCATGGGTCCCCCTATGTTTTGTTTCACCACACAAACCGCTCAAATGAGATAGTTGATACTTTGGGAAGACAAGAAATTGTGTCGATGCAATGTAGGGGTTATCGATAAATAGTAAGGGTCGCTATATAAACAAGAAGTGTCCCTTGGTAACAAGAAACGACTTTTTGGATATAGATTCGTGGGTGGTTAATAATTTGAGTACTGTCCGTATTATTATCTCTCGATTTATTTCACCATGAATTGTCATAGCTTTTGATGCATTATTTTGAGTGATCAAATCATGATTCACAAGGTCTTTCTTCCTCGCTTCCAACCCCGATTTCGACAACATATATACAAGTTCATTTAACCCAAACAAGGGTCATTGTACCATCTCTTCTTGCCCGAGATAGGTCTTTCTTTGTCCTCCAAGAGGTGTTTTAAATGTAAAGAAGGGTGTATGTGAACATGATAAGTGTTTTTAAATCGAGAAGGGTTGTCGGTGAAAAGTGACAAGTGTGTGTAAACAGCTTTTCTTTACAAGTGAATTGGATGTGTTTTAACAATTTCCACGCAGATTATTAATTTGGATCCTATAAATATCCAGGTTTACCCAAAGGTACTACTCACACACCGAGTACTTGGAAATCGACATTCACCTCCAAACAACATGCACTGCAAAACTTGTCACGACTTTCTACCTCAATTAACTCTTTGTACGAACACAACAATGGGATCATTTGATTCGATTGAAGATTTGCAAATCACAAAAACATGGTACAAAGAATCTCGAGTAGCAGATCGCACGCTGCAATGCCGGAGTCTCAAAAAAACCTTTGGGCGAAAATATACAACCAATATATACTAGATTATGGGAATCCAAACAAAAGAAGTCTTCAACAGATTCATGGTAGGTACTGCAGATTATACAAAAATCCATTTGCGATTTTATAGCTATTCAACAAAGACTCACCAAGCACGGCCGTATTAAAATGTCATCCCGACAATTTGTAAGTATTGTTTAATTTATTTCGTCCATTGGTTAACTGATTGATTCTAAATTTGTTGAGTATATTTTTGCTGTGTTTTTGTAGAACGAATTGGTTTAAGCGGGGTATTTAGAGGAAAAAGGAGAGGCATTCACATTCGATGAATGTTATAATTTCATGGTATCCAAAATCCCGTAGTATGGATCACCGGCAATTCATCGACTTCATCAAGTTAAGTCCAAAACTGGAATCTATGTTTATGACTACTATGTGGGTTAGTCTGTTATCAACCCTCACGAGACTAAACTCGTACGTTAGGGTCACCTAAGGGTTTAAAGGCTTGTTTCACGTGCTAAATGTAACCGTGATTCCTACGAAAGTGAGTTAGGTTATTAATTACGTTGTTATAATGTAATACGAAGTTAAACACAAAAGTCGTTATTGTAAAAGTTGTCCGTTACGTCATTGCAATAAGTAAGAAAACATATTACATCATAAAATCCGACGATTTCGAACTAACAATATTAACCACTCGCAAACATCTCACGAGAACAAGATTCAATTTTATATACGAGTACCAAAAAAATAATTGGCCACGAAATGCCGCCGAAAGGCTTCCCTAGTTCCGCTTCATACATTGCCATCGCTCGAGCACGATTACCATTTGCAAGAACGCGATACTGCCTAAAACGACCACAAATCCTTTTTAGCATGCTAACGCGGTGTTGGATACGTATGGCGGAATCCAAACATTTCCATTACCAATTTGAATAAAAAAGTATTCCTTCACTCGAAACCAAAACGCCATACCCGCCGAGGATTTTCGTATCATGATCCATATCCGCACCTTACAATAACTTATCACTAGAGCGATATCTTCATGCATCCAAAACGAGGCATCGTGATTGATTATTGTGGTGTAAATAAGATATGTAACTTTGATAATTTGGGATTGAAAACTCGTATCTTTGGCTGAGTTTACGAGCATTACACCTTCGCAGATAATTGATTTGTGATGCCTTTTTCACAAATTTATACTAAAACTCGAGATGGGTTTAAATGTAATTTAAATTCTACAAAGGAATAAATGATAAATATTGGCAACTTGGCATGAGTACGTATCATTTGTTTGGCATTATTTTGCTTGTCATCTTCTGTAGCATGATATATTTTTGTAACTGGGTAATGGTTAAATATAAAATGACCTTTGAAAGAGGAGGCGCCTAAAGATCATATACTCTATTACCGATTAGATGCGTAATAGTAGTCTCTAACACCTACAATTATCACCCGTCACACTATGTTTTCATAACACGCCCCATTGAGTTGTCCACCACTTGTATGTTAGACAAAAGTGTAAAGATACATTGAATTATGCAGTTTTCTCTATTGATTTATTATCATACACGTGAACTCGGAATAATGGGGTTTGGGATCCGGTGGTGGGGAATTTACTGACTTATGGAAATATTCACGAATGGGAGTTTCCAAACACGTTTGTCCCTAACTTAGAAGGAGGTCCTAAAATACTCAAACATAAACAAACCCAATTAAACTAATATACATAAACAACATAAAAATGCACACACAATACATAAAACATAAACATTACATCGACTCGGCCTCATTGACCAGAAAGTTAAACACGAGATTAAACATTACATCTCTTTTTTTTTCCTAGCCGAACTTTTATCTGAAAGCAAAAACTACATTAAAGCTGAGTTTGGCTACCTGTGTCTTCAGAACCATTAGCCAAACTACACTTGCAGATGAGTTCGGCTACCTGTTCTTCAGATGTCGTAGCCGAACTTTATTTCCATGGTCGAAATCAGTTTATAAATTTTTCATTTTTTCGAAAGTTTTTTCCAATTCAAGCAACATTAACTAAATTTGAAGTATATTTAAGTACCCAAAACCCTCGTTTCGAAATCAACCATCTGAAAGAGAGAAAAAAAATCCTTTCTTCTCAAAAATTATTCTTTTAAAAACACCCAACTAATTAATCTAACCTCACTAATTAATCACTACACTAATACTAACTATTCAATAAAATAACTAATTTAATTACCAAGGGCAAGTTTGGTATTAAAAAAATAGATAAGGGGTGACCAAAAATTACTCAAAATATCCACCCTAAAAATAAAGCGTAGTCCCCCTCCATTTTTGAATAGTCCCAAAAAACTATTTCTAGATTTAGTCATAAGCCATTAAGTCACTTTCAACTTAATTGTATCAAGCCATATACACACTTATTCAATTCTCGAGCTCCGCAAGTGTTCTTGGTTTTTCCTAGCCTCATCTAGCCGCTTCTGTCTTCTTACTCCTCAACGTTCTTCTCAACGCTATTTCACGCTCGCCTCTTACCGTGATTTCCATGCCTAATTCACCACTCGAATGATTCATCTCCATAACCTTTTCTAAAACTATGAGTACAACAATCAATTCCGGAATTACCAATCCCACCATTATCACAGAATCACAAACATCACCTGCGATCTCAAAAATCACTAAAATTACAGGCAAAGCAAAGTTACCCAATATTTCTAAGATCGACATGGCCTCATCAATCACTACTACATACTACTATGCTATTGATTCTCTCAAAATGGCTTACCGCAAGGAAATTGAATATTGGAAGGACACCGACTCTCAATCTCATGATCGAAACTCTCTAATCGTCCTATCTCGCCGAGTCGACATATATCATCACTCTAAGTTGTTGACTGATCATAATCAGAAACTTCAATCATTCCCCTGAAACTCCTCATACCAATCCCACCCAACTAAACTCACTATACCCCCCTCAAGGTCAACTACAACAATTCCACCCTCAACACCCTCAATTCAACTACATTTGCATTCATATCACACAACACAATTTCATAATTTATCCCGGGAAAAAACTAGCTACAATTCTCACAAGACTAAGCATAAACAACATAATCCACATCACAACCAAGAACCAACAGTTAAATATCAAATCCGACATCATAGAAGAAGAATTATCCAAAACAAAAATAAACCCATGTCTAAAAACCACCCAAACATCCAAAGTAAATCCAGAACACTAATCAAAGAAGATGAAGAAATTTGGCTTAACCTGCTACTGAGGAGTACTTCGAGTCTTGCTCCGAGTACCCTGGCTAACACTTCTAGTTCGACTACGAGTCAAATAAACTCTTGCAAGCCACTCCGCGCACTAGTGCTCGGAGATTGAAACTCATCAGATCAGCCCCGCCAGCAAAGAACACTAGAAGTAGACATCGAAGGCTCAGAGCAGCTAGTGAGCACTTCCTTCGTGCACATTCCCGAGAAAAGTTGGATTAGCAGATGGTTAGGTTCCTGGAGATCCAAATCCTCGCAAATATAGCTCGTCCCTATTCTCCCATTCTGCAGACAAAGAGAGTCCATCACCTAAAATCGCATAGGTTCGTCCCTGTGCAAAGGTTGACCAGCCAAATGACGCACGATCCTTCTCTCTCTAGCGTCAAGAGTGATAGATTGGTAACCAATCCGACTAACACCGCATATCGTAAACCGATCGCCTACTACAACAACTCCCTCATGCACTTCAAAAGGTCCATACTTTGGATGGAAGGCATACAAGACCCAATGCTCATTTTCACCCATTTGAGGATGTGTTGCGGATTTGGGAATTCCATGAGCGTAGCACTCACTTCTATCTCCATGCTTAGTCGAGGCTCCTTGATTCATACCTTCAACAAGATGTTGAGCACCGGCTGCCAAATCCAACATTAGCATACAAATCTTCAGAAAGGGTTACTTGTATCTTGTCCAATGGCCGCAGGATTGGGTTGATTGAAGTGTCGTCGAAGAAGATCTACTGGAGAATCCATCAACAACTCATGATTAATTTCACCAGGGCCTGGGCTCTTCTTGCAAATCTTGCTCAAGCTTCACTTCAACATTATGCCGCAAATCCTCCAAATACCAGTGTGAGAAATCGCTTCATATTCGGGAGACTCACAACCCGAGGAAATGGTATTCCACATGGAAACCGAGTAATACTATACTCCCGTGGATACCAATGGATTCTTCGTTCCTCAACCTCATGAAGTTTCCGTTTTTATTTTTGATAATCACCATCGCCATACCAACAGCAAAGAACTGAGAAATCTAACTATCAAGAATTTTGAAGATAAAAAAAAGAAGACCAACAGCTGACAGCTTTTCTCCCTTCAATTGATACACCATAAAGATTATAGGGGACAGTTTCAGTCTCTCCTCTTTATGACATCTGCTTCCATTACTAAACCGCTCGTATCCCTAACTTTCATCCTCCCTGCTGCTTCAATTTCCTCCCTAAAGGGCATCATTACTTACAATCTATGGACTCCATCCATCTTAAACTTAATCCAACTAATCCTTTGTTTCTATGTGTGACAGATGGCAAATGGAAGGAGGAAATTCTCACATTTGCCTTAGAACACGCGGCCAATAATCGCCCTCCGACGCAACGCACACATTTTTCCCACTTGAGTGCATTTCATTTAGCGTGCATCCAAGCACCTAACGCTTATCCGACCCAAAGATCTCACAAATGACCAAGTTTTCAAGACAACAAAGTCCCCTATTAGGCCGCAATTGAACCTCACTCAGCCTATTAGCATTCACATGACTACTAGGTTTCACGCCCAAGAGCGACCAATCATGCTTTCCACCGCAAAAGCAAAGGAACAATTCTTATGGAGCTCTAATCCAGTTTGTCCTTATTCATCATTGCTCTTTTAGGCGGCAAGGTAACACTCCTCTACTCGACAAATCATCTCTTCTAATACCTATCCCATGCTTATTAGACAAACCGATTCTAAGGCTTACTCGCCACTTGTTTGTTAAGTATAACTAAAGGATCGAACCTAAATAGCCCTCTATGGATAGCTAAAACCATTGATTATTATAATTATTTCTATGCTAGAGTTTATTCTATTAACAGTCACCCTCAAGGTACACCAATAGTCAAACAAACAAAGATAGTCAGTAAAGCTCAGCAACATGGACTCTGGAGAAGGACTACTACAACATGGCACCCGTACTTCTTTTCAGATCATTTTTGGAGCTTTAGGATACATCAACATCAACCTCAACTACACATCAAACTTAACCATTACAAGCCAGCCTACATACTTATTTAAATTCAAATTAAAGCTATCAGAACCAGTACTTATCACAACACTTCTCCCTATACCACTTTCACAACCATTCTCTATACCATATTCACCACCATTACCATCTTCAAAACACCTATTATGACCTCCACCTATGAAACTAAATCCACTGATCAAGTTGAAAATCTGGTAGACCAAATGAATTCCTCTCTAAACTTCCCTGAGGATCTATTCCCAAAAGTCTTTATCAATGCTGAAAACATATTACCCAAAAAGAAAGAGGATCGAAATGGGTTTTCATAGAAAGGTATTGCAGTAAAATCTCTCATGAAACAAGAACCATCTCAAGATTCATCAACTCCAAATGGGAGCTTAAGACAAGCAGGCAGTTAACCTATGGAGGAAAAGAAGAAACTATTACTCTATCGACTTGGCAAGATAGAAGATTATCGATTTTGACAAGGAGGAACTAGAGGTATCTTTGATAAGCTTATTGTCCCAAGAAGTCCCACCATCTGGTCCCGACTACATTGATGAAGATAATTTCTATAGAGTTCAGATATGGGCACCTATCAAAGAGTACCAAAACACATCATCCTAGATATTAGCAACATCATCAAACCAAAGGGAATATTTTAAAGAGCCAAAAAGCTTATGGAAGAGATGAAGATGAGAAGAACCTAGAAGTTTTCTTAGCTATTGATGTTACTAAAGCTCTCAAATATGGCATTGATGCTTATGAAACACCCACTCGTCACACTGACTTGAAACGGCCATGCTTTATATGGAATTGCCTTTTGTAAGGTTTGTAGAGTCCTAGACCACCCTGGTCCTCTTTGTGAAGAAAAAGAAAACAATCACCAATGATAATCAAAGAGCTCACCCAACAAACCAATTCAATGCTTACCCATCAACAACTAGTACTCCAAATAACTCAATACCAAAGAAGTCCCCAAAGAACATCAAAATAAGACACTACTCGACAAGAGATGTTTGTGAGGAATTTGCAATCAAGATGAGACTAGCACAAAGCGTGGATCCTTTCTAAGAATAAATTGTGAGGAATTAGATGGTCCAAAGGATTACATAATCTTCAAAGGATGGTCCGAATCAACCAATTGAGGGAGAAAATCCCCACCATCAACCCCGAGGTTATCTTGTCAAAACACCACAAAAAGATCATAGATCAAAACAGAAACAAGAACAAATTACCCAAAAAGAAGAATACCAACATCAAAACTCGTCGCTAGAAAGGACTACTACTTCTCCGGAAGTGGAGGAATAAGTGATATCAATCCCGATACTATCTTTCCAAAAGTTCAAACCCTATATTCAAACAACCCAATTCCTTTGCCTTTACCACTACTCCATCTCTAGATGAAATCCAACAACAAATAACGAATGATTTCAACAACCAAGAAGAAGGGCTTGGGAAAAAAGGAAAAGGAGTTCAAACTTAAAGCCGTGGATGCTTAGGATACACCCTGATAATTGATCCAAAGAGGAAGCTTTATATCTCCTCCACAACTATTGAACAACCCTCTCATCTTAGGATGGGATCATCCAACCAAAAGGAGCAATAACCAGGTCATGCATATGGAGGAAGATAATTTGAGTGACTTGACTATTGATGGCCCCCGGAGCAAATCCTTTCCCAAATTCCAAGTACTACATTATACTCCCCGTCAAACTTTACATTATATGCCACATGATAATAGAAACAATTTTCTTCTTCAAAGTTTTTCACATTAGATTAAGTCAACAACAGACAATGCCTATCACTTAACTATTTCTTGCATAGGATATCTTATTATCATATTCTCTTATCTTAATGTGTCCTACTTCGGCAATTCTACATAGCCATGGATTGGAATTGCCAAGGCCTAGGACAACCTCAAACCAAAGACACCTAAATAACATGTTAGATAAACATAATCCGACATCTTCTTTTTAATTGAAACTAAACAACAATCTAGAAACTTAAAGACCATCCTTCGGGAATATAGGTGTCACTAATTTTTGGTTTGTTGAGCCTAAAGGAAAAAACAATACCGGGCGGAGGCCTAGTGTTAGCACGGAAAACTAATATTAAGGTCACTATGAAGATTTCTCGACCACCATATTTACGCCACCATTCATCCTAGTCTAGGCATACCCTGGCTCTTTACAATTATTATGGTAGTCCTTATACCACACCCGATAAAATCAATTATTGGAAAATGATAGAGAATACCGATAAAACTAACACCCTTCCATGGTTGATTATGGGAGATTTGAATGTTGTCCTGTGCAGCATGAGAAATTCAACAACATCCTATTGATACTTAAAGCTAACCTTTTTGGAGAAAATTGAAGAAGCTAATCTAACCGATCCGGATATACTTAAATGTCCATTTACTTGGACTAATAGAAGAAGCCGGTATACATCTTACCCAGCAAAGATTAGATGAGGCCTCGCAAATGAAAACCGGCTTGATCTACACCCAAATCTCTTATTTCAAACCTTCCCTGCCATTCGATCGATCACAATCCTATTTTTCTCAATACTAATCCCAGTTGGAAGCAAGTTACATTCCATTCAAATTCTTTGGCCCATGGCTTGATCACCAAGATTGTAAGGATATCATTGAATGTTGGAACACTTTCGAAGATAAAGGTCTCTTGCTATAAAGATTCTAGGAAATTAAGGATATCAAAATTAAGTTAAAGAAATGGAATAAGGAGGTCTATGACAACATCAAAACTAATCTAGAAGACAACATACAACAATTGGAGTGGATTACTAAAAATCAATTCAAAAACAATAGAGGCAAAGACATAAGAGAAGCGAAAACAAGTTGAACATCGCAATATTCAAGAAAACTACTGAAGACTAAAAAGTAGATCAACTTATCAAACTTGGAGATAAGAATACTCACTTCTTCCACTTATCGGCTAAGAAGAGATATAAAAGAAATAAAATTGACTCCATTCAACAAGTCAATGGTACCTGGTTTGTAACAAAGAGGAAGTTGCTACCTGCTTTCACCACTCACTTTGCTACTATGGCCATCGCTGAACAAATAACCATAAACCCCTCCCTCATAAACCTCATACCCACCACCATCACCACCATTGAAAATGACAATCTTCTTAAGATTCCCCGATGCCGAGGAGATCAAAAATATCCTTTTCAACATGGTCGGAGACAAAGCACCAGGACCCAATGGCTTTCCTCCCAATTTCTTCCAAGCCAATCGGGATGTCATGGGTGCTGACATCATTTCCATGGTCCAAAACTTCTTCACCTCCAGCTATATTCTTAAAGAGATGAACTCCACCTTCATCTCCCTTATCCCTAAAAATGATAACCCCACCACTCCTTCCCACTTCAGACCTATATATTTGTGTAATACTACCTACAAAATCATATCAAAACTTCTAGCTCAAAGATTAAAACCTCTCTTACCATCCCTCATATCCCCTTTTCAGTCTGCTTTCATTTCTGGCAGACAAATATTTGACAACATAGCTATTG
The DNA here is from genome assembly GCA_023531295.1 of Papaver armeniacum. Lineage (NCBI taxonomy): Eukaryota > Viridiplantae > Streptophyta > Magnoliopsida > Ranunculales > Papaveraceae > Papaver > Papaver armeniacum. The sequence goes on from JAJJWW010008175.1 coordinate 226,724, forward strand.
CTCATGAGATTATCCACCACATGAATACTAGAAGAGGGAAAAAAGGACCTAATGGCTCCATGAGAATCAAAATCGACATGGCTAAGGCTTTTGACAGAGTAAATTGGGAATTTCTTATGCAAGTCATGAAACAAATGGGGTTCAACACTCAATGGTGCAATCTGGTTCATCAATGCATATCCACCACCACAATGGCAGTTTTGGTCAATGGTTCTCCTGGAAAGTTCTTTAAACCATCCAGAGGTCTCAGACAAGGAGATCCTCTATCCCCATACATTTTCTTGTTCTGCATGGAAGCATTATCTAGATATCTGACTGATGCTCGAAGCTAAGGGTCTAATCCATGGAACCAAAATATGCAGTAGAAGCACCTAATATCAATCACCTCCTCTTTGCGTATGATTGCATGATATTTTGCAAAGCCAATTTAGAGGAATGTCACAACTTAATTCAGTATCTTTCAAGACTTTGGGCACTCCTCAGGATAGTCTCATAAACTTCTCCAAATCTGCATATTCTTCAAGAAGAATATCGATCCAAGCATTGCCGACAAAGATAAGTGATATAATGAAAGTGCAAAGAATTAACACTTCGACAAGTATCCTGGGATCCCCCTCTTCACCAACAGTAAGCAAGATTCAAGCTTTCAAACCCGGTGTGGACAAACTAAAGCTCGACTAGCAATGTTGGAAATCTACTCTATCTACAAGCAGTAAAGTCACTATGATACAAACTCGCTACTTCAACATCAAATATTTATCAAATGAACTGCTTCAAGCTTCCAAAAGATACTTGCAAAGAGATTAATGCTATCCAAAGAAATTTCTTCTGAATAAAGACCAAGACAAACCTAAAGGTCTCTTCTACATTGCTTGGGATGCTGTCAATAAACCAAAAGAGCTTGGAGGTCTGGGATTCAAAAACATGGAATACTTCAATCTGGCTATGATTTCAAAAATTGCTTGGAGGTTGATAGAAGAACCACACTCTCTATGGACCAAGTACTATGAAGGCTACTCATTTCCCAGATCAGAAGTTATTAGAATGGAAACAAAACCAAAGAACACTGATTCCCCGGATTTGGAAAGGTATTCTAGAAGGCATCACATGCATACAAAAGTATTATATTTGGAGAATAGGAGATGGCAACAACATTCATATCTCGGGAAGATAGATGGGTAGAAAATCTACTCGACATAATTCAAAACCATCTCAATGCCCACCCAACCCGAAAACTGTCAATCAACTCTTCAATACCTATGGGGAATGGGATCACAACATTCTCTCCTCTCGGTTCCCTCAACATATCCAACATCTCATTCTCCAAACAAATTATCACCCTAACTCGTTGGACACCATCCAATGGAGCTTAACTCACACCGTAAAATTCACCGTTAAATCCTCTATGATAAGCGTATCGAAGATAAATATGCCGGTGATACCCAAACAGCTCCCCGGAAAGACATTTGGAAACTTGATACAAACCTCACCTATTCAACTATTCATATGGAAATGTGCTCATGGCATTCTTCCAACTAATGCCAAGTCTCAGCTAGCATCCTAACCTATATTGATCCTATCTCAGACTATCTCGCAAGTGTGCAAAAGAAGACATTACTCATGTGCTTTTGGCCTCGTCCCGTCGCTTCGATGTTTGGAGGAAACTCTTGGGGAGAATCATCAACTGCTCACTAACCACGATCCTTCCATGATTGGTTTAATAGTTGGTTTTTACCCAACAACACCACTTCCACCTGAATGCTTCTTATGCTACTATATGCCGGTTCATCCGGAAGGCTGGATGTGACAAAATTTTCGTAAATACCGATCCTAATGTCGCCAGCTATCGCCTTGAAAATCACTCAACACCTTTGCTCCCATGACAGAAGTTCTTCACAATCCTCGGTCATATATTAAACAATGTCTACTACCAAGCTAGCAAGATCGAGGAAACCTTGAATACTCACACTAGAGACAAACTTACCTCATGAAAAATTTGGAATCACTATTAGCATACATATTATGGAAGTGAATAATAATTTGGCTAATGGTGATAAACTTCAAGATACTAACTTTGCTTTGGTGGCTCTTTCTTTCAGGACAATGCATGAGAGCTAGGAATGTTAAAGACCCAAAGAATTGGACTCAAGCAGGCAAGCAGAGCAGAGGAGCTCAACTAGCACTCGCTCTTGGAGCAAAGAGATGAAAAAGTCCAACATAAACTTTGAAGCGTAAGAGGATGATCTTTACAAGCTCTACACACAACTCTACAAATTAGCAAAGGTAACAAAGGTTTCAAGGAAACTATAACAATGATGATAGGAATTTAGGAGTCATTGATTTTGTTTTGGGAAGTCTCACTAAATTAGAGTGTCAGCAACACAACAATGTTGCTAATCTTGCTAGGGTCACTAGCACTTCTCCCAGCTTCCAGAACCTGAACTGGAAAGGTCCCAACTTAAAGTTATTTTGGCAAGCTCTACAGTCTAGTCCCCAAACTATCATTCAGTGATTACCGTAATAACTTTCTATTCTAAATGGGAATCCTCTTGGTGCTATCCTTAGCCCAGTTTGATTACCCAACTTCGATGTAATTTTGGAATAAGCCGCTCCTCGCTGAGTCTGCTTCTTCTCTTTTATTAAAAAAAAAGGCTTCCGCAAGGAGCACCAATTTATAAATCCAACAGCCAAGATTATTTTGTTTCCGCCGTAGCTATCCAAACACCCGCCTTAGCGATCGTGTGCTTAAGCTGGAAACATAATAAGATAACGTACGTAAACAAACATGTAACTCGCATCCAACTTCGTGATACACCGCAGAGAACTCCTCTTCCCCCGGCCTTGTTAACTCTGTATACCCGTATACATGTTAAGGTTCACTAAAACAACAAATTTCGTTGCATTGGAAACAAGATTTGTTTGCTTTATTGCATTGAAAACAACAATTCTTTGTATTGGGAACAAAATTGTGTTTTTAGTACAAGAAAACCAATTTCTAGTAGTAATATAACAAAAAACACAATTTCCAA